>VZRX01012542.1:0-56127 GCA_013398075.1 Notiomystis cincta
GCCGGCCCGGCAGGCATGACATCACCCCCAGGAACACGTGATGCAGCCGGCTGGCGCGGAGGATGCTGAGCTGTGGAGGGAGAGATTGGTGCAGATATTTATGGCATTTCATTTGAGTGCGGTAAACGCCTTTTAATTTTTTTTTTTTTTAATTAAATCCTCAAATCCTTACATCCACAAATGTTTTGTGGGGAAGAGGCTTTAAAAAGGGGGAGGGAGGACCCACCCCAAGCCCTTAAGACCCACTTATATTGCTGGTTTTTGTTTTATTTTTGCTTCGTTGGAGATAAAAATGATACTTTCCTGCCGTATTCACCCTCTTTGCTCCCCAGCATTCTTTCATCTGTTGTAATCCCCACAGTCTTTTCAGTTAAGCTTTAACACTGCAGAACTGGAATAAAAATAGACTGTTTAGAGCAGCAGGAATATGATAATCCAAGGCAGTCAGCCTTAAGGATATGCAGATGCAGAACATGAGCCAAGCACTAACGTATTTGCTGGGGTGTTTACCTTGAGCGGCCCCTTAATAGTCAGAGAAATGTTAGCTAAATGTTTCTCGCTTCTTACATGCCACAGGCAAAGTAAAACGTGCAGCTACTGCGCATCATCATCCGAGGTGAAGTAGTTTAAGGGCTTAGAAATCTGAGCAAGCAATTGCGGTAACATCAGTGTCTTGGGTAATTTTGAGCTAAGAGAGACAGCAAAGTACGGCACTAGTTTCTGCATGCTTTTTAGGTGAGGAGAAGGTGTTTTCTGCCTCCAAATTTACTGTAAAGAAAAGGAATTGCCATGGTTGGTATGAAAGCTGAGCATGCTAAATTGGCATTAAGCTTATGGTGGGTAGCTCAAAGCACATTTTAAAAAAAAATTAACCCTGGAAGTGTGCCTGTATGCCTTAGCAGTCAACTGAAGCCCAAATATTTCAAGGTAGAGAAGGGTATTTGCTGTCTTTTCAGGTGATTTATTTAAGCCCAAACTCTTTCTTAAAGCTGTTTAGAGTTTTACTCCATAACAAACAGAAATGTAGTAGGAACAAAACTGTAGGCATTTTCAGTAAAAGGCTGATAAGCCATAGCCAGTATTCCGGAGGAGTAGTCATGGATGAGGTTCCTTTGGCTGTGTCTTAGACTCTTGAGAGCCTAAGCCCAAACATGAAAGTAAACCGTGCACTGCTTTGCCAGTCTGGAGTTGCTGTGCAATTGCAAAATACTGTCCATCATGTAGAGAACCCTCCACGCTGCGTGGTTACCCAAGGAACCAGTTTTCCTGGTCTAGCCTTTCTGAGAATGTGTACTGAATTTTGGGTTTGTTTTTGGTCTGTGGTGTTCATGGAAAAACAGAGAGCTAGCCAGGGAACTTCCATCTGGCTGGAAGTTGATTTGTTTTGTTTTCTTTTGTTTGCATTTTGTGAGTGCTGAGACAATGCTCTGGTTAAACACTTCAGTTAGGGTGAACTTGAGGGACCCATTGCTGACAGACATTTGTCTGAACACATATTTTAAAAATTCCCAGTTATGGATAGGCCGTAGTCTTCCACAGGCAATCCTATGTGCTCCTCACGGTTCTTTCCTTTACAAAATTTCCTGCCATCTAGTAAACCTCTTGCTGTAAATCTAGCATGCTTTTGTCATCAGTAGGCATTATGTGTTCTGAGGGCTGCCACCACGTCTTTCTGCAGTTCTTCAGGCGAAACAGATGCAGAGATGATGATGTGCAAACACCTGAACATCTTTGTCCCCTGGGTGTTGTGTTTGGGTCTGTTTTGAGGGGTGTAGTGCCCATAACTAGATACTGTAATGGCACAGAACTCTTAAGTACTGCTGTCTGGAGTAGAAGATCTGGGATGTAATTTACATATATCATGCCCTTAAGTATAGGTCTTATGTTACTGTATAGGTCTTATGTTACTTGATGACACCAGTTTGATACCTTCAAGTTTTAGTTTGGAAATGCACAGCTTTTTCATTTAAGCTCAGAACTTGAGACCAAAGGATATGAAACATTTGGATACTTTTGAGGGGGAAGAGTCTTAACAGCATTTTTGTGCTTCAGTAGTTATGGAGAAGCAATGCACTTCCCACTTATCCCAGCAGAGGTACTTTGTTTGGGTATGGGATTATTTTAAAGAAAACATGAATCCAAACAGACGAGTAAGGGTCGTACAGGTAAGTTAGTTGAAGATGTGTCACCCAGTTCTTGTAAGGTGAACAAAATTGGCCTAGTCATGACCAATTCTGTATTGTACAGGTGAAATAAAAGGTAAAAAAAATGCTTCCTAAATCTTCCATATCAAAGAAAGAAGAACTTCAGAATTTGGCAACAGAATTAGAGTCGTAGAAATAGGAAGCAGAGAGGGAGGGACCAGCTGGTGATGTGCTGCTTTGCAACACTGTCTGTAATCACTCACCTTGGGCACTGCTTCATACTCCATGTATGTACAGAGTTAGTATGATAAAATGTCCTCTCAGTTGCAAAATGCTGCGCCTGTCAGGCAGCAGAAAAGAATTCTGCTTACAGAAGTCATTTAAGAGAAGTTGCATGTAAATAGTGTTGGGGATTTTTGGTGGGTCTTTCCATGTTTTCTGGGTGGGTTGGGGTTTTTTTGGTGGGGTTTTTTTGGTTGGGTGTTTTTGTTTGTCTTTGTTGTTGTGGGGTTTTGGGTGGGATTTTTGGTCTGGGATTTGTTTTTATTTTACTGGTAATTGTTCTAAGCATACCTACTCCTAAGAGCTTGATACTCTTCCTCCCTGCTGGGGGAAAACAAAAAGAGTGGGATTTGGAATGCATAAAAGCCACAGGATCCATGTGATTGTTTTTATTAACTGATGAAAAAGGCTAATTCTGATATCTTGTTTTCTACTGAGGCTTGCTAACAGGTGATGCTATTTGTGTTAGGCCAGTCAAAATGATGACTTGTCCATTAATATATTTTCAAAGTTTAGTTTATTTTTTTGGCAGACTTTTATTGTACGGTTACCTTAATTCCTGTAATCTTAATATCCAGAATGTATTCCAGAGGTAAATATTTTTCAGTGCATTCATTAAATGTAGAAGCTGGGCTTGTCTGAATTTTTGACTAATCATCATCTCTTTTTGTTTTTTTTCTAGGGTTTCGCAAAAATGATGAAATGAAGGCTATGGAAGTATTGCCAATTTTAAAGGAAAAAGTTGCATACCTTTCAGGTACAGTTATTTTCTCTTGTAAAGTGCCCAACTATGCTGTTAGTAGCATGTAAAATGATATTTTAAATACTTTAAATATCATTACAAAATTCATGGAGAGCTAGGGCAGTACTGATTCCTGTTGGATATCCTAAACATGACATAAGCATTTTGAAAAGAGTAATAAAGGAGGTATTTGTTTTCTTGAATGTAGAACATTGCTAGTTGTTGTCTTGGTTATGTTAGGTCCTGCATTCCCCCTGGCCTGCACATCTAACAGCATTATTTACAGCAACTTAGAACCTGCTGCACCAAAGTTATATTTCTTTTCTTATTTCTGGTTCTTTATAGAGATGCCTTTGTTATTTGCCCATCTGCAGCATATTCTGGAGAAATATGTCTGTTGCAGAAGGGAACTTCAGTTGCCTGTCTTTCGAAGCACACTTAGTATTTTCCTGGTGAACTGACTTAGCATGTCATTTTAGATAGTTCCAACATATAAATTGAATTTGGTTGGTTACTCAACAAGGAATAGCAGGAGGATTTAAAAGTGGAATTTATATCAGTTAGTATCATAACATAGTCTATCTATAACTTCCTAAGTAACTTTACTTGAATGGAATGATGGGCTGAGGTGTTTATTTTTGTAAACTGCATTGTAGTGTGACTTTCTGTTGGGATTAAACACCATCATTCTCTTGGCCATAGTGTCAAATGATTTAGAGGACAGTCTCATACTTGAAAGCAGTTTTTTGGATAATTTGTCAAGAATGCCAAAAGTAAAGCTCTTGTCTGTAAATATTAAAACCCATAAAATTATTCCTGCAATTCTACTCTTTAAGCATGGATGCTGAACTTGGAATTACAGCATGTAGTACATAGTACTTTATCCTATCCGCTCTGCCGAGTCAAGTAGAGGTGCAAAACAAAATGATGTGTGGGTGAAGTTGTTTGTTTGTTTGTTTGTTTGTTTGTTTCTTTCTTTCTTTCTTTCTTTTTGGTGTTTTTTTTCTTAAAAGTTCCTGGCAACTGTAAATGAGTAAGACCAGTTTTCCTGGCAGCATGGTAACTTGGGAATTGTAGTGCTGATGAAGGCTTGCTTAAAACTCAATTTTTAGTGGGAAAGAAGAGGAAAAAAGGGGATGGAGCACAATATTTCAATCCCTCATTACTCTTTTTTGGACCTTGTCTTACGGCATTGAATGAAAATTAAGTCAGTTTTCACTCCAAAACCTCTGAATTTTCAAATTGTCCAGTACTTAGTTTGGACCCCTTAGAAGGGACCTGAAAAATTATGGGTTTTTCTAATGTTAATTTGTAAGCAGATGGCATTCAGGGAGACATTAATTCAGTGAAAGTGAAATGGGCCAAATGAAAGATGAAGATGAATTTAAGGGGAGATGATAGATGGTGAACCAGAACAGAGGAGGTGTTGGCAGAAATAAATGGTTGCCAACTCTCCTACATGAAGGTAGCAATTCCTGATGGAGGAATGAAGCAAGCAGCTTCAGTGGGCAACAAGACTGGCTAGAACTGATCTGCCAAAATCAATCCATACTTTCACATTTCTGTTGTGAAACTCACTATGGAACGAGATACATTAGTACTGCAAATAAATTAAGAAACCCATAAGTACAGCAACCTACAACAAGTTATCTTCAGTGTGTTCTCCCCCTTCCCACAACACAAGTGCCACCACCACTAAGACTTAAGCATTGTGCAACTAGAACTGTCAGGCTTTATACTATTGGTTTACTGAACAGATTTTCACCTAAGAAGTCAACTTCTTGAGTACTGGGTGTCTTACCACCTGTAATAGTTTCATCTCTAGGCTTTTCTATGAAGTACAAATAGAGTCTTGGATACTTTTTTTTTGTTAAGTTTAAACTGAAACCTGTCAAAGTACAAATACTCTTAAATCTCTACACATACCTAAGCAAGGAGAGCATTTTCTCACAAGGTGCAGTTACCTTGGTTTCATATGAGGAGCTAGCCCTTGGTAACTTGTCTTGCTGTAAGAGCCAACTGTTTAACTTTCTTTACCTAAGGACTTTGTAACTATGTAAAAAGGCATTTCTTAAAAAAGCTCCCTGCTTAGGCTGTGGGATTTTAGTGCCATTTGGAGACCATTGAGAATACTGCTGTTAATGATGTGCACTAAGCAGAAGTGATGCATGTTGGGTGACTCATGTGAGTTGATCGGATAGATGCTTGTGTGACACACTTTGCATAAACAGAATATCTCAGTATGGGGTGGGGCAGTGTACCAAAGGAAATGGATTAAAATGGAAGTCTTACCAATGAAAGCAGTGTAGCTTAATATGTTTTTATTAAACAAAGGCTAATAGGAGAGTTGGGTTGGATAAAGACTACTGCAAGACAGGAAATTCCCACTGATGCCTCATTCATTGTTGCTTTTAACTTTCCCATTTGTGTATGACACAGGAGCATCAGGAACAAAGGAAATGAGAGTTAGTTATTGTAAAAGGACTAAGAAAGCTGTCATTAGAGCTGATGAAAAAACCCCAAGTCTTAGGGAGGATTTTTTTATTATTTGCAATTTGGTATCTGGTTTAACACTGGATAGTGAAGTTCTTTTCATCTAAAATCATGGCTGTCTTAATTTCTTTATTACTCATCTAGACCTGGAGTTTGTACAGCAGAGTTTGTCTTTGATGTACAAAAGTTTCAGGATGTGATTTATCAGAAATGTAAGCACCATTTTTAAATTAATTAATTACTTCTATGACATATGTGGAGCTGGAGCCAACTGAAGTGGTGTCCAGAATGACATAAAGAATAAGGATTTCTTTCTTTAGCCATATTGAAAAACTGCATGATACAGGAGCTGCAGTGTGGGAAAGGCCTGGAGGACTGGTCTGAGGTGACTGTATGTAACAAAGCATTTGCTTAAAATGCTTAGAGAGTGCTAAAGACAATTCAGCTTATGCTATCGCCTGCTAGCTGCTGCTTTTTAAAGAACATCCACCCTGAGCAATTGTGTTACTTATTCTGGGGGGCTGAAATCAGTAGCACTTACCAGTCAAAACAGATTTTTAAGATCTGGAGGTAGTGGCCTGTGATGCAATGAGCTGAGAGAGATCATTAAGGGCTGTAGCAGACTCTCAACTATGCTTGGTAGCCTTGGAGCCCAGTGATGGCTCTGGAGCTCAGGGGGGGCCTGGGCTGTTGGACTCAGTCTTATCATTTATCATTCCTCTCTCTTACGGCTTCTGTCTTGTTTTTTTTCCTGTCATTTCCTTTATAAGAATCCTCAAAGCTCTTTGCTTGGTTAGTGAGTCAGGATGGTCAAGACTTGCCTTTTTCCATTAGAATGAAACAACTCCATTTTTTATCTTACGTCCCACTTAAGAGGGTCATGGAAGATAAGGATATTAATTTCCTTTTAAATTTTGCTTCTGGCATTGTAGCTTGATGGAGATTCAAAGATTCTTTTGCCTCTTCTGAGTTTCATTGGTGTCTCACAGGGAGCATGTCCAGTGTAGACAATCTCTAGAGACTTTGACAGCCAGGCTTAGTGTCTCTGGCAAGCACACGCAGTGTTGGAGAGGACAGTGATGAATTTTTGAGTGACTGGTTTTATTCATTGTTTTTATATTTATCTTCTCTTGGCCTTCCTTTCTAAGTGATTTTAAAAAACTTTGTTTAGCAACATGGAATTACAATGAGAAGCTGATCTGAAATGAGAAATTCTGGGCTGAAGATAGTGTTTTTCTGCATTTCCATGGGACAGGAGGAAACAGTCCACACATCTGTGGTTGAGAACATATATGTGAAATTTAGCTTGCAAGAATCTGTCAATGCTATTATAGATGTGTTGATAAAGACATCCTACTGGGCTTGAATTTAGTGTTTAGTAATAGTAACATTTTGTTGTCACTAGCAAGGGATTGGATATAAAATTATATTTTACTATTTGACTACAGCAAGTCTGTGCAATTTTATGACTGAGACGAATGCATTTAAGTGGCACCACTTAAGTCAGATTTTTTGCCTTATATATTAAGTGGATTCAGAATTTCCTGTGTTGCTAACAAAATTAAAAATTATAAACTGAGAACTGGGAGTCTGCAAATCAGAACAGGATAAAAATACAAATTAAATATTTAAGTAGTTTCCATCTGCTCAATCTAATATATGTATTGAGTGTGAAATATTATACACCTAAATTCTCATAGTAATTAATTTAATCATAGAATTACAACATCATTTAGATTGGAAAAGACCTTTAAGATCATTGAGTCCAGCCCTTAACCTGGCACTGCCAAGTCCACCACTAACGATGTCCCCAAGTACTGCACCTACACATCTTTTAAATGCCACCAGAGGTGGGGACTCAACTACTTCCCCAGGCAACCAGTTGTCCAATGTTTGACAACTCTTTTGGTGAAGGAATTTTTCCTGATATTCAATCTATACATTCTCTGGTGCAACTTGAGGTTATTTCCTCTCATCCTGTTGCTTGTTACCTTGTAGAAGAGACCAACACTCACCCCACTGCAGCCTCCTTTCAGGGAGTTGTAGAGAGCAATAAGGTGTCCCCTGAGCCTGCTTTTCTCCAGGCAAACAATCCCAGCTCCCTCCACCGCTCCTCATAAGGTTTGTGCTCCAAACCCTTCACCAACTCTGCTGCCCTTCTCTGGACATGCTCCTGCACCTCAGTGTCCTCCTTGTAGTGACTGGGCCCAGAACTGGACACAGCACTCAAGGTGTGCCCTCAGCAGTGCTGAGTACAGGAGGACAATCACTGCCCTGGTCCTGCTGGTCACACTGTTGCTGGTACAGGCCAGGATGCCCTTGGCCTTCTTGGCCACCTGGGCACACTTCTGGATTCTGTTCAGATGCTGTAGATCAGCACCTCCAAGTCCTTTTCCACTAGGCAGATCTCCATCCTCTCTTCCCCCAGCCTCTAGCACTGCCTGGGGTTGTTGTGACCCAAGTGCAGGTCCCTTGGCACTTGGCCTTGTTCAACCTCATACTACTGACCTCAGCCCATCAATCCACTCCTGCCCAACCTGGCGTCACCTGCAACTTCCCCTTTATTCTTGCCCATAAACAGGCAACTTTATTGGCACCTTCATTGAGCTCTAGACAATCACTGCTAACATTCAGGGCTACCTTGCTGGCTCTCCTTCCTTGCCTCTCTTCTGAAGGGTTTACAGCCATCCACTGCAGCACCCCAGTTGTGCAAATCGTCCCACCATGTTTCTGTGATGGCAGCTGTGTCACAGCTTTCCTGCTGCCTAATGGCTTCCAGCTCCTCCTATTTGTTGCCCAAGCCATGTTTGTTGGTGTTGATGCACTTCAGTTGGGCTATTAATTCTGTCACCTTTTTTGGGGCAGAAGCCCTAGTTCCTACATGACCATTCTCAGGTGCTTTCATGCTTCTGACACATCAGGGTCTCTTACATCTTGGCTGCTGCATGGATCTCTGTTCTTACCTCCTGTGAGATGGCAGACTCAAAGACCTTGCTAGTACACCATTCCTCAAACATTGGTGTGCTGCCCACAAGCTGATCTCTAGCAAGCATGCCTTTATCAAGTCTGGTTTAAAGCTCTTTCAGTGAGCCCTCATAATTCCTGTGCAAAGATCCTTGTCCTCCTTTGAGACGGATTTACCTTCTCTGTCACCAGCAGGCTCAATGTCATGTAAACTAACCTGTGATCAGAAAACCCAAAGATCTCCCAGTGACACCATGCTTGGAGCCAGGTATGGCTCTGATAGCTCTTCCCATTTGTTCCCTTACCATTCCCTGCAACAGGAAGAACAGAGGAAGCACTACCTGTGCTCCTGATCCCCCAACCAGTGATCCCAAGGCTTTCAGGGAGAGACTTCAATCACATCTCTCTTGATTGCCCTTGGGCTTCTTGTTGCAATTTCTTGCTGTCTCCCTGAAATATGTGTTAATAATGATGGGTTTTCCCAAGGGCCATACCAGGGTAGGAAGCTTTCTCATCACATCTTTAACCTTGGGCCCAGGGAGGCAGCAGGCTTCCTGAAGAAGTGGGTTAAGTTGGCACACTGGGCCTTTGTTCCCTTCAGAAGGGAATCTCCTATGACAATGATCCATCTGCCTTCAACCTACTCACCTCCTCCTCGAGCTCTGTCACTAAGTGGGCACACCTCTACCTGGGCACACCTCCACAGCTGTGTTCTCTGCTGCCATATCATCTAAATACTTGCCTGCAAAGTAGCATAATTCTATATTTAAACTAAATCAGTACAATTGCTGAGTCAAAAATTAAATACATAACAGAGTGTCATTGCTGGAGATGTCACACTACCAGTCAAACTTGAAGGTGACTGTAATGTGTAAGTGTAATGCTCTGGTTGTGCTTTGTTTAAATTTTTTTGGCATTTCCTTTCTCACTGTAGGAATTGTGGCAATATGTTGATCCATAGTCCCAAAATTCAATCTTAAGTTGGTTTCAAAATGACAATGTTGGCATTTAAGTTGAACTATTTTTTTTAAAGTATACTGAAGACTAGTTCTGCAGACAAGAACAATGTTATGCTGTGGGATCTTCTAACATATTTAATTTTTCAGGTGGCAGAGATAAGCGTGGAGGTCCCATTCTAACATTTCCAGCTCGTAGTAACCACGACAGAATACGGCAAGAAGACCTTAGAAGACTAATTTCATATCTAGCATGTATTCCTAGGTAAGCAATGGTCTGATAACCTCTTAGGCTGTATAACAAAAGAAGTAGATTATGTTGCACTACTCCCACAAGCTAGCAGACTGATTGAGTTAATAACATGAGCAAATCAATACCAAGTTTTGTCATTTGCTATTTTCAAATTGTGTTTTGGAAGAGAAATAATTACTCTGCCTTGTAAAAGGAAGGCCACTGGCAGAAGGGCTGGTGTGCTTTAGCTGGAAGTAGTTTGTGTCTCAGAAATGGCACTGCCAGGCCACATTGGTGTCACTGTGTTGAAGACTGCAAATACAACTTAAAGACTTTCAGTAATTAGAAACATGCTGGTTGTTATTCACCATATGCCTTGTGTGGAGTGCAGTCAGCACAAGACTCCTAACTGTTATTAGTGTTGGATAAGTCATAGTGTCCTGATACAGCACAGAAATAACCAGGAGAAAGGTATGAGAAATTTCTTTTAAAGGTCTCAGATAAAACTGTGGAGTGATCTGTGAAAGTACTGTGATAGCATTGCATTATCAATAATTTAACCTATGAATTGCAGTGAGCTGCTTAAATGAATTGGCAGGAGTCAAATCCAGTGCTAATGTGTGTATATGTATGTATATATATGAAGTTATGTGTATATGAGATACTTAAAAAAATTTACATATTTTATATGTATCTAAAAAAGGTTCTACCATATAGAACATCACTTTCTGCAGTAATCAAGTTGGGGACAAAAATGATCCTAAGACTCTGACTTTAGGTCCATCTTGGAACCTGCCAACATTTGTTGCAGGCAGGAGCAATGCTGGCTGTGCTTGACTATGTTTGTCTATGACCAAGCAGCAGTTGTCATTACAGTTGAAAAAAATTCCTTGGGCAACATCCCTGAGTGCAATATCTTCCATGTTTCTGTAATGTGCTAATTTACAGGTTGTCTTTGCACTTGATATAATCAAATGTCAGTTTCAGACTGAGAAAGGTGGTTTCATAAAAATAACTTCAAGGCATCTGGCTGAGTGTACATGGCCTCCTTTTTGTAAAGTTAACTGGGAGACTCAAGATACTTAGAGAAAGGAGAACAGGAGGAAGACTTGAAATTTCTACTCTCAGATGTGAATGGTGAGATGTATTCTAGCCATCTAGAGCTTCAAGTTGCTAGAGAAGTTAGTAAATATACATCCAAGTGTGTCAGGGCAAGAAACAGTCTTCCTTTGGCAAAAGGTGTATGCTAGTTCAGCATCAGTAGAACTAAAATTAAAAGAAAGTGCATGTTTTATACTCTAAGCATGGCAAACTTTTGAGAATAGAGGGAACTTTATCAAAAGCAAGACTTATTTTCATACAAGTCCTGTTTAAGGAACTGATTATGCAGCTGTGGCTAATTAGAAGTCACAATTGGTGCAAATATCCCCAAACTTTTGGGCTATCTGTTGTTTGTTGCAGTACTGTTATATGATGTAGCTGAAGAATCACAGGTATCAGTTGTTTGGCAAGAGATCTAAAAGCTGAAGTTGACTCAGTCTCACAATTTTACTGATTTTACAATTTATCTGATTTAAAAATACGGTTAAACGTACGTCATCACCACTGAGTGGGCCAGATATTTCAGTGTAGTCCAGGTTTACCAACACATGACCTTGGCTGACTAAAGCCTCCCTAGAACAAATCATGTGATCCTTGGCCAAGAGGAATTCAGCTTGTGTGAGATGATGGGGCTCCATGATGGAGGACACAGCCACACGGTATCACACAATGAGGGACCACTTTGGACACCCCAGCAGATGCATGCCTTGTGAATTAGTGGCAAGCACTTCCTGTGCAATCCTCAATTTGGTAGGAGAGAGATGGGCTGAGCAGCACTCCTACTGCCATTTGGCCTTTCATAATGGGTCTACCTTTAAGACAGTAATTGTTTTTGTCCTTGAATCCCCTGAGGATTTTAGAAAACATTTTCACTATGGTCAGAAAATTGTATGTTGTAGCCTACGTGTATGCCAAGCTACTTACTTTTGATTTATTTTGCTTCTGTCATTGCAATTTTTGGCAGTCCTATGGACAGGTGGGAGAGCCAGCATTTATCACGGTAAACTCATTTTTTGAAATGTTGTGGGATGTTTATTCTCTCTTCTTTTCCCTAGCTTTAAACTTTTCAAACTTAAAAAACCTTCCACTTCTGAGGAACCCATATTATCACTTCTTCCAGATCTCCTGTATCGATCATAATCCATCTTTCTGCAGTGTGGCCAATAAGACTAAGTAAAATATGCCAGTGAAGCTTCTGTGCCTCTTGGACACTCTGAAAACCTCACCACATGAACTCTAGAATGTCATTTGAATTAGTCACATCCCTGAAAGTGACTCATACTCAAAGCATGGACATTTGGTCCTTTTTGATAGTCTGTTGGCTACGATGCATTGGTTTTGAAATACTTTCCTTCCTATGGTCATGCTACAAGGTCATGTAGCAAATTCTGCTGGAAGAAAATCAGAGTTTCTGGTGGTGGTGGTGATTGTCACTTTTGATCAGTGAGATCAGCAAGAACTAAATGTACAGAATATATTGATGAAAAGAAATGAAATCTTTCATTCTCAGAGGAGGTGCTGGAGAATTTGAGTGTAAGGTCTGTCAACTTGTGGACAGCAAAATTGAGCTCAAATTTTGTAGAAACAGATTGATGTGGTTTTCTTCACAACCGTAAAATACTGTGTTGTCCGTTAACTATTCACAAATCAATTGTACTACAAAAGAAATTGTCAATAAATGGGTGTGTTTCCTCTACAGACTCTAGCTCTCAGGTAATATGGTTCTAAACCTGAGACAGTTTGAAAAAGTTGCAAAGTGGTAGGTAAGAACACTTTGCCATCTTCTCTGTCTTTTGGAGGATCCCCTCAATCATTAGAAAGACATGATTATTATGATCAGTCAAGTAAGTGTGTGTGTGTGTTCTGAAGAGTCTGTTGTAAATGAATTAGATACTGCTGCTTTAGGAAATGGTATGTTTGCTTGTGTGTAAGGTGAAGGAGAAACAAGACTGGACAATGAATCATCATGAATATAACCTGTCAGAATGAAAGTGAAGATAATGGCAGAATATCAAATCAGCAACAGATACAAAGCTATCACCCACAAGGAGTTTGGCATGAGGGTGAAAGAGATGTCTTGAGAGATTTGTGAGATCTGCTGTGCATGGTCAGCTAGTCAGCAGTGAGACCGTGAGGAGACCATGTTCATTAGGCCATGTGGTGCAGTAGAGAGCTGTGTTGGAAGTTGAAACACTTGCTCAATAACCTTTCCTTCTGTTTTCTGCAGTGAGGAAGTATGTAAACGAGGATTCACCGTCATTGTAGATATGCGTGGGTCAAAGTGGGACTCCATAAAGCCTCTGCTGAAGATTTTACAGGAATCCTTTCCATGTTGTATTCATGTTGCACTGATAATCAAGCCAGACAATTTCTGGCAGAAACAGAGGACTAACTTTGGCAGCTCTAAGTTTGAGTTTGAGGTAATTTCCCTATGGTATACGAATTTATACTTATTCTGTGGTTTTAAGTGTTCTCATTAACGATCAGCACCTTGAAAACTCTCAGATAAATTATATTCTGCCTGAAAGGAGAGGTACTTTAGATGGATGGTGCTAGAAAGAATGTGGTTTTTTTCAGGTACTTAGGCTAGGTAATTGTGCATGTTGTTGTTTATATTCTTTTTGTAAGCTCAAGAAAGATTGAATTTGGTTTTCCCCTCTAATGGTAAAACTTAGCTTTTGTCTCTTTGTTATATTAGCCTGCATTATGGTAATTGTGATATCTCCAGAATCCAGAGGAAATCAGCTGAATGAACCTTGCTATTTTCCTCCTGCAGTTTTGCAATACACAAAGTCAAAACTTAATCAAAACAGTAATCAAAAGAGTGGTTTCTGTTTTGTTCTTAAATGTAGTGAGGTAAGACAGAAATGTGGGGAAGATTTCCTGTCTTCTAACTATCAGAATTAATACTTGAAATGTTTTAGAAAAATTGTCACGTGGACTTCATGAGCAAAATTATCAACTCTTACAAAGAGAAGAGCAAAAATGTGAAAGGAAATTTCAAATTCATTTCAGTAACAGCATTTTTTTCTTTCCATTTTTACTTTTTAGACAAATATGGTGTCTCTGGAAGGCCTTACCAAAGTAGTTGATCCTTCTCAGCTAACCCCAGAATTTGATGGCTGTTTGGAGTACAACCATGAGGAGTGGATAGAAATCAGAGTTGCCTTTGAGGACTACATTAGCAATGCAACCCATATGCTGTCCAGACTGGAGGAACTGCAAGATATATTGTCAAAAAAGGAAATGCCTCAGGACCTGGAAGGTGCTCGCAATATGATAGAGGAGCATTCACAATTAAAAAAGAAAGTCATTAAGGCCCCTATCGAGGACCTTGATGTGGAAGGACAAAAGCTGCTCCAGCGGATACAGAGCAGTGACAGCTTTCCCAAAAAGAACTCTGGGTCAGGGAATGCAGACTTACAGAACCTTTTACCCAAAGTGTCCACCATGCTGGACAGGCTGCACTCAACACGGCAGCATCTGCATCAGATGTGGCATGTGCGGAAATTGAAATTGGACCAATGCTTTCAGCTCAGGCTGTTTGAGCAGGATGCTGAAAAGGTAAGGATTGAGCGAGGAGAGCCCCATACTTGGCGGACTTGAAAGAGGTACCAAGGGTAACTGCAAGTAGTAATTTCTGTCTTTGAAGTTAATCACTTGCCTTTTAATGAGGAATAAGGGGCTTCTTGATTTATAGGCACTCAGGGAGTGCCTTCTGGAGTAAAGGGCATGGAACAGTACTTCTAAGCTGTAAGGAACACAGGAAGCTCTTACCAAAGAAAATTTTAACTGCAAATGACTTCAAAGCGCTTATTTTGTTAAGCATTTGTACCAGACAGATGCATCAAGTAAAGAAGAATGCTGTATACTTTATAAATACAGCTGACTAAGGACTACATTGGTCTTCTTTTGAGTGATCTTTGGGAAGTGAGTGACAGGCAGTCAACACAGTCTGAAGAGGGTGACACGGGGAGCTGCTTCATTGATGCAGAGTTTGAAGTCTCAGGCTAAAAACTGATGTATCTCTTCTGACAGTGCATATGTCATTAACAGGGAACTGAGTGATTTCAGAATGTTTCGGGCTAACCAGTCCCTTCAAATGAGAAAGCCCTTGATTGTCATGGAATTTGAAGAGGAGGTATGGCAGGCAGATCGCTTTTAGATGAGCTCAAATAAGGTCTATTTTCATGTAGAATGGTTTTGCAATCACTTATTATTGGCTTGTTACCATGGAACAAATAGTTTTAAGGAAGGGTGGGGAATTTTTCTCTGGGAGTAGTAGTAAGTGGACTATGCAGTCAAGTGGTAAGTATGTTTTTTGTCAGAGTTCTTAAAGTATTCAGATTTCTTAAAGTATTTTACATGAGATTGCCTGAACTGCATGAGACCAACGGTCCGTGTTAACCCAGTATTCTGTTCTCCAGCAGCTGTCACAAGCAGATGCATGGGGAAGAGTAAAAGCAGAACAAACATGTAAAACTTCTTCCTGCTTCTTCCTTTGTATTCTTCACTCATACTTTCCCTTACCCTCATCATTTCAGCTCAGGGATTTTCTTTACACTACTGTAATGTTTTCTGCTGTGTTTAAAAAATAATTTTTTTTCAAAGTACCATTTAAAGCAAATGTTTACTGAATGGATATAGCTGAAAATAGTAGGAACATGTAGAAAGTTGGAAAAAAGATGAAATTATTATCTATTTCTAAAATGCTTTAGAAAATAATGTAAGCTGTTGTCCTAGTGTTGCTCTTTCAGATCCAAATGGATTTTATCAACCTTGCAGCCACTTCATTACAGCATTAATTATTCTGCATTGTAGCGTATCTTTCAGTTACCATGCGAGCACCATCAAAATATATTTTGTTAGTTTTCTCATATTTTATCAAATTGCTTACATAACTTGGGCTTTAAGAAACTTCTTGTGAAATACTTGAGCCTGTGGGATTGACCTCTGTCCTGCCATGTGGTTGCATAAGCTCCTATCAGTGTTTCCTATGTTTCTGATTCCAAGAAAAAGTCTATGTTAAATTAACACATCTTTCTTTCAGAAGGGAGATATTAGGCACCTCAAAATGAGGTTGACGGCAGCTACCATACCTGGGACTGTTTTTCTCTCATTAGCCAGTAAAAAAAGATTAGAAAGAAGGTTTGTGTAGTATCCCAAGTAATTTTTGGATTTAGACCCTTGCCTTAATCTACTTACAGCCTGTATTTTTACTGCTTGTGTCAGATTACATTTCACAGCTCATGACTTTTTTATCAGTGTGTCTCTGTGTTTTACTGAAATGTGGGAAAGGATGGGATCTTTGTTGGAAAGAAAAAGGCTATTGCATGGGGAGAAATAAACATGTTCCTTTTGGAGGACTTGCTCAATTCAGTGCAAGAAGTTTGGACTGGTTCAGGAGAAGAGAAGGCAAAAAAGGTGGGAGAGAATCTGATTGGAATTGCCCTTTAAGTGTCTGAAGGCAGCAAGTTCAAGTGACCTAGAGAAGGATGGTCATGAGCAGTACTGGTGTCTATTTTGAATAATGTTCTAACACATTTTCACTGAGTTCTAGATAAGAAGCTTAAAATTTTAGGAGTATGTGATCAGCTGTCTCAGTTATCTAAACTTCAAAAGTTTGGTTTACACTTCTTACCATACTGTGGTCTACTTATAATTTAGTTTGTCACGGGCCTGGGATAAATACTAGATTTGATAATGTTGTTCTGTTAGCCAGCATATTTTGAAAGATCTTTGAATGAAAACTTACTGCTTACTGCTACAGTTTGTTCCTGGACAATCCATTTCAGCTTATCCAGAGAGCAGGTGTGTCTCTCTTGCTGAGATATAGCAAAGATTTCAAGACCATTGTGAGCAGGTAGGGTGTTAAACAGCTCTTTGCTGTGTTGCTTGGTCTTTGAAAACTTTGTTTTCCAGTGCCACTGTTAACACATCTGTGTGCCTTAACTGATGGCCACTGTCATATAAGGTCTTTCCTAAATTTTTTTGGAATATTATAATATTACTTTTTTTCTTTTTAAAAACGAGCGTATTTAAAGATTATTCTTAAATTTCTCTGGAAGAAGGTAACTCTGTGCTCATGTGTACTTTTAATAATTCATCTAGAAACAGAATAGTTGTTTTCAAATCTGCTGTAAACTTACAAACTAAAAATATTAAACTTGCTGCTGAAGTACTTGATCAGCATGAAAGAATTCATATTTAATTTCCATGAGTTGCCATTTTCATTCTAAACTGCTAAGCTGCTGACGTCAGTAAGTGCTGACACTAGAGAATGTACAAGCTTGGCAACTCAGGGCTGTGCTCCAAGTCTGTTTGTTTACTATGACTTCTTTGTAATAATGAAGTTTATGATTATGACATTACTCTAGCTTGTTGAGATAAACACCTATAGTCAAGATAACAGTCACAGCCTCAGCTGTTTGATCCAAAAAGAGATTTCAACAATGATTGGGTTAAAATGTACAGTAACTTCCAATGGAAAGAGCATCAGTGTTAATTTTCTTGGCCTTAGACTGTGTATTCTGTGTTCATAGGTATCTTACAATACTTGTCCATGATTTCTACCAGAACAAATTATTAAACTTTCTTCTTTTCTTAATATTTTCACGCAGATGTTTGACTGGATCACACACAACAAAGGTCTGTTTCTGAACAGCTACACAGAGATTGGAACCAGTCACCCCCACGCGATGGAGCTTCAGACACAGCACAATCACTTTGCCATGAACTGTATGGTAAGAACAGGCCTCCCTGCACAGCACAGACGTGCTGGCTGTTTGCTCTGTGTTAAGGTAGAATTTGTAAGTACATAGACAGATCATTCCTTCTTTATAAGTAGTGCAAATTTGTGTTTGAGCACTGAAGTTAAAAAACACAATGGAGGAAAATAAAGGGTGGTCAAGTACAGAGGTACTGTGATAAAGCAACTAAACTGTTTTGATGAATGACAATGTTGAACACAACCTCAGCACCTCTCAAATATAAGTGTCCAAGTTTCTAGAACCTGGGATGTATCTTTGAGTACTACCCTGGGTCTTGTAGAAAATTTCAGAGAATCATGTGAAATACAGATTTTAGCTCTCCATTCTGAAAGAAATAGCTCTCAGGATCTTCTTAATAGATTTCAACTCGGACAAAAAGTTCTGAGAAATAACTGAGCCTGGTGCAGTATTTTTCCATGGTTTTAAGAAGACGCTTCTCATTTTCAGCACAGTAGAACGGAGTTAAAACAAGCAGGGTTTTTTGTCAAATATCATCAGTAGGCTGTAATAAAAAATTTGGATTTTAACTGACAGTGAGTGAAAGCTATTTACTTTCAGTTTCATAAATTGTTGTTTGAACATGGGGACAAAATTCTCAAGTACATTTTAGGTCCTTAACGCATTGTAGGTGTTTAAATAACCTTGGGAGTCTGGGCCTAAATCCAGTTCCTGTTTGTTAGATCAATGCAGGAAGAATACTACCAGTCTTGTTACAAATTAACATTCTTGGCAATCCAAGGATGGGAATTGAATTAAAGTATGGTTGAAATAATCAACTCTTGCAAGAGGATTTTTCTGTCAAGCAGGACTACTAAATGTGGAAAGTGGCAAAATAAGCTTTCCTAGGTTATGTGTCTTGCAGAAGTGATAGAAGGACTAGTAAGGCAGCTCTTGTGTATGGTGTAGCTGGAGGTAAGACAATAGAAGATATGATTAGAGCAGGCACGTTTTCTTCTTTTGCAACTCAGCTCCATTTCCAAAAGTTTAAAAAAACTAAAATCAAAACAAACCTTCTGAAAAGAGTAAAGCAAATGCCGGTGAACTTTGTAACTAAGTTATGTTAGATCACATATGGTTTTGACCATTAGGTTTGGTTAGGTTTGGTTCATGGCATGGGAAATTGCTGCCTTATGGAGTACTTTGTTGTTCCTCACTGCTCTGCATATGAAGTAGAGCAGAAGGAAACACAGGATGACAGTAGGTGTCATTGACATGAGATGACTTTTGGAACATAGTAATTTTGAGTGGCCTTCCAGGGAATTCTTGGGCTTGCATTCTAAAGCATAAATTCTTCTATAATCCTGTCCTGATATTAGTCACTGCTGTCCTCTTTTCTTCAAATTGGATGACTTTATTTTTTTCCCTTCCTTTAGACTGTTCAGATGCTATCAACAGTAGGAAGCACTTGAGCGATGCAGCATAATCCTTCCTGCTCTGTGTTTGCTATTAGTCTTTTCCTGTTAATCTCTCCTTTGCCTTTACTTGTCAAATTCATTAATTACAGGGGAGTTTTTCTCAGCCTGCAAAATATTTTCTTAAAGTGTACAAGGAGCAGCGTAAATTTGGGGCAAATTAAGCTATCTGAACATTCAAAAGGGTAAAAACAAGCTGCATTTTTTTTCTGTAGCATAACCCTCTAACCCTCCCAGAAGTGGTTCTCTGCCACAGAATAGGAAAATGTAAATTCAGTATGATTGGTCCCTGGGTTTGATTTAAGCAGCATTCAGATTATCTGGGTTTTATTTGGTTAAATGGCAAAAGCCTTTCATATAGATTAGGGGCAGAGATTAAACTGAACGTGACATAAAAAATGACGTGAACTGATTGAATTTTGGAAGACCTTATTTTTCATTAGCTTTTAACTGGAAAAATGTTAGGCAGTCTTAACTCCTGTAAGCATGTTCAGCCCCTCCCTGACCACTGTCCACATATGCTCTCTGCTTAACAAGCTGCTGTTTGTTCACACTTCCTGTCAGTGTAACACTTCAGTAATCAAAGTGGATTTAAGGTCTCTTGTGTGAATACTCTAACACCAGAAGTGGAATTTAACTTCTAACCTGTCTACAGCCATGTGAAGTGATTCATTTGGATGGAATAGAAGAAGGGAGGAAGACAACTATGTATAAGCTTTATTTACTGCAGGAGATTTTGAAGGCTTTTCATTGTGGCCCTAATTGGACCTTAATAGATCTTGCTTTCCAGTCAATTTTCTTAGGCTCACTTGAGGTAGGGAAGGACTGTTCAAAGAATAAATGCTCCCAAAGCAGCTAAATGCAACCTCTTGCACTTGCTCACGGCTTAGCTCTGATAATTGGTGTTGCAGCTGCTTTTCCCAACACATTGTGGTTGCTGTGGGGCACATGCTCCCCTCCACAGCAGGTGCTACCCTCTGTCAATAGCTGGGTCTCTCATATCCCCTTCTTTCTGAAGTAGCAGTTTGGCTCCAAGAGGTGAAGGGCAACTTTTCTGCAGATGCTTATGCCAAACTTGGCAGAGAAAGAGTGACGGCCTTTGGGTGAGATGCCAAAATTTTGATTTGGTCTTCCAGTCTGAAGCAAGCCACCTGGATGTAAACCATTGTAAAAGCTACTTATTTCCTGTCATGAATAAGAGTTAGTTACATTAAGGACAAAGAGGATTTGCTGAATTTATTTTTTATTTTCTTGGAATGGCTTTGTGCCATTTTTAGAACCTTGGTTTTCAATGAGAACACAAAATAGTTGGAAGAGTAAACCAAATGTTATAAAACAAAAAGGTAAAGAATACATCCAGGGAGGAGATTTAACTTTTACTTTCACCAGTTTCATTAGCAAATGGCATATCTAGGAATCTTGTGTATTCATGTGGTTGCACTTCAATGTAACAGCAGTAAGTTCATGCAAGTCTTAAGCTTAATACACAGAGTGGTTCTCACTGCAGTGAATCTGTCCCAGAGAAAAGCTGGATAGGTGTAGTGCTGTGCATTAAAGAGGGATGTGTGTTTGCTTTACCATGGATGAACACACAGGTGGTTGTGACTAAAAGAGCTACTGACTGAAGGATAGTTCACAGGTGCAGCCATAGGTATGTGACTTCCTGGTACTGAATTTGAGAAGCTGTGCACTGATAAAAGTCAAGGCTGTCTCTTTATAGGGCAAGTAGATCCCATGTTCCATAACTATAGGGAAAAACAAAATCTCAGTGATTCTGCTCTCTAATGATGAGGATGGATTTTTAGTACAATTTTAAAGGCTGGCTTTCAGCAACAGTAAATTGCTATTGTCAAGTCTTGAGATTTATTTGAGTTAAGCAATACTGAGTTTCAGCTCTACATTCCTATTTGGGTGACTAAACCAATGCTTCACTTCTCAAAACAAGATGTTAGTACCTTTTAAGGGAGAAAATTTCAAATAAGGGATCATAAGAGTTACAAGTACAAAAATTACGTATTGAGTTTTTCAGCTGCAAGAATAAAGTACCTTTGATTAGGATACAATTAGTTTGTCTTGCAGGCAAGACTGGGAAAGACTGATTATGTGTCTGTCCACTCTTTTCCCTGGCATTTTCTATACATCTGCTGAGACACAAGAAAGACAAGAAGTCATGTGAAATATGGATGAGGAGGAGGATGTTGTCTGCTTGAATATTTTCTGCTCTTGTTGCTAGATCAGATGGCCTTGCTTTCATTACAGTTTAACTGTGCCTCTCCCTGCACTGGGGAGGGTTAAAATGCTTGAAGAGTGATGCAGGAAAAATGAAACTTTGTTTGGAGAAAGCTGACACATGCTACTATTAAAGGATGTGCTATGACTGTTCCTCGTCTTAGTGTTGATAGGTCCATGAGTAGAAGTTACATTTATTAACCATAATCCAAAACCTCCTATCTGAATTGTAGGCATATTGTTAAATTGATTAATGTTCTCAGAACAGTCTGTTTGCATACACTAAACCAGTTTATCAAGGTAGTAATCCAATACTGAATGCTATCCAAAAAGAGAGTGTCAGAGATGAGCACTGGTGAGACCTTTGGGACGTTAAAATGAAAGTATGCACACTTTGAATATTGAATGATTGAATATCCTTAGGTTTACAGAGTTAAAAGTTAAAAAGATATCTTGCTCAAATTCAGCCACAGGGACTGGTACAAACGAAAACATGAAGAAAGTCAGGTGAGGTAAAATCACCTTAGCTTAGAGGTAGTGTAATTTTTTCCTCCTCTGTACTGCTGACATATTTCACCCCTGAGATTCTTTTTACTTTCAATATGTCTTTTTGTAACCATACAGATTTGTCTCTCGAGATAGACTTAAGCACCATGTGAATTCTAGACTGCCCTTGGTTCTCAGGATTTGGGCAAATGAGAGCAAGACCATGGGTGTACATCCCTAAGAGAATCTTCATGGTGCCAGAGCAGTTAATGCTTAGATACAATGTCTGGATGCCACCAGCCTGAGAATAGACTGAAAAGGTAAAATGAGTTCAGACTATTTTCAGCTTCTGAGGAGCACTCCAAAGTCAGCAAGACTAAATAGAACAGGCTAAATGTGCAATCCTTAGGAGGGAAGAAGCAAATAAACAGATTTTAAAAAGCACTCAGTTACTGAGGTGTTAATACAGCAACAAGTACGTTCATGTCAATGAATCTCAAACTAAAGGAACAGACTGTGGTGTTACTGAAATGAAGCAAATCTTACTTCACTCTTGATGCTTATTGGGGTAGCTGAACTTGGAATTTGTAAAGAAAATGCTCTGATTTAGTTGGTCCTACTAGAGAACTAGGTCCAGTTTAAAGCCCTATGCTTAGTATTGTAATGGGAAACATGTACATGAAAGTGATGTGGCTGTAGGGAGAGTTTGAAGGCATGAGCATTTACTATGATTAAGTAAAGGTGAGTGAAAAGTAAAGAAGGAAAAAGGTAATGTTGCAGTAAGATTCCTCAGGTCCACTGTGAAAAGTGTAGGAAAGAGATCCGATATTTAAAGAAAGTTGAGTGAAATTACATTGCACGTGTTCCAGTGTTGATAGCAGTGGTTAAATAGTTGCCTGAGAATATTTAGAGGATCCTTGTAGTTGAAGAACAGGTTAAACACTTTCCTTAATTGCAGCTTGGATGTTGCCAAGTTTGTATTTTTTCAAGGGAATAGATCAAGTTTTACCTTTAGTTGTCCTGCAGCCCTCACTGTTGAAGTTTGTATTCTGAAACTGAATGTTTTACTGTTGCTTCAAAAATGAGAATAGAAGAAATGGTAGAAAACATGTAAATCATTAAATCAGGTGTTAATTCATACATTAATACTACACTATGTTTTGGTAGTTATTTGTGTGTGATGTGACAGGTGATTTGAAAATTCCATCACTAAAAGATTTCTGATATCACAGTAAAATAGTTCAAGCTCACTACAGTCTATATAGAGCTGCCACTTATGATGCTTATGGACCCTGTCACTGAATTGATGGCATTGAAAACTGAACACATAATAGTCTCTGTGTCAGAAAACTACTGTTTGAAATCCTGGAGCTAAATAAACATTTTCTGAATGGGTCTGGGAAAATCAGGAAATAACAAGAAGCCTTCAGGTCACCTGTCAGCTTTATTTTGTGTGAGTGTGACAGAAGTTCAGTTAAGCTGGTAGGCTGTCACCTGTCTTTTTCTAGTGTATTTGCCTTTCAGGCATGCACCAAAGAACCACACAGTGCTGTTAGGCTACTAACCTGTGTTACTTTGCTGTGCAATACCTGTTTTTATTTGTATACTCCCTTTAGAGGAAAAATCTGCATTGAGGAGCTTTCCAAATATCATAAAATGTCCTTTCAGCTTCAGGCTAAAGGAAATTTTGAGAGAAAATAATCATGCTAAGTACATTTGTATCCTTACTAAACTCACTGTAATGCAGTGATTGAATTGTTACCTTTTAAGTCTTGTTACAAGTTGTGTGTAATACAATGAAAGAAATGCATATCACATTACCCTTTCACCTTTGAGACAGTTGATACACATTTAGAAGCTGCAGGTGCTTTGTGCAGATTCACATGGTGTAAATAAGACTTTGTCAGTTATTACCTCATGGCTGTTGCTTCCTTAACTAAAACCAGGTTGTAAATGCATACAATGAATAAGGTATCAGTGTCTAGTAAATGAGTGACAGCTCACTTGTAACAGTTTCTCATCTCTCAAACTGTGCAGAATATGCCGTTGTCTTACAATAATGACACTGAAATTGCCTGTCCTTATAGGAAATTGAACAAAATTTGTTGATCTTCAAAGGTCAATTAAAGACAGTCTAATTGTAGTGAGTTGCTATTGGAGATTGTTTTCCTCCTTAACTAAATCTATCACATTTGGGTCATTGCATTCTAAAATACTGTCACTTAAGACTTCAGTAGATATACAGTGTAGTGAGGTAAAAGCTTTAGATTATTGTAAGTTGGTTTTTTTTGGGTAATTTTTTTTTTTTTTTTTGAGGAAAGGAATGTGCTGTACATAGCTTGGAAAGTGTTCAACTGTCAGCATTTTAATTCATATTCATACTGCTACAGGCTGTATTCTTCCACACGTGTGAAGCCTGATTGCCATGGGAAAATGCGTACATGTTCACCACAGCTCAGTTTTAATTTGTTTTACTTCATGTTTATAGTGCAGTGTCCTTCATTTTTTAACTGCTGTTCCAGAATTTCCAAAATTGCTGTATTATGATACAGCAATTTTTTTATCATACAGTTCAAATGGCAGTCTACTATAGTCTTTATTCTTTTCTCTTTTGGCACTTGTTTCTTCTTACAACTGTAAAAACCATCTAAGGACTTTCTGTATTAATTTAGCAGTCTTGTATTTATGCTACATACACTTGTAATAGGCCTAAATACTCTACAGTCTTTTAAAATTTATTGGAAATAGTAGATTTGTATTCTGCCAGCTGTTTGGCTGTGCTTGAAAAGCAGAGTATTGATATGTGGGTTAACCTAAAAAAGTAAGAAGGTAGTATTGTGCAGAAAGGAAGAACAGCCAACATGACACTGCTGTGCTCAGTTTATTAAGTGGAGGTTAATAGTGGAGGTTTCCAGCTGAGGTGGAGGCTGTGTCAGGTCTGCTCCTGCTTGCATATATGTCCTAATTGCCACTCAGATGAGTCTGGACAGTGAAGCCTGGAGGAACTGCAACACTTGCTCCAGCCAGTCAGTGTCAAGCTCTGGGCAATGGCTGGATGCCAGCAGGTCATGGTTCCACCTGATTTGCTCAGTGTCTGGTGGTTGGACTAGTTGATCTCCAACCTCAACAATCCCGTGATTGTAAGAACTTCATTCTAGGTGTACGTGAATCTGCCCAGTTGAAGGAAGCATCAACTCCATAACATAAATGTGTAGCTCTGAAAGAGTTACTCAGAAAGCTTTTGGTGGCAAAGTTATTCTTGTTTTACTTCACAGGAATCAGAAACTCTTGATGGAAAATTAGATTGACTAAGAGCCATCAGTGACTAATGCCAGTATGCTAAAGAATGCTTCTGATCTTAGACTTTATTTGTCTTAATTTTCAGTGCTAGCTCTGAGGCAGTATTGCAGCAAGAAAATAAAATGCAAAACTGTTAAACTTCTTGTAGCTCAGAGTTCTTTATTTTGTTTCTTTATAAGTTTCAGAAGTTGATGTAAAGGTTCACAGATGTTGCACACATGCATACTGTGGATGCATCAAGAGCTTAGTAATGATACTTCAGTTTTCCTATATTGCATGTGTCTGAATGTCTTGTTGACTTGAATGTCTGTAAACATATTTATTAAGGTTGTTGTAAAATATGGTTATTTCTTCCTTTTTATTGTAATAATGTGTCTTCATGTAATATAAATTGGTTTAAGCTGATTGGTAACATGAGTTTTAGACTGATTATTTCAAGTCATCATTCTCACTTGTCAATTATGTAGAGACTGTTACATTATACACCTAGATTCCAAAGTTTGGCACACATAAACTTGCCAGATAAAACCAGACAATACTGTAATAAAGTAGAAATTTTAGGAATATACTTCTGCATTTAATTGGTCTGCTAACTTGCACTAATTTTTCTCTCCTCCTCCTCCGCAGAATGTGTACGTAAACATAAGCCGCATCATGTCAGTAGCAAACCGCCTGATTGAGTCTGGCCATTATGCTTCACAGCAAATCAAACAGATTGCCAGTCAGTTGGAACAGGAATGGAAGGCATTTGCTGCAGCCTTGGATGAACGTAGCACGTTGCTGGACATGTCCTCCATCTTCCATCAAAAAGCTGAACAGGTTAGTGAGTGGGGGGGCATCAGCAAGAGTTTATGTGCTGGAACGGTGAGTTGTGCAGTTTGCTTTTGCTTCGGACAAAAGTGCAAGGAAGGGATTGAAAAGGCTGACAAGAAAGCCAGAATGTTTATTTCTGCCAGTTTCAATACTCAAACAAAATCTTGTTCTCCTCAGTTTAGCCCACTGGCCTTCAATTCGCCACAAAATGTTTTGCCAACATAAATGCCAGATAAAACAACCAAATTAGCCATATTAATCAAAATAAAGTAGAATGAAATGCTTAACTATATAAGGCTTTTAAGTATTGCTATAATGCCTTTCCTACATCTAGAAACTATCACTTCTTCTATTATCCTCACCACTCAACTCCAATCAGTCCTTGATTGTCAGGATTTAACTCATAATAATTGCTTATAGAAAACATAAATTGAACTGGCCTGAAAGTTGAGAAGTTAATTAACTGTCTTCTGAATCTGAAATTGTGGTGGGAGATGTTTACTTAGTATTCCATAGGAGATTCCTCCTATGCTAAAAAAACATTTTAGCTTTAGGCCTATACCAATTATTTTAATTAAGTCATTAACTGTGTGTAACTGCCAGAGAAGAGGTATATGTAGGGGAAATAGGAATAAATATCCCCAAGTTAATAATCTTAATGGCGAAAGCATGTTTTGCCCTCAAGGGAGTTCAGTTGTGAAGGAGCTGCTGTGTGTGCGCAGCTGAGTCACCCGCTGATCTTGTAGACTGTCTGCTCTGTGCATCCCGGGTGTGCTTGGAGAGCAGAGGTTCTTGGATGGGTATGGCTGACAGCAGCTCTGGTGTGCTGTATGTAGATACTTTTCTTTCAATTTGCCTTGCTAAATTATATCCAAGGAAAGGTCTCATGTCTGATGTAACTTTAATTTGGAATGAATGAAGGAAGCGTTTGGGAGCTGAAAACTTCAGAAACAGAGAGAGGCAGTGCAGTCGATTTTAAGACTTTTTTTTTCCCTGATTTCTATTACATTAAATTGATAAATATCTAGACATTAGAAATAAGAATATATTAAGATGCAAATACACACTGCTTTTCATTATGTTAGTGGTGACATTGGTTTAATGTCCTTAGACAGACTAAGGTAAATTATATAAAATGATGCCACTATAGTAAGTCTTTTTAGCAGAAAAGCTACATAAAAATGAGATGAAGGAATTGTTTTCTGATAGAAAAGTCACCGGTCAGCTTGAAGCGTTTGATAGACACAGTTCGGTTCCTTGTCAGTATTGATGCTTTTCTAATTACTCAGATCATTCAGGTTTACATTTAAGCACTTTCAGCCATACATGTGGGGAGAGATGAATGAAATGTGAACAAGTAGGTATACCCTGACTCAAAGGCTGTCATTTTTCATGGCAAAAATAATAAATTGTGCTCATCAGAAATCAGGGGACTAAATTGTGTGTGACTGTGTGCTGGACAACTGTAGTAAGGGTCAGTGTTACCGTCTTTACTACAAAATATAAGTGTAAACAGGAGGAAGGATAAAAATGAGAGAAAATAGTGCAGCATCTGCTGGGATTAATTTACTTTTAATTGCTCCTTCTGCAGTTTTCATTTTATGATTAGCTGCGATGGATTGCCCTAGTTGATTTGTAAGATACCTGCCTGTGATATATTAGCTCTTTCATTAACAGTGGAGAGCAAGTTCAAGGAAAGAGGGTTTGGAATGTGAGGAATGACCCCTTTAGAGACTGGTGACGCTTGACCTACATAAAAAGATTAAAAAGTAAGCAGCCCAAGAAAAAACACACCCTTCCTGAATGCATGTGTTCTCTTGCAAGTGACAGGTAAGTGTCGCTGCCTACTGTCAGGCACAGTGAAGGCTGCACCAGCTATCAGTGCCTGCTCACTGGTGCACATGGAGCTTCTGTTAATGTTCTGTGCTTAACATTAGAGATTTTTTTAAACTAGCCCTTAATGAGAATTAAATAAATATTTTAGAGCTAAGTACTCTACCACCCTTCTGCCCAGCTATCAAACAATAGAAGAGTACCAGAAGAGATCTATGAATTCCTTCATCCACAAAAGACTGCATGTGCTCCAGGAATTAAGATGTGTATGATGGGACAAATGGCTTGGTCTCATAACTTTTGAGTCTTGAACTTGACATGAATAGAGGAAATCTGCTTTACGGAGCTCACATGCACTTGGCTGTACTAGGTTTAACAGCTATGAAAAGTCCTAGAAAAACAGATTATTTTTTCCTCTTTCCCTTCCTAGTATAACAGGGGGGTATAAAATTCATGCCCCCTAGCTGTGAAAAAATAAGTTGGCAGAACTTCTGCTATGCATATAGCTGTGATGGCAGTTTCTTGTCTGTCAAGACAACTTACACTTCAGAGATAACTCAAATTGTCTGCAGAAGAGATTTCTGTTGCAGTATCCTCAATTTCCCCTGAAAGGCTTGACTCGAGCAGCTATGCTGACATAGCTGTGTGCTCAAAGTTCAGTGCTAGTCCTAAGAGACCTCATCTTAAGTTGTAAATCCCTTACATGCTTGCTGCTGTAGTAGCTTGCCAAATGGATTTAGTGCTTCTCTGCATGTAGAAGTTAGTTCTTTGGGGACTGAGGTGTGAATCCTCTGTGTCCTGACACTGCTTTGCTTCCTTGATAACCTCTTTCCAGCAAAAGACAACTATGGAGTGTTTGAGTGAATGGTTCACCAGTAATTCTTTGTGTGCATGTGCAAAGTAACATAGTTTTATCTGAAGATTAAAAAGAGGTGTGGTGATAAACCTCATGAGTATGTGCACAGGGAGCTGATGGGTAAAAACCAAGGGTCTGGACTTGAATGCTGTAACACGTTTTACTTCCTTGTATAAACAAGACCTTAATTGGCCTTTGTGTTTCTGAAATGGTAGGTGCAGGATGAAGGAAACTTTTTCTTAGCTGCAAAGTCAAGAAAAGGAGCAAGAGTTAACTTGAAGCATCAATATTGCCAACAGTTAAATTGGTTCTGAAGACTGCCAACAATATAGCTAAGCCTGCCTGTCTCCAAACAGCACAAGGAGTTTCAGATACCTAAAAGCACAAGTATAGTCAGACTTGAATATTTCTTTCTATTCTGATACAAACTTTTGGTTATTTCAGAGAGAAATGCTGGAAAGACTTTTTGCTTTAAATGAGTCTTTTCAGTGTCTGTCACACAGGTGACTGTCCTTTTGTATATTACCATCATGTGTGTTCTTAATGGTAGAACCCAAAATCAAGCCAAATGTTTCTTCTCTGTTGCAGTACATGAGCAATGTGGACTCATGGTGTAAAGCCTGTGGTGAGGTGGAGCTTCCCTCAGAACTGCAAGATTTAGAAGATGCTATCCATCATCATCAAGGGATATATGAGCACATCACCTTGGCTTACTCTGAGGTCAGTGTCTTGTTTGTTTCCTTAAAAAAAATTCTGTCATGTGAAGTTTGGATCATGAATCAGTATCGCTTGTTGCATTGGGAGTTAGTTGGAAACTTGAGTACTGAGCTTCTTTTTAAAGTTTATATACTGAATTTTGCTGCTGTTGTTCAAAAGTGAAGTGTTAAAGTCTTCGCTGTAATTTTCGGAAAGAAATTAAAAGGTGAGATTTAACCATGTGTGGTACAAACAAGCCTTGGAGCACTAAAGTACTAAGTATGTTTTAATTTGCATTTGCATATTACTGCCTTTTAATAGCAGTGTGATACTACTGTTTAAACATTTACTTGAAGGGAAGTTAGCTGG
The DNA here is from genome assembly GCA_013398075.1 of Notiomystis cincta. Lineage (NCBI taxonomy): Eukaryota > Metazoa > Chordata > Aves > Passeriformes > Notiomystidae > Notiomystis > Notiomystis cincta. The sequence continues at coordinate 29,679 of VZRX01012542.1, forward strand.
GCATTCTTTGGGAAGGTATTGTGTTGGCATGGATTTCTCTAAGTTTGTTTTGGAAATCCATCTCTGAAATTGCCTAGAAAAAAAGGCTTAACTATAAAGGATGTCATTTGAGAAGCCAGAAGGTAATGCACTTAGTTTCATCAACCTCAAAGACACTTTAATGAGCTAGCATGCCTATGAAGTCAGCATTTGTAAGATTAGCATATCCTATGCTGCTGCTCTAATCTTGGACTCAGCACACACTGTAATCATAATATATGTCACTATTTCTAGTAGTTGTATTTACAACTTAAGATAAAATGCTTATTCTGAAGGTGGTCTAGAAAGTGATGACTCAACTATCTTTTTTGTTTTCTTTCAAATTTGGAGATTTATCTTGTGCTTTACTTAGCTGAAATCAAATTGATATTCACTATTATTAGCTAACAGGTATTTTCTACATTTCCTGCTTTACTTGCCTTTCTTTCTTCTGTCAAGGTTGTTCTCATTGTGGGATAAAACTGTTTTTGCCATTCAATTTTGCCAGATGTTGTTCTGGACTAAATACAGTAGTTTTTGTACTCATAAATTATGTGTTTGGTTAAATCATGATAAAAATGATCGGTGGACACAGGATAGCTTAGGCCACAGTTTGCACCTGTCTTCAAAAGGAGGTCATATGGGTTTGAATTAATGGTTGTGATTTATACATTACATTAAAGTTAAAACTACTTTCTGATGAACCAGCTTTCTTATAGGAAGTGAATCCTAAGTCTGATCACATTTAATTTAGCAGTAAAGGAAGGTAAGATTAGTGCTAATGATCCATCCTATTGTTAGTATATCTAAACTGGGGTTTTTGAATAACTGCCACCTTAGATCCTGTATAATCTTTGTGACCATGAGTCAGAAGTCCAGAGTTCACAAATTCTTTTTCTTCTGTGTAAAATACACGTTGATATCCCTGTTATTGCTCTATGCCACCCTGCTGTGTTAACTTATCTGATGACATACTATCACACCTGATAACACTTACAATTTTACTACACATAACTGTTTTAACTCATTCTTGAAAGTATGTTTTTTAGTAAGGTTTCTTGTCTTCATTATAAACTTCATCATTGGGAGGGACAGAGACATAGCACATTTCTAACAGATTTATGTGGAGGGAGTCTGGGGTGCATGCTTCATGAGGGTGCAGCTAGGAGTAGGAAGGCTAGATTTCTCTAGAATGATGATTATAAAGTGCCTGAGGTTGAAATAGTGGCATTTTTTCCTACTTGGTTCTGTTTGGTTTGAGTTGGTTTTGTGTGGGTTCTTTTTTTTGTCAGGGATGATGAGTCTGCTGTTAAGTGTAAATAAGTACTGTGGATTAGCATGCTAAATACTGTTTGCTTGCTGGTGATGCATAAAGAAAATAAATTAGACCAGTAGATTTTAGGATTGCTTTGACAAATACCTTGAAAATTTATTTAGGTTTTCAGAGCTGTAGCTTTTGACTTTGGGATTGCTAGATGTTTTAACAAAATCTTCACTGGTACTGCTTGAAGAAAAAAAGCACTAAGTGCCTGTCTTCTGCTTTCTAGTCATTACTTTTCCCCATCTGGTAAAAAAACCTAGCTTTGGGTTTGGCAACCAGAATTGGTGCAGAAATAATAACTGTATGTGTATGTACAAGTTGTGTTTCTCCTCTGGGCAGAAGGTTTTATTTTGTATTTTTCAAATGTGCATTCCTTTTTGAAGATTGATGGAGGTGTCTTTCTGTGTCAGGATATTACAGCACTGTTGCTTATCATTATTAGATGTATGACTTCATTTCTGTTGGAGTATGGAGCTCCTTTCATTTTATGCTGAATGAACAGTGGGGGAAGAGAGAGAGCAACACTATGGGAATCACAACACTGTCATTCATTTTAGATTGCATTGTCTTGACAACACGACTTGGTTGCAAGGAGAAGACAGTAATTTTAAGAAAGTAGATGCTTTTAAGACTAGACAGTCTGATTTTACTGAGGGTAATTACTGTATATTGCTAGTAAAGCAACTTACTAGCTTACAAGATGAGACAACTGGTATGTCTGAAAATCTGATAAACGTGCCTTAAATGAAGTTATATATATAAATAAAGTTATACATCTCACTGAAAACTTAAGGTAGTCATGCATTAGGAAGGAGGAAAATTTTAGTGTATTAACTCTGAAGGAAAATCTGTGCACAATCATTTGTTTATAAAGCTAATAAACTAATTAGATCAAGGGGCTGTCACAATTTTTTTTCACCTAGATTTTATGGACTCTGAATAGATAATTAAAGTCCATTATCTTGAAATATTTGGGGGACTTACTAGATAATTATTTTGGATTCAGAAAAGAAAAAAGATATCTTTATAATTATGCTAGAGCCTATGCATTTTTTCTGCTGACTTGACTTTACAGAAGTGAGTTTCATTCTCTGTGTTGATACTCATTATTAAAATGAAGGAGCTTGAACTGGAACTGAGAAATAAACTCCCTTGTAAGCTAATTATTAGAAAATAATTTTCATTTGGGTCTGTTTGACTACTGAATAACAAATTTAAAATGTGCTTAGACTTAGTAAAAAGTTATTGAAAATAGCCAGTGGGGGAAGGCCTTGACAAATTTGCTATTTCTGACATGGTGTTGACTTGATGGATTCAGGCTATTGTTTATACTCCAGTCTTGTGGTTTTAGATGATGTTTTTTCCTGCCTGCTGGATGAGCTATTAGAAAAGTTCTTTACAGGTAGCTGAATGATACTGAATTATAACAGTTCTCTGAGCTTCATGCTAAAAGTGACAGAGTAAAAGCCAATGAAAAGTGCTTTTAACGCTGTATGTTAATAGTGACCAGATAAGAGAGGATTATTGCTTTTTAATGCAAGGTAAATCTGAATATTTCTGCTGTGGTTTAAATCAGGGAAGACAACAGTTAAAAATGACAAATCTTTCCTGTCAGTATCACTAGTTAAACACATTTTGGAAAACAGTATCTTTCTGTGCTGCATGGAAAGGGTTTAAGTGATTTAATCAGAATTAAGTTTGCCATAACAGCAGTTTACTCTTGGCTTATCAGTAACAGTAATAGTTTAGAACTTGTAAATCCTGTCAGATTGAATCACATACTACTAAGTTTTATATCTGTTGGTTTAAATGTATTTGTCAAATTAATATTAACCTAACAGAAAGTAGGTTAAGATTATTTTTTCTTGCAAAACAAAAGCTATTCGTTCATCTTTACGGTAAATGAAGAGAGAGATTGTTTCAGTAGGATAATTATGGGCAAATGCTTAATTTTAAGTGTTCTATTGACTAGGGAAAGAGTTGAAGAATATTTATTCTAAGTTAAATTCAATTAGTTTTTTAAAAAACCCCACAACAAAAACAACGAACTCAAACCAAACAAAAAAACCCAACACTTTGAAGGAAAATCACTCTTACAGCAATGAAAAAATGGAAAGACAGGCTGTTATTTAGAGGAGTGCTACTTGTTAAAATTATTTTAAATAGAAAGAGAATACAAATTTTTCTTTCCTATAACAGCTGCACGTAGATAATCATTCCTGCAATAAAACGAGTCTTCATCATTGCTCCCCAAGTTCTTAAAGACATCTAAAACTGGGAGAGGGGATGGGGTACAACGTAGTAGCCCAGCAAGCTTTGGGCAAGACGAGTAACTCTCCATCCTTTCTGGTGGTCAGGTGAGCCAAGATGGGAAGTCACTCCTTGACAAGCTTCAGAGACCTTTGACTCCTGGGAGTTCCGATTCCCTGACCGCATCTGCCAACTACTCAAAAGCCGTTCATCACGTCCTGGATGTCATCCACGAGGTGTTGCATCACCAGCGCCAGCTGGAAAATATCTGGCAGCATCGAAAGGTCCGCTTGCACCAGCGCCTTCAGCTCTGCGTTTTTCAACAGGATGTTCAACAGGTAGGTTTATTGCACTCTGTGAAATAGATCTAAGCACCTTTATGTTCTGCCACCCTGTGATTTCGAGCTGATGGCGCTGACAGGTGAGTTTTGACTGCTAAAACCCATTTTCTTTTGTAAAGCAAGTGAATAGTTGCATGGGATAGACTGATTGATACCAAGTGCTTTGTATTATCAGAATTTGGATATTGGCTGTTATGGATAAAAATTATATTTTAAAGTTAGCTCTACTTCATTTTTTCTGATTTTAAATTAGTTTATTTACTTTAAGTTATATACGATGAAAAGGATTTTTTGTACAGACAGCTATTCTGAGTTTGTGCTGGAAGCTGACATTCACATTCTAGGTAAAATTCTGGACTTGAAGTGCCAAAAGACTTCTTGTTGTAACATGCAAAATATTAATGGTGTTATTCTGTAAAAGTTTTGGTTTTAAATCCTCAGTGATACTTAATGGACTTAACAGTGTTTCTTTAAAACCTGAGAATAGTATAACAAGGAATTATAAAAATTTCAGATGAGATTGCTTTCTGATAATAACACTGTTCTTGAATTAATGATTATTAGCTGCTATTTTTTATTATTATGACAACATCTGTAAAAGTTAGTAGTTATGTACAGGCATTAGGATCTCTGACATAGCTTTGCCTTTTTAAACTAAACCAACATAAAATTCCTTGGTTGATGTATTTTTAATAAACATAAAATGTTGGCTTTGAACTGCAATTAACAGAGATATTAGTAATTTATCCTTTAAGAGCTCATCTTCACAAAAAGGTAAAGACATCCAGTATTTGATACCTGAACTTTCTTCTGCATCTGGTGACTATCTCTTCATGTAATTAAAGAAATAACTTACTACTTAAGCAGTAGATTATGTAAAATCTTCAAAACTTTATTACTTTTTTTTTTATCTAAAAAGTTGCATGCATTGAAAGGCTGTTACCCAGATCATCAACTCTCAGATGTGACAAAGAATGTAGAAAGGCATGAGAAACACTAGCTGACAAAAAAAGTAAAAGAAAGCAGAGGGAATGTTATGAATGGTCAGCCAGGGCACAGAACCAAAGACTCCATTCATTATGCCATTGTATAAATCCTTGAGGCTCTCCATGAAGATTACAACTAAGTAGTGGCTGGTAAGGAGGGTCCAGTGCTGGTACGTGCATGAGTAGTCAGTGAAGGCCCAACTCAGAATGTGCTGTGATTCTGTGGTGAGGCACAGCCCACAAATGAATCACCTCTTAAACTGAAAAGGTTTCATAAGGAATCTTCAGAAACTGAAATTAATACAGTCGTTTGATTCTCAGGAAAAATGTAGGTCCTCTCAGTAGTCTGGTGCCAACAAGTACGGATTGCATGGGAGCTTTCTCCTCTAGTTTGAATTCAGTTCAAGTAGGACCTACTTAGGCAATCCAGGCCAAGGGGTCTCCTGAGGTAGTTTGCTAGGTGCATAATTCAATTTTCAGGCCTGTAGGGCAGGCTTTAGGCAGTTTATTTCCTGGGGGAAGGTGTTCATTAAATGCTGCAGAATCTTACTGTACTGCTCCTACTCTTTGCCTTTAATATCTTGGGAGTCATAAAATGCTTGTAGGAAATTTTCATTTTCTCCTCCGTCCTAAATGATTGTTCTTGGTGTAGAGGAGTTAGCTCTCAGACTGCTTTGTTCTTTGAAGTTGGCAAATAACCCATCATTAGACTCAAGTCATTGTGCAGTCACCACCAGGTTCTTCAGCAAGATGCTGGATTTTCCTTCTCTGTATTAGACTCATCAGCCTTTGGAACTGCTGCATTTAAGATGAAGTAGTCACAGATTTGAAAACAACAAAGTGGACAGCTTTACATATTTTTTATAACTTCCAGTCTCAGGAATGTGCTATCCAAATCATGCATGTGGATTGTGAGTACACCAGAAGTTTTCAGTATCAACCAGTTGCCTTGAGAATGTTGATCCATGACTTACTATTCAGTACATGCTTTACCTACTGGTTGGAGATATTTCTTTCATCCTGTTTATGCCTGTGGTTTCTGTATATGCTTTGCAAGACAGACATTGAATTGAGGTAGCAAGAGATCCTCTTGACAGTTTGAAGCTGCAGCCTTTTGTGCTAATGCACATCTTTATCAACCACATGAAATTTCAAGCTAGGTCTGTCCAGAGGTGTAGCCCTTTCTTGATGTCTTCCAAAACCTTTCCCATAGTATCCAGCAGTTACCACTGCCAGAGATTGAGTTATACTTGTAATGACTGTTAATTTCTGAAATGTTGCATGTGGAAGTATAGGTCCTTGTTCTGTTGCTTTAATTTAACTTTACAGCTATTGGATATTATTTGCATTGCCTTATGAATCACAGTGTGAACTTTGGTCACTGTTCCCTTTCATAATAAAACTTTTCATATTTGGATTTCAGTGCAGGTCAATCTGTAGGACAGTGACAATTCAACATCCATACCAGATAGATTATTCCAATAGTCACAGCAGATGTCTTAGAGATTGTAGCTCCCTTAGCTTTGAAAATTTATCTGGGGAAAAAAGTGATCTCAAATAAAAAGATTCTTTTTTCTTGCAAAACAACCTTATCAGAACATCTTAATTATCTGAGAACTGTTAGATTTTCAACTGAATAATCATTAACACCAGTCAGTGCATGAAATTACTCTGGTTTGAGGTATTACTTAAATTTATATCTGAGACAGTTCTGGAATGGTTTATGTAGAACTCCAAAGCAACTTTCTAAAATACTTTAGTTTTTGTTTGCACATTCTCTCTTTGTTCAAATGTTAAAAAGTTCAATTAAGATTGATTGAGAAGCTAACATGAAAACATCTTTTAATTATTGTCAGTAAAGTTAAATGCGGTGGGGTATTTTTTCATTTCAAAATAAGTTAAGTGTGGCTCTGTTCCACTGTTTATAGTTAATTTGCACATAGTGGCAAGGAACCAAGTGCACTGTAAGTGAATTTATAACTGTCTTTTAGCATGAGTCTGTGATTTCCTCCTCCTCCCTCTGCTGGATTAATGAAATAACTCAGTTCATGGAAGTGTTAAGTGAGTGACAGAGCTGAGTTGGAGGAGGGAATTGGCCGTGTTGAGCTGGTACTTCACTTTGTGTTACTTCCACCTTAGAAATCTCATTGGGTTTTTTCTTGGATGTTCTTGTATACTGGGAAACTATTTCTAGTGAAGCTTCCCTAATCAGCAAAAGCATTGTGGTGATATCTGTGTACACCAAGAATCATCTGCTGATCTTTTGAAGCAAATAGTAAGGAAAGTAGTGCATGAAATAGTGAAAATAGTAGATAAGTGAATTACAGAAAATCTGAAATTTGAAATGTGAAAATATATGACAGCCTTAAGCTGAATGGAATTCTGAGTTTGACTTTATATAGCAGAAACATGCTGGGAGATCTAGTTCTTGGTTAGTTTGTATATTAACATCTAAAAAAAGGGGGTTTATTTTAATTTTAAATAAACATCTAGCCACTGGCACTCAGTTGTGTATGTAGCCATTCTAATATAAACCATGCTAAAGTAGTAAAAGTAGGTTTTTATGCTTAAGAGTTAATAAGCTTACCAAGTATATAATAGTCAGCCTTTCACCTAAGGAAAGGAGCTGACTGATTCTGATATGAAGCAATAAAGCAGACTTTGAAGAGCAACATGGACTTCTGCTCTTTTAGGCCATGAAAGGTCAAACTTGAGGGTAAAGATAATGTTTCCGGTAGAGTGATCAGAGCGTTGGCGCCTGAAAAACTCTCCTGATCGCTTGCAAGTCAGAAATCAGTAAAACATGCTGGTAGGTGTTTTGAGGATTTTTTGGGGGGGAGAAAGGAGGTTAGTTGGGTTTTTTGTTTTTGTTGTTTGGGGGTAGTGTTTTGATTTGGTTTGGCTTGGGTTTTTTTTTCCCCAAAAAATACATTTATTTGGTCATAGTGGGAGTCTTCTCTGTTATGGATAAATGTGCTGCTTCTTTCTTGACCTGCCTGCCTTAAGACAGGTTACAGTCACTGGTTTCAGCCTTGACTAATAAAGGGTGGGCCATGAATGCTTGCTACTTGCTAGCATCAACATGATTTCACTGTGTGATTCCCATGTGGCTTTTGAAGGCGGTTCCAGTGTAAAATGGTTCTTTTCGCGAGAGAGTAGTTCCACGCTTTAACTGTCTGAAAATCAGAAATGCAGAGATTTCCATCTTCCCCTTCTGAGGGCTATGTCAGCAGCAAGTAAGTGGTGGAGATCAGGAAAGTGAGTGTATGCAAAGTAGGTAAGGGGGTGGGGGGTGAGGAATGAATAATAATAATGTGGGAAAGGCTGGTGAAAATGAGCACGTTGAATCTGCAAAAGATCAAATTTACTTCTACGAGCAGCATATACCACATATTTTACAGCCATGAGTAATGATTTTGGTAAAATGAAGCTGTCTTTCCATAGTAGTTTCTTCTGTCATATATTCTTTTGGGAGCTAAAAAAGTAAGCATTTTTCTAGATCCTGTGTTGGGCATAAGGATGGTTTTGCTGAGACTGCAGTAGAACTTGATTGCATGATTAAAGCAAGTTGCTGCAGTGGAGGATGATACTATTCACTCTTTCACTGAAAAGTGTTGAGCCTCTTAGACTCCTGTGTATTACTTAAGTACCAGACTGAATTCTCTTTGCTTTCAGTATTGGTAGAAGAGTCCTTCACGGGTCAGTATGATGATTTCTGTAACTCTTACTTCTCCCAGGAAGAGGAAGAAAATGTATAAGTTGCTAAAAGGATGATATTAGTGCCAACTAATGGCATTGTCCTTTGATTGAAGTGGCATGCAAAGCACTCTCTGATGGGAAGAGCATACCTTGACTCTGCCTCTGCATGCTATAAAATTCCCAAGAGTGCTTCCTCAGTTTTGTTAAGAATCAAGGTATGAAGGCTGAACACTAATGAGTCTTGTATTCACACTGATTTCACTTGGAGGCAGTAATGTTTCTCTAGTTGACTGTTTTATGTCATGATCTGTATACAGGATTTCTATGACAATTTCTTCCCTTGAGAAATTATTCAGCATTATTTGGAACAAAAATCATTCTCCCTGGGCTGCTTTCTGCTTTTCATCCCATGCTTTCTGAGACTGATTTTGCTGTTGATTTCATTTGTTAGCTTATAACTCTTAGTAGTCTCCAGAGTCCAGTCTAATTATTTCATCCAAACATATCTCTTTTCAACTCTTTTTATAATAGGAACAGTAGTCTCCTGAAACTAGTCAAAAGTATTGGTAACAAGAACTGGGGCCATGTTTAGCTCCTCATTCTCCTTTCTCTGATCAATACTTTACCTTGAAAGAAGAAAATGAAACCTTTCATTGACCTAAACCACAATAATATTCTTTTGGCAATACTTACTAGGAAAACAAATATTGCATAAGTTAAGTATGGAGATTTAATGAAGTGTTGGTGATTTGAAGTGGCTGTATTTTGTGGTATTAGAGAATTTTTTGTTGTTTTGAAGATGTCCAGTAGGAGAGAGCTTGCAAATGGAAAAATATTTGAATGGTCAAGATAAATGAGAAAACCATGTTTTCGTTCTTCTGTTAAAGAAAGCAAGGATGTTTTTTATGGGAATAGTGTGGAGGATTACATGTGTATTGAATGTGGTTGTGAGTGGTGTTGTAGGAATAGATCTCAAATCTGTTTGGATGAAAAAAAAATCTTTAGTTATACTCAGTTATACTTCCAGTACAAGAAAACTGGGGAGAAAACCTTGCCTAACTTCAGGAATCAGAGTAAATGACACTAGTAGATAAGAAGAGGCAAAGTACAGGCTTTTGAAAGTTATATTGAAAAGCAACTAAAATATTCATGTTTTAAAGAAAAAAGAACAAAGGTGAATGTTAGGTAAGGTATTCCACACCACTATATAACTACTGTATAGATATGGTTAGCTGACTTAAGAAAATTGCTTATGTGCTGTTGTTTTTAATTCCAAATGTCATTCTTGAACTTTTTAAGTGTCTTCCAAAAAACTGAATAACATGTGCATACTTAACTAATGGATTAAGTTAGGGCTAGGAAGTATTAGTTTGAAGAGTGCTTAGATGTTTTTGTTCATTCACTCATCAGAAATTTGGTATGTGTGCAGGAATCTTTTGTGTTAACTGGCAGAAACTAATTACATGTACAGATTTTACTATTTATAAAGCTGTCAGCCCAGTCATTGTGGTAGAAGCATTAAGGTCCTGAAAATGTCTTTTGTTCAGTTTTGTTCACTTTTTCAGCTATAAAATTTACAATAAACAGTTATGTCTGATGTTTTGAGGGAATAGATGCTTCTTAAGAACTGGAGCATATTCCTCCATATGCTCTGAGCAGACATTTATCTCATAATGATTTCAACTAATTTTTCTTGTGTTAATTAAAGTTAGTTACTACTGAATCTTTCTTCTTCATTTAATAATAGGTAGAAGGCAAAGTGAGTTCTTATCTAAAGCAGAACCTCACTGTGTTATGCACCAGCAATGTGTAAACTTCATTAATGTTACCTTGCAGAAAAATGTCAGCTGAAGGAGTAAACGGATTAGAGAGACCCCCACAAGGGGTCTCGCCACTTGGATCAGATTACTGTCAAATTGATGAATGTGGAGAAATGAGGTTGTCCTTGGTAGGCTTCAAAATACAGATAGAATCTTTAATCATACTATTTTGCTAGTTTGAGCTAATTATTGCCTTGAGAAAAGTTAAATGAGATGTAATTAATGTCCTTCAATGGCAACGCTGCGTTTTATTCCAGCAGTGCAGTTCTTTTCAAGCAGCACCTGTACAGCTTCTCTGTTCCTTTGTCTTTTTGTTGTAACATTCAATACAGCCACTCAGGGTTTCTGTGTGTCTCTCTTCTTACCACAGGTGTTGGATTGGATTGAAAACCATGGAGAAGCTTTTCTTAGCAAACATACTGGAGTGGGAAAATCCCTGCATCGGGCCAGAGCTTTGCAGAAACGCCATGAAGACTTCGAAGAGGTTGCGCAGGTAAAAGCGATCACACGAAGGACTGTACGCTTGTCATGGAAATAAATGAAAATAAATGAAAAATTCCTGCTTTTGCGCTTAAGGGCTGGGCAGAGGGAGCTCCACTACAAAACATTCCATTCCAGGAAGGGACTGTTTTGTTTCTCTTGCAAGTTTTTATTTAATTTCTCCTTTATACTCCGGCTTTGAGAAGAAAAAGACAAACATCCACAGTCGTGGAGGGCGTGAGCCTTTAAGTACAATAGAACTGCTCTGCCATTACTATTACTATTATTGTTGTTGTTGTTATTATTTCCAAATCGTGCTTTCAAATATTGATCTTCAGAAGAAGGAAAGCTCTCCTTTCAAAGTAGCTTAGTTCCATGGGATTCTAGGATTTAAACTTTTGTGCAGCCTGTAAGAGAGGATGGAGATGAATTCAAAGTTCTGCTTTCTGAGTTTAAACTTGGGGAGCTCCTGGATCCTCACTGCAGTCTCACAGAGACTAAGGGGGACTCTTGAGTAACCAGGTGAGCCAGCAAACTGGCCAACCTAGTTTGAGTTTTTTCTTTAAATGTAATTGAGTTTGTATATGCCCTCCTCTTCTGAATCACTGATACCCTTAGTTTAGCCTTAAGTGGAACTGATGATAGAATTTCAAAGCACATTTTTTTGTGAAAAAAGTCAAAACAAATAGAGATACAGAGGAATACAGGGAGTTTAACAAGTAGCTGGTGTAGCTGTTAGCCACTAAAAGGGGATGTGAAGAAAAGGTGAAGAAAAACCCTGTGAAGTAAGCTGAAGGCTAGAATCCTCCCCATTAGTAAGATGGACTGTCTGTCCAGTCTTAATGATTGGTAAGAGAAAACATCTTGAAGATTAATCAAGAAAAATCTCTGAAGGAGAGGTTGATATAGTGGTGCTTCAGTCAGAGGGAAGACAATATTATTACATAATGCCAACCTGATATGCAGGAGCTCAGCAGTGACACCTACTATGGGGGATGCATTAGAAGTGTTGTTTACAATTTGCCTGTGTAGTGGAAGATTGAGCTCTTGATAAAATTTTATTTTATAAAATGCAGTCTTAGAGCACTCCAGTGGCTGAGGACTTGAAACAGCATCAAAAAACTCCCTCAGTATTGATTTCCTGTAAAATTTTCCAAAAGAATAGGTGTTGTTACTTTTGTATATATACATGCTGGATTTTCTATATGCATGTCTATTACTTCATTTTTAGTAAAAAGTAATATTTTCCATGTGGAATTACTTATTTTTCTGGGTCAGACAAGCAGGAGTCTATTTCTGTAAGATACTTAACAAAGCCTGAATGATCTCATACTTAATACTGTATTATTTGGGCAAAGAAGAAGAAAACGTTTGAGTAGCCAAAAGGGGATGAAGTGCATAGAAATGTTACTAGGACATTAAAAAAAGTGTCTTGTTAATTTACATTATACTTTAAAGCAGAAAATTGTAAAGCAAATGCTTACTAAAAACTTCCTAAAACTGAATGTTACTGGAGTTCGAAATGATCTCTTCAGGGAATGGGTGGAAGTTCTATTTTTGGAGATACCGAAAACTTAGATTGGTCAAAGATCTTAAATATACTACAGGGGACTATCTTCCACTGACAGAAGGATGGACAAAATGATCTAATAAGTATTTTTTTCATCTCTAACTCTTGAATGTGTAGTGAGTAACTGCCAAGAGAGGCACACCCTCTGAGTTGTTCTCTTACTTGCTGTAAAACTGAATATAAGCAGCCCAAAAGGCATTCCTGTTGTTGCTGTTACAAGGAAGATTATGTTCAAGTATAAATCAGTGATCTGCAGTCCTTGTTAAAGCATCAGTAACTTGTGGCTGACTTATTTTCTGCCTACATATCTGGTTGGTCCAGGTCTTCGTTGTATTTTTCATTTTGGGCTTTTTTTGTTGTTATTGATGCTCTTTTTGTTGTAATTTTGGTTTTGGTTTTTTTAAAATCAGAGTCTAGGCATTATTAGGGGTTTTCAGTCAGTTCCAGTCAGAAGTTGAGAGAAAGTAATGTTAAATGAAGTGTCACTGGCATGGCAATGTTCTGCCAAATCCAGGGAGCCAGCAGTAGTGTTGACATGTTCCTAGTCAAAGGGTAACTCCTGATTTTGAGGGAAGTGAAAATTATTTTTTCTTTTTTTCTTTTTTTTCTTCCTTTCTGCTTCTTCCCACATTCTTTTTTTAACGTGAATGAGGTGCCATTTCCTTAACAGCATTCAAAGCGATGTTAAAATAAGCTGTGTGTCGAATAGAAAAGATGTTCCAGTCAATGGGCTCTGGTCTCACAAATTAGTCACTTTAAAATTCTGTGAAATGAAGGTTTGTTTCTCTTTATTTAACAGTTTTTATTACCGCTACAAAAGCTAGATAGTCAAAACTCAACTAATAATCTTCCCTAAATTCTGATTACAAATTCATGCTACACATACACACTTTGACTTGCACCCACTATTGTAAAATTGAATTTCTCTTTTCATGTAAAACCCGTCCAGTTCAATTACTCCTTACCCATCTTTTTCTTTCTTTTCTCACCTTCTCCCCATGTTCATCTTTGTGTCCATGAGACCATTCAGTTAAAGTGTTCAAATTTTGAAATAATTGATTCACTTACGGGCATGAATATTCAGTTTACAAGCACTGGTTACAGGTCAATACTGTATTGTACTTTTCCATGCATTTTTGTACAAAATTCTAAGTCAGATTTTCATGTTTCAAATATGATCTGTGTCTGCTTTTTGACAGTAGTCTATGCTCAAAAAAACACAAAAGGTGTATGGCAAGAATTAATTAATGGGATGTTTTTCCCCAGTTAAATCTTCTTGGTGCAGGAGATGCACAAGGAAGATTATTGCAAACCATGTCTGAAAACACCTTTCATTTCCCTATGAACCCCAGTTCCCATCTCCTTCAAGTTTATAAAAACAGCTGAAAGATTTAGATTGGTTCTGAACTTTACCCATGAAATGGTTGCAATACATCAAATTAAAGGTCCATGTCTTACAGTATCTTGTGGCTATCACCAGATGCATACAGAAAAAGGACTGCTTAAAATATTACCTTTACCCTCCTAGTTACCTGAGCCTGTTTGATATTGACACTGAAGGATGCATCAGAACCAGTATTTAAGTCACTGATGGACTTTTCTTTCTTTAATTAGGCTACTTTTTGAACCCCTTTATGATCTTGGAATGTATGCCAGACCCTGTGGCAATGAGTTATGCAATTTAATTGCTCCTTTAGATGAAAAGTACTTTGCTTTTTCATTTTAAGTGTATTGTCTGATGCTTATATGTGATAGTGTCCACTGTTCTTAATGAGTAATCTGTCTTATTTTCTATACCTTTTATGATTTGATCTCCAGCCATCCATGTGTCTCTCTTCCCTTTCCATACCACAGTAAACTCCAGATTGTGAAGTGCAGTCCATACCTCCACTCACTTCTGTTGTTGTATCTACTGTCAATAGTACTCATTTCTGCACTAATGTCTGAAACTTAACCTTTGAGTTTTCTGTGGTGTCACTTCATATGCTTTCTAAAAATACGGTGTTTGTTCTTTGTGAAGAATATTTAGAAAACATTTCTTAACAGAAAGATTGGGAAAATGATGACATTTGTTGTTGGGGAATGTGGTAAATTTGGTTATGGAGAATTTTTCAGCATTTTGGAGAAGAATGCTTATTAAAGACTTTCACCTTGGGGCACAGAGCATGGACTACAGGGAGGCTTGAAGTTCTTAGGGGGCTCCTTCTTTTCCTCTGGGATTTGGGGAGAGTGTGCTAGTGGAGATACCATGAGGAAGGCTCCTTTGTCAGTTTAGGAAATTGGCATAAGCAGCATCACGGAAGAGCTCTTCCTGCTCTTTTTGCCAAACTTCCAACCCAAGGCTGCCCCTTGGGACGAGCATTTTCAAAATCTTCACATTACTGCTTTTTCCCTCCAAGCATTGTTTAGAAGTGAGTAGAGAGCTGGGAAAGGCAGTAGTTAGTACTGAGCACCTAGCTGATGTGATTTCTATCCAAAGGGCAGTTTACATTATATTCCAGCTCTGCTTGAAGTGAAATTTGAGCAGTAAGGCATGTGCCTGCTGCTAGGTTTGAGAATCACAACCCCTTCTGAAGCAGCATCCAGGCTGTGATCTTTTCTAAATACAGGCAGCTCACCATCCCCTTTACCGAAAGAGAAGTCAGATGTGCCTGGGCCTGTGTAATGCGGAAGATACTCCTGGAATTCGTAAACAATGCTTCACATGTGAGATAAAGTTTTCATTAAAATGGGAAACTTCTGTTTCAGCCATCTGCAGCTGGGTGTGGTGCTCTGGACTGATGAAGTAGTTGTTGTTTGAGGAGTGTCTTGAGGCTCTTTGGCCTTGCCCCCTGAACACATGTGAGCTGCAGCCATGGAAGGCAGAACAGCCAAGCACAGCTCAGAGTGTGCTCAGGGCCAGCATGGCCTGGGACAGTGGTCTGGGGTGTGGAGTAGTCTGCTCCTCACTGAATAGGATAAGCTCATGTTTGTCTCTTCAGACTTTCCCAGGGAAACCAGGGAGGAGTTCTCTATCTTAGTTAAGGAAGGGCTGAGAGTTACATAGTCAAAGTCAAGGAACAACAGGGATTTAATTCCTTGCATAAATAGATCATAATAAATGAAGGGGGAACTCCCCCCAAATATGTGAAAGCTTCACTGAGTCATGTAATCTGTCCTGGGCTTGTCTGGTAATTTACCTGATACCCTGGGGGAGAGCTCTTATTTCCTGCCCTTTAGTTCAGTTTTAGGGCTGGACTTGAATTTAATTTTTGTGGATATTATAATGTTAATTAGAGGTGTGATACTGTATTTATGGCAAAGAAAAGCACATTTGCATAGGCTTAATTTATCTTTGCAAGGAGTTTTTTTACCTGACATAATTGAAGTTGGGAGAACATGGAAGGGCAAAAGGGAAAAGAAAAGGATGTAGTTTATATTGTCAAGAATGCTTTCTTCTTTTTTTAGTCTGTGGTGCAAAGCTATCAGAAGACCTGACATGAGCAAAGATTCTTTAGTCTAAACTTGGTTTCAATTTGTTTTCTCTAGTGGTTATGATCCTTCTAACCTTTCTTGAAGAGAGTTTTGAGAACCATTCTAAAACATGAAAACCCAAGGTTAGGCTCAACAAGAGCACCCAAGGTATAATAAAAGTTTGGACTCAGTGCTGTTTTGAATGGATGAGGAAAGATACTGAGGCAGGCTGCAAATGCAGAGCTTTAAGAGTTGTTAAACACCTGTCTCTTCTTTGCCCATAGCACTCCTAGCACATCAGAGACTAGACTTCTGATCTCTAATTTGTTAATCCTAGATGTACTGGGACACTATTCCACTCAGACACTCAGCCATAGCTGACTTCTAAATCTTCTTATCTATGTTGCGGTTTTTTCACAAATTATGATACACTTGATACATGAATTTTGGATGCCTGACTTCTGTAAGGATGGAGAGAAATGTTCTCCATCTGTGCTTGGTCACTTTCCACCTTCCTGCTGGATGTATGCTGGATTTGATGTTAAGTTTTTCTTTCAGCAGTTAGAAATTTTCAGCTCTAGTAGTAAACATTCAAAGAGTCTTCTGTCCCTAACTGTAGTGATTTTTCCAGTGCTGAAGTAGGCCAGTTTGCAAGCAGTTAGGCATGTAGGCTGACCTTTAATCTAGATGTGTATATAAAGTACTAATTCCAAGTTCTGTGTTGATGAGACATTTGAATAGACAAAAATAAGGACCTAAGGAATTAATTTATTAACAGTTAAGTGAAAAATTATATACAAATATAGTAAAACCTTTAGTAAGACTATATTCTGCTACCTTTGAGAAAAGAAGAGAGGAAGGTACATTCCAAGGGCCTTTCTGTAATTTTATTAGTGGAGTGGCTTTAAAATATACTGACTGACTTTACCTTCATTTAATCTTGTGAAACGAACTTATTTCTTTCCAGAACACGTATACCAACGCAGATAAGCTCCTAGAAGCAGCAGAACAGCTTGCTCAGACTGGGGAGTGTGACCCAGAGGAAATTTATCAAGCTGCCCATCAGCTCGAAGACCGGATACAGGATTTTGTCAGGCGTGTGGAGCAGCGCAAGATCCTGCTGGACATGTCTGTGTCCTTTCACACTCACGTTAAAGAGGTAAAACTTCCACTAATTGTGGTGATAACTTCAAGCCCGAAATCTGACATTATCCAGTGTTGCTTTCATTGTTAGAACCTTGCCATAGGACACCATGAAAATCCCTGTTGTATGATGAGTTTTGGTTTGTAATTCACTGTGGATTGTGGGCTGGGGTGGCGTGGTGATTGTTTAAGGATTTTTTAAATTTGATTTTGACTTTTTGCTTTCAGAGACAGCTTTTACCTCTGTGGTTGTGCAAGTACACATGCTTGTTTGGTCACAGGGGAGGGAGAAGGGTCACATCAGGGAACTGGTACAGCTAAAAGTCAGCGTTGTGGAGGGAAGATACTGTGCACTTTTGGTTTTTTATCCAGCCAGCTCTCCTGTTGTCTGAGCTGCCAGACACATGGTTAGACTGACATGGTTCAGGAGACCAAAATGTATGGCAGAAGCACAAGTCTACTTAAGGCAACCCTGTTGCCCAGAGAGACTTTGTTTATTTCTCTGTTTTGCACATTGCCTTTTTGTCTCCTATAGTGACAGTTCTTTGCAACCTAAAGAGCTTATCTGATAATGACAACGGTTTGCTTCATGTTTGCAAGTTTTAAAAGGCTCTTCTTCAAAGGTTGAACTGATACACCAGGAAAAAGAAAATTCAGCCACACTTAATTTTTAGTAACATTAGCTTTTTGCTCCAATTGAAAACACAGAACATGTGAATTTATAAGCTCATGGGAGAGGGTGGAACAGGCCACAGCAAGAATAAGGACTTCAGTAAGGTGTTTTGTTTTTTGACAGTCTTAGTTTACTTGGTTTCTGTTTTGATCTCATGTTAAATCATCTCACTGTTCAAACTCAGTGAAAATGTGAAAAGCTTCTGGATACAGCATGTCCCAATGTGTCTTCCTTCCCTTCCTTCCCATTGCGAAATGGTCTGTTCAGTGGCAAAGTATAGTATTCAAAGAAGCTTCCTCAGCAAAACCTCCTAGAGGATAAGAGTGGGAGTTTTCTGTAAGTGAAACATCTGCTTTGCACTTGAAACAAAAGCACAAGGCAGTTGGTCTTTGAAGGAGGTCAGGATTGAATTACTTTTTAGCTTTAGACATGAGTACATAGCTCCCCCATCAGTTTTCTGTTAGATGGTTCCTTGCCAGTAGTCTCACAGGACTCTGCTTGTTCAAACAAAATTTAAATACTGTTTCATAAACTGTTCTTAGGGGGGCAGATTTTTTGTTTCACTTTCTCAAGCAAATTTTACTGGTCCTTATTGGTTATGAAGCACAGGATTAGTCAGCTGCTGAAATGTGTTCATTTTTTTTCATATATGTTTTTTCATTACCTTTCATTTAGCATCAAGAGCAACAGCTGGAATGGTATTTAAATAGAATACAGTTGGTTGCAGTGGTGAAAGATCAAGAGTGTAAAAGGATTTGCTTTCAAAAAAAAAACCCAAAACCTGAAAGGCAGACTGATATGTGAGTCACTGTTGAATAATTCTGGGAGGCTGATCCAGATGTGCTGGCACGTTGCCACTGCTCCCCTAGATAATAATGTTTTATTGAAAAGAAAAAAAAAGATATTTTGTATTTTGATTTATTTCTTTGGGAAAATGGCTATTATTTTGAGTCTGTAAGCACACACAGCTGTTACTATGGAAGCCTCTTTGCAGTCCAGACTTTGGGGGAAAAAATACTATAGTTGATGATGTTGATTTTTTTTTTAGACTTTGTCATGTGAATGACCTTTATATCTAGCAAAGCAAGGAGAAATTTTAAAACTACCTGTTTGTGTAAGGAAGGATGTATTTTTATATATTTACATTCTACTTAAAAAATACAGATGAAAGAGTGAGGCGAGTGGTTCACATTTAGTAGCCTAGTCCTTGGTTCAGGTGCAAAGAAACAGCAAGCTCAAAGCTCTCCTGTGCTTTCTGTATTCTGATCCATTTTCTAGAGCATGTTGTTTGTTATCAAACATGCATGTGGAGTGCTGAGAAGGCATCACAAAGCAGATGGAAGATAAAAATGCCCTAACCTGAAAGCCATCCATGCTTTATTG
This sequence comes from Notiomystis cincta, assembly GCA_013398075.1. Lineage (NCBI taxonomy): Eukaryota > Metazoa > Chordata > Aves > Passeriformes > Notiomystidae > Notiomystis > Notiomystis cincta. The sequence continues at coordinate 48,816 of VZRX01012542.1, forward strand.
GCAGGAGAACTGTGTTTCTCCTGCAGGATGTGGGAAGTCACTGAATAAATTAGTGCATACCTGTAAGCAACATAACCTTGCTGCTGTATTGTGAAGAAATTAATGTGCACACTTAGCTAGTGAAGAGAGGAGTTCAAGTAGCAGTTGTTGAACCAGAAAGGGATGCCTTAGTTGTTAAATAAAAAAATAAGTTCATTTAAAGACAACACCAAAAAACCAAACCCACCAACCAGTCAACTCCCAAAACCAAAAAACCACCAAACAAAGCAAAACACCACCAAATTTCACCCTTGAAGTATTGAGGGCAAATTCTATCTCTTGTATTTTTTTGTGTGTGTTTTCCTGGTAAGAAAAATACACGTGAAGAGTTAAACCCCTGTTGGTGTGTGACAGTTTGGAGGGAGCTGCAGAGCTTAGAAAAGCTGTTTGTCTGAGTTGTTGGCTGTTTGAGACCTTGAAATCTGGCTCCAGTATCCTTCCAATCCCTTGCTTTCTTTGAAGTAGGATGTTTCAGTATGTTTTATTCTTTTCCCCAGAAATACTTTGTGTTGAGTGAATGGTTCTCATTTGGATAAGAGTATTCCAATACCACTTCTGTAGATTTACATAACCTTTATACCTGACACAGAATTTGCCTGCAACTTTTCCCAGCTTCCCTGGGAAGCATCAGCCCTTCAGTGGCTGCACAGTACTCTCCCTCTGTTCCTGCTGAGTAAATCAGCACAGTTTCTGCTTTCAGCAGTGTGCTTGCCACGCAGAGCTCTTCCTGGAAGTAAGAGGCTTGCGCTGTCTATGCACAGAGCAGCTGTGTGCTGCGTGTGCAGCAGCCTGCTAGGATGCACATGGAAAATGCTGTCTGTCTTTAGCATTTCCAGAAGTTTTGTAGTGAGGTAGTTACAAGTTGGTAGAGCTCCTTGTGGCTTACAGACATGAAAAAAACAACATACAAGTTCTCAGAGTAGTCACAGACTAATCTCAATAGAAAACCTTTTTGCACTGGGGAAAAAAAAGGGTCTATTCAGAAATGACAGAAATACAGTGTTGTGTAATGGTACCACTCATTTTGCTTAGTGGTGATTTGAGAAAATCAATTGCTTTTTATTTATAAATTGTGATTACATGGTGCTATCTTATTACTAGTTTTAAAATAGTAAGCTTGTGAATATTGATTTTTAACTCCCATGCATACAGTGAGAAATTTCTATCTATAATCCAGACTCTTCAGTAAATTATGTACCAAAGTTAAGCTGTGCACTGGCAAGCTTTAAAAGTGTTCAGGATCATAGATATCCCTGTACAGATCTTTGCATTGGAAATACTGTGTCTTGACAGATTCCTGGCCTGAGGATGGGTAAGATACAACTGAACATCTGAAACAGACCATTGCAAGGCAGTGGGACCCTTATGGCTTTTGTGTCTTTGGACATTTAATAATATGGCAAGGGATGAGGTGAGAAAAATATTGCACAGGTGAAAGATAATGATTAAAAATGAAGATAATAGTAACAAAGAAGTATCATGAAAGGTTGTGTGCAGAACACAGGAGCAGGGGTCTCAATAGTGTCTGCTGTGAAGTGTGTCACAGTGTAGAGTGTGAGTTCAAATTCTTTCACACACAGACATACACATGTGCACACACTCTCTCTCCAAAATGGCTCCCTCAGCATCTGTGAGTGGGAAGACTGAAATCCTGTCCAAGCCAGGTGTTTGTTGTAGTGCCAAAGTAGAGCAACAGATATTTTCCTAACTGGAGTGAAGTGTGGGAATGCAGATCAGGCTGACTGTATGTGGAAGTGCACGATCTCTTAAGAGCCTGTTGGTCTTTTGCATATAACCTTTTGTGTGTATTCTGACAAGTTGATTATAAAATAGCTCAGAGCACTTTTTATGTATACACAGTATTCTTAATTGTGTTACTAGAAGACATGACTCTACTTTTTTCATCTTACTCAAATTAAACTTTGTTCCAGAATAGACTGAGGTTGAAACAAAGAGAAGGGAAGTGGAATTGGCTAGGTTTTCAGATACAAAGCCTTCATTACCAAAGTAGTGAAACAGTAGTCTGTGGAAGCTTTGGAAGGAAGGATTTTGAGGATGCCTGTGCATGGGAAGGCAGAGGAGGCCTTGCTCTGGCCACAGTGCTGCCCATTCATGCACATCTACCTATGAGGCATGTGCTTTTGATTCAAAAAAGTTTGGTGATAGTGATCTCACATTGTCTGACAACTCACTGCTGGAAATATGCTCTCCTCTGCATTGCCCAATACAGGAGAGTGTCCATCTCACAGCCTTGAATTCATGTTGTCTCGAGGTAGATCCTGAGATGACAGCCCTGCTCCTTTGGTCACATGTCCCTCCTGGTCTTGATCTTTCTCTCCTGGTGGTCTGCAGGTTAAATTTGCGTGTCACAAAAAGGCTGCTTGCTCCTCTGTGTGCTGTTTCCAGGCAGCAGAGCATCTTTTGGATGCCCCCATCAAAGTGTAAAGGCTTTATCCATTTGGCTTGTGCATCTCTAATGTTTTCATTGTGTCATTGTAGCACAGCAGTGGTCAATGTAACAGGTCTGGCAAAAGATATGTGGTGCACTCTGGTCAGTATTTTGATAATCTGCTCATCTTGTGAGAGTTGTGGAGAGTTTTAAATCTGAAATGAGAAATATTTTCAGTGGCTGCACAATCAAGTCTGTAGTGTCTTACTGCTGGTAGGACTGGAATTCAGTTTGCCAGCACAGCTTTTCTTCTCTTGAGTTTTTCAGTACTGGTAGCTTCTTTGCTTGGAAAAAGGGATGAAATTTAAGTCCAAGTGTTACTGAAATAGCACTGAGTGCTTGACAAAAGTGAGGCAGAAGTAGGCCTTTATGCTCTATTAAGCTATGTATAGACATTTTTCTCTTGTTCACTTAAGAAATAGGGCAAATGTTAATAAGGTAGTAGTAGTTGATGTAATTCTATGAACATGTGGGAAACTTGGTTTTGCTGCAAGGATGAATTTATTCTAAATCGGAAATTAATTCCTTTATAACCATAGAATAGATAGAGGTATCTGAAGCTTTTAGAGATANAAGTATTTACTCAGAAACAGTTGTTCTCTCTTTATATTCAGCAAAATACAGTAGGGTCTTATTTAACTGCAGTCTTTCAGGAGACTGCAGAGATGGGACTGAAATGGGTAGAGGCCCATGATGGAAACACTGCAACTTCCAGGATGTTGCAGACAATTGAAATAATACCATCTCAGTGACTAATGGCATGCTCCCAAGAACTTAGGAAAGAGGTAGTACAGGATGCAGGCTCATTCAAGCAGATGTTTCTTAGTCTGTGCTATATTTAGATTAAGAAAAAAAATCTGCTGAGTGAAACATTTGCCTGTCAGGGATTCGGAATTTTATTTCCCTCTCTAATTTTAATTCTGATAAGATGCAAAGAGCAGATGAAAAGAGAAGAATCTCCTTCTGTGACTGGATTGAGTTATGTATGCAGTTTTTCTCACTGTATGTTAGAGCTGTCTTGCTGCTGGATAAAGTTCTTACTGAGATCAGAGGACTTGATGGTTTATTTAGAGATCTTCATGGTACTCTTACAAAGAATAGAAAAAAACATGACTGGAAGTTGCTCAAAAGTTCACACCGAGAGAAAGTTAATAGTTTTTTAATGATGAGTTTGTGATTTTTTCCCCACTGGATTTTCGTTGCCAAGCTCTCTTTTATGGAATAATGTGTTACTTCAGAAAGTCATTGCACTGTAAAATCTGTAGTTCTGCACTGCTGAACATGTATGGGTAAGCTCTAGTCTCTGTTCACCCCCTGCTGTAAACTGTTTGCTTTGTTTTGGCTTTGCTGTGCAACCTTGTACAGACTTCAACCTTAAAAACGAGGTAATTTATGTAATTTCCAGTATATCCAGGGCTCATTCTGGTTTGAAAGCTGCAGAGAAGCCAGCTGGCTACTGCCACCCATTAAAAATTAAGCTTCTCTCAGTACATTGCATGAATTTTTATCCAGCTTTAATAACTTGACAGTTCTGTTCATCTGTGGTAGCTTTATTATAACTTTTGTTTATAAACACCTAGATTATTTTGAGGGGAAGATGTTTGTCAGAAACTTACCTGGTGGAAAAATGTAAAAAGCTTATTTGGTGGTGTATTAGAATAACTTCTGCTGTGGAAGTGTCACAGAGCTGTTTAGTCACTTCAGAAATGGCTTAAATTGTTTCTCTTTCAACAGCATATGAATCACAACTAGGCAAGTAATGCATACTAATTACTCTCCTTCTCTTTCTGCACTTTTCATAAAATGTTTTTGCTTCCCAAGCGGGGGACAATTCAGCTCATGGGCTAGGAAAACAAAGTATTTTTGAGCCCTTTGGTACCTTGAGGGCCAATGTTTGTAGTGATGCCACAGTGACCAGGCACTAAGCCAGTCAGTGCCACACTTGGTTGTGCTGGTGCTCATGTCCTTCTGCTGGAGGCAGGTGGTGTTAGCTTGAACAGAGGGAAAGGTCTGCGTGTCCTCTGTTGGCTTGGTCTCCACCTCCAGGGTGAGCTCTGAGGGAATTATTCACGTGCACAGTACCTCACCGGTTCAGCACTTGTAGGTTTTGTTGCTTTTGCCAGATCTCCATCCAGTTAGAGAAGTGGCTGAAGTGTATGTGAAGAATAAGGAATGAAGAGGTGAGGTGTATTCCTTGTAGAGGTCTGACACAACTCAGCTGCAGAAGGCACGTTGTTAAAAACTGAAGTGGCTCTCAGCCGCTCTCCTGAGCTGCAGTACAGGTACTGCTAAGGGATCCAGGGGGGCAAACTTGATATAGAATGAGAGACTCAAAGTTATTTAATCCCAGTTCCTCTGTAGTAAATATCTGTGTAAATTTGGCCTTTTGTAGGCAGCGCAGTAAGCATGGGGTGTATGTAAACATGTAGAGGTCTTCAAGCCAGCACCAAGCACAGTGCAGAAAACAGCAAAGTATTGCTCTCAAATGTCTGTACCTGCAGAGTTGTAACTGTCCTGGTTATGTGTACACACCAGCTCACTTGGAAGGTCTCTGACTCGATGCCCTATTTTTATGGCTCAGGCATAAACTTCACAAGCTAAGAGAGGAATAAATACATGTCCTCCGGGCACTGAGTAAAATTTTCAGGTTGTATTTTCAGGCTTCTTGCTCTTAAGTTTCATTCATTTCCCAGTTAAAGTTGCATTCCAAAGCACACATTTGGAAAAAAAAAAATTGGATGCTGCATTGGGTTATGCTGGAATGAATGTTGACGAGTGCTTCTGACCCACTNCACAGACATACACATGTGCACACACTCTCTCTCCAAAATGGCTCCCTCAGCATCTGTGAGTGGGAAGACTGAAATCCTGTCCAAGCCAGGTGTTTGTTGTAGTGCCAAAGTAGAGCAACAGATATTTTCCTAACTGGAGTGAAGTGTGGGAATGCAGATCAGGCTGACTGTATGTGGAAGTGCACGATCTCTTAAGAGCCTGTTGGTCTTTTGCATATAACCTTTTGTGTGTATTCTGACAAGTTGATTATAAAATAGCTCAGAGCACTTTTTATGTATACACAGTATTCTTAATTGTGTTACTAGAAGACATGACTCTACTTTTTTCATCTTACTCAAATTAAACTTTGTTCCAGAATAGACTGAGGTTGAAACAAAGAGAAGGGAAGTGGAATTGGCTAGGTTTTCAGATACAAAGCCTTCATTACCAAAGTAGTGAAACAGTAGTCTGTGGAAGCTTTGGAAGGAAGGATTTTGAGGATGCCTGTGCATGGGAAGGCAGAGGAGGCCTTGCTCTGGCCACAGTGCTGCCCATTCATGCACATCTACCTATGAGGCATGTGCTTTTGATTCAAAAAAGTTTGGTGATAGTGATCTCACATTGTCTGACAACTCACTGCTGGAAATATGCTCTCCTCTGCATTGCCCAATACAGGAGAGTGTCCATCTCACAGCCTTGAATTCATGTTGTCTCGAGGTAGATCCTGAGATGACAGCCCTGCTCCTTTGGTCACATGTCCCTCCTGGTCTTGATCTTTCTCTCCTGGTGGTCTGCAGGTTAAATTTGCGTGTCACAAAAAGGCTGCTTGCTCCTCTGTGTGCTGTTTCCAGGCAGCAGAGCATCTTTTGGATGCCCCCATCAAAGTGTAAAGGCTTTATCCATTTGGCTTGTGCATCTCTAATGTTTTCATTGTGTCATTGTAGCACAGCAGTGGTCAATGTAACAGGTCTGGCAAAAGATATGTGGTGCACTCTGGTCAGTATTTTGATAATCTGCTCATCTTGTGAGAGTTGTGGAGAGTTTTAAATCTGAAATGAGAAATATTTTCAGTGGCTGCACAATCAAGTCTGTAGTGTCTTACTGCTGGTAGGACTGGAATTCAGTTTGCCAGCACAGCTTTTCTTCTCTTGAGTTTTTCAGTACTGGTAGCTTCTTTGCTTGGAAAAAGGGATGAAATTTAAGTCCAAGTGTTACTGAAATAGCACTGAGTGCTTGACAAAAGTGAGGCAGAAGTAGGCCTTTATGCTCTATTAAGCTATGTATAGACATTTTTCTCTTGTTCACTTAAGAAATAGGGCAAATGTTAATAAGGTAGTAGTAGTTGATGTAATTCTATGAACATGTGGGAAACTTGGTTTTGCTGCAAGGATGAATTTATTCTAAATCGGAAATTAATTCCTTTATAACCATAGAATAGATAGAGGTATCTGAAGCTTTTAGAGATAATTATATTTATTGAAAAAAAAATACAGACATTTAATCTCTTAAATGCCACTGAAAGGCCCTGGAAGACAAACTTCAGGGTGTTTCACATCTGAAGGTTTTGGTTTTTAAAAAGATGCATTTTTTGTCGACTGCATATCTTACAAGCAGACATACACACACTGGCCCCTTTCTATGCCTAGACATACTTGTTAGGGAACACCATTGCAACATTGGGCCCTGTACAAATAATAGGTCCTTCAACAACTGTGCCTGTGGTAAAGCACATACTGCGACACTGTGCTGGGGGACGGGGGCAGAAAGAGGAATTTGCTGTTTTTACACACAGAAACCACGTGCTTTCCTTTGCCTGAGCCTACTGAAAAGGCAGACTGCATGTCCAAAAGCCATTATTATAAAAATGAAAAAATAAATTGTGAAAGAGTGTGGTGAATATATAATATATATTATATATAATATAATATAAAATAACTCTGTGCTCCTGGGTGAAGTATTTACTCAGAAACAGTTGTTCTCTCTTTATATTCAGCAAAATACAGTAGGGTCTTATTTAACTGCAGTCTTTCAGGAGACTGCAGAGATGGGACT
>VZRX01012542.1:56403-94870 GCA_013398075.1 Notiomystis cincta
TCCAGGGCTCATTCTGGTTTGAAAGCTGCAGAGAAGCCAGCTGGCTACTGCCACCCATTAAAAATTAAGCTTCTCTCAGTACATTGCATGAATTTTTATCCAGCTTTAATAACTTGACAGTTCTGTTCATCTGTGGTAGCTTTATTATAACTTTTGTTTATAAACACCTAGATTATTTTGAGGGGAAGATGTTTGTCAGAAACTTACCTGGTGGAAAAATGTAAAAAGCTTATTTGGTGGTGTATTAGAATAACTTCTGCTGTGGAAGTGTCACAGAGCTGTTTAGTCACTTCAGAAATGGCTTAAATTGTTTCTCTTTCAACAGCATATGAATCACAACTAGGCAAGTAATGCATACTAATTACTCTCCTTCTCTTTCTGCACTTTTCATAAAATGTTTTTGCTTCCCAAGCGGGGGACAATTCAGCTCATGGGCTAGGAAAACAAAGTATTTTTGAGCCCTTTGGTACCTTGAGGGCCAATGTTTGTAGTGATGCCACAGTGACCAGGCACTAAGCCAGTCAGTGCCACACTTGGTTGTGCTGGTGCTCATGTCCTTCTGCTGGAGGCAGGTGGTGTTAGCTTGAACAGAGGGAAAGGTCTGCGTGTCCTCTGTTGGCTTGGTCTCCACCTCCAGGGTGAGCTCTGAGGGAATTATTCACGTGCACAGTACCTCACCGGTTCAGCACTTGTAGGTTTTGTTGCTTTTGCCAGATCTCCATCCAGTTAGAGAAGTGGCTGAAGTGTATGTGAAGAATAAGGAATGAAGAGGTGAGGTGTATTCCTTGTAGAGGTCTGACACAACTCAGCTGCAGAAGGCACGTTGTTAAAAACTGAAGTGGCTCTCAGCCGCTCTCCTGAGCTGCAGTACAGGTACTGCTAAGGGATCCAGGGGGCAAACTTGATATAGAATGAGAGACTCAAAGTTATTTAATCCCAGTTCCTCTGTAGTAAATATCTGTGTAAATTTGGCCTTTTGTAGGCAGCGCAGTAAGCATGGGGTGTATGTAAACATGTAGAGGTCTTCAAGCCAGCACCAAGCACAGTGCAGAAAACAGCAAAGTATTGCTCTCAAATGTCTGTACCTGCAGAGTTGTAACTGTCCTGGTTATGTGTACACACCAGCTCACTTGGAAGGTCTCTGACTCGATGCCCTATTTTTATGGCTCAGGCATAAACTTCACAAGCTAAGAGAGGAATAAATACATGTCCTCCGGGCACTGAGTAAAATTTTCAGGTTGTATTTTCAGGCTTCTTGCTCTTAAGTTTCATTCATTTCCCAGTTAAAGTTGCATTCCAAAGCACACATTTGGAAAAAAAAAAATTGGATGCTGCATTGGGTTATGCTGGAATGAATGTTGACGAGTGCTTCTGACCCACTTGTTAAGTTCTATTGATTTGTGGTCCTTTTAATAAGAAAGACTGCTGTGCCTTGAGCTTGTGGTGTTTAGAACTGTGGAGTTGCATTCAGGTTTGTGACAGGCATTGTCTTTGAAGTATATGAGTAGTCAGAATAACAGCGTGTATGAACAGACAGTTCTGGTTTGGGGAGGAGGGGGTAGTAGATTTGTAGAAAAGAGTCTAGTTAAATCTCATTAGTTCATCCCAGTTGTGAAAACTTAGCCTACAGCTTGGTTTACTCAAAACCTCCAGGAGGCACATAAAGCTATGAGATACTAAAACTGGCATTTGATTTTAAAACAAAATTTGAAAGGAACTAATTAATCAAGACCTGAAATTGTTCACTGAGTTTTCTATTTTAATGTAGTACTTAGAAAACCTTTATGATCAGAACAAAAACAGCATGAAAAGGCTATTTCTGTAGAAAACTTATAGCAAAGAATTAAAGAAAACATTGACGTTTAAGCCAGTTCTGCTTGCTTACTTACGTATTTTAACAATGTTAACCTTTTAATTGGCTTCAAAAAATCTCTAAAATTTTCAAAGGCAGAGATTGAAACGTCATCAAAAGACCTTAATACTTCTGATCGGATCAGAGTTACTCTTTTGGGATAAAAACAAACCCTTGTTCTTGGAATTGCAGCATTCAGGATGAGATGGTAAAACAGACAGGAGGGACCGGGTTTGAATGCTTCCTGTGAGAGCAGCTGTTCCAGTGTGATGTTGGTGCTGCTCAAGGGAGTGTTGCAGGACACAGCCGTGCTCCTGCTGCTTTTTTTCTGTTCCACAATAGATGGCTAATGGTTTGCTGATGAGTGGCTTTCACACAGAGCTTAGGATGCAACAGCTTCCGGCATGAAGTTGTGGAAAAGAGCACCACAGGGTTCTTCACGTGGCCAGCAGTGATACCTGCCCAGCATATGCCATGGGATTTTTGAGTAAGCTGTGGTGCATGGACATTTTTGAGCCAGGGGTGTGTGCACATGTGAAGCAGGGAGGAAGAGTGTCGAATTAACTGGTAGAATTGCTCATGACAATTTTGTAATAGTGTGAAACAGAAATCAGGAGGGCAAACACCGTCATGATAGAACAATAACTTCTCACATCTGATTCGTTCTCTGTATTTTGTTTTCTGAAATTCCCTTTCTTTTTCCTTTTCTTGGAGGCCACTGAAAAGCATTATTTTGTCTGTGTGCAGTGTCAGCCTGGCAGTGCAAATTTGATGGTGGCTACAATACATCTCCCTTCCTTCCTTCCTTCCTTCCTTCCTCCCTTCTCTCGGAGAGTGTTACCATAGCATTTCTCTCCCAGGGACTCTCGCGCAGAGCTGCAGATGGGATTCTCACTATGAACTCTGTGCTGCTCAATCAGATGCGCTCAGTTCTGTGGAAGGAAAATGGGGAAGAAAGGGTGACTTAGCAACACGGATAAAGCTCTCCTGGTATTTCCAAGAAGCGAAAACCTTTTTTGAAACAAAGGCGTGTTTTCATTAATATGAGGATGGGATTTTTCTGTGAAGAAAAGCAAATCCTCTTTTTCCCTGCCACCTCAGTCTGTTTTCTCTTGTCCAGGGAGATGGATTCAGAAGAGTTGACTGCCTGATCCTCAGGCTTACGTTTCTTGCTTTTTCCCCCTTCCTTTAGCTGTGGACGTGGCTTGAAGAGCTACAGAAAGAACTGCTTGATGATGTCTATGCTGAGTCTGTGGAGGCTGTCCAAGACCTGATTAAACGTTTTGGTCAACAACAACAGACCACTCTGCAGGTTACAGTCAATGTCATAAAAGAAGGTGAAGATCTCATACAGCAACTAAGGTAAATCTGATTTTTATTTAAATCTCTCCTGGTGTTCCATCTGATGTTCTGTGAGGTTCTTTCTATTTTGAGGGTAGAGATGATGAGTACAAGATATGATGTATAAATAAAACTTGTAAATATTAGGACTACAGTGATCTTTCATGCTGTACTGATGGTCTATAAACCTCTGTTTACAGGAAGCTCAGCTTATAAACACTGCTGCCACAAGAAGGAGATTTTGTTGACATAAGCTACCTTTTTGATAGAAGCAATTATGTGTTTTTGTAGTCTGACATGCAGGGCTCCATAGCATTTTGACTTCTGAGCAGCAGCCTTTTTATAAAGAGACACTTGAATTTGTTTTGCAGACTGACAAGTAACTTCATTGTAGTAAAAGGCAAGCTTGCAGTCCATTTCATTCAAAAATGATCTGAATAAATAAATTTGGTTCCCAGCTGCTCTGGTACGTGTCTTCTTCACTGCAGGAGATTAACAAATCTAAATTTGTAGGTTTTGTACTCAAGTAAAAGATTTGTAATTTTTCTTAATTAACTAATTTTGATTTTCTTTCCTTGCCAGGAAGATTCAGTAAAGTAAATAGTTATCATATGCTACTTCCTTTTCACAGTGGAAGCATTTGTCTCTGGTTTTAAATTTTATCCTTCCTGTAAATAGAGTGTCTTTACATGTTGAATTGGGCAAAATTTAAAAGTAATTAATTTCTTAATTTTTTTTCAAGTACTAGAACATAGTTTGACTTTTTATTTACAAAGATGTGCAGATTTAGCTTTCATGCAATATGGCTTGCACCAACCTTATCTGAAGCAGGCTTATATCTTTTCATCACGTACAGTGTCCAAATTGTATGGGTTTTTTGTTTTCAGTAATGCTCTTTTTCCTCCCCCTCCCCTTTCTCTGCTTTAAATAGGGATTCTGCCATTTCTAGTAACAAGACCCCCCATAACAGCTCGATCAACCACATAGAGACAGTCCTGCAGCAGCTGGATGAGGCCCAGTCTCAGATGGAGGAGCTTTTTCAAGAGCGCAAGATCAAACTCGAGCTGTTTCTGCAGCTCCGCATATTTGAAAGAGATGCAATAGATGTGAGTGTTTCCTTTCAGACTTGCAGTGCATGCACTTCGCCTCCTGTGTAGGAATGTTTATGCTGAGATTGTGTAGTTGCATTGGCATGTGGCCCAAATGGCTGATACACTTAATTCTTACCTGAACTAAGGCTTTTGTCCTGTATGCAAAGTGTCAGAAGAGCTCAGTGCTCAGCACAGCTGAGCTTTTTGACTGGGTCTCAGTGCATCTTTAAGCAAATGTTTGGTAAAATCATAATGTGTCAGTTGCTTCATCTGGTAAGTTCAGTTTGAATATCAAACTACCTTATATAACTAGTATTCCTGTAGTTAATATGACTAGGACTTGCAAGATGGTTTTTTACAAGTCCTCTAAACTGGTATTTTGTCATAACACAGCTCTTCTCTTTCTTTTCCAAATTGGCAGTCTTTTTTTCAGTTGGCAGCTGCAAATGTATTCAGGATCCTGTCTTAATCATTGGGAATGTTCTATGGGCTGTCATTTTTTAAAAGTAAAATTCTTTTCCACCTCTGAAAATAATTCAATAGCAATTGTAGTGCTGCACCCCTGCAAAACTTCAAGAATTTTTAAGCCTGTCCAAACATTGAAGGAGAGTTACAGCTTATCAGTTGAAAAGTTTCTGTTTGTGTGCAGGAACATGCATACAAACAGACATGAAACTCCACAAGGAGCTTAGGTTAGCAGAGTTGCATTAAAAAACTTCAGCTAAGCTCATATGATTTCATAAAATTACTAGTGCTTTACAGAGTGACTGAAATAAGTTGGTGCCTCAGAAGGTTCAGGGTTATCCATTGGTAAATGATCCTGTTTGAGTACATAATGACTTACCCTGAGATTCTGAAAACCAGGATTTAGAGTGATAATTTTACTCCTTTGCTTGTATGTAGTAAAAGCTGTAAGTGTTGGTTATGAATATGAGGGTAAAGAGGCAGTCAGCAGAAAGCTTCTCAGGTTTTTAGTGATAGTTTCTCAAGTTTTTAGTGTTTTGGTTTGGGGGTTCTTTTCCCCTTCTGAAAATCAGGATTTGATGTCATGGCTGAAGTTTGCTTTAGCTAAGAAGGTGCAGTGCAGAAATAGGCAGACACAGTTCCTTGATCCTTACCCACAGAGGAAGTGAGAGTGTGCGCTTTACAGTAATAACAACTCTGGTGTAAAGGAAGACAAAGAAGGGTTTTTTTAAAATTTTGCAATTCACAGTGGTCTGCAGAGAGTTTTCCACTTTGACTATGTGAGAACAGCTTTTCTACTTTGACTATATAGTGACAGGAGCTGTCTCACATGTGCTTACAGTCGTTGCAGGAGTCTGTGCTCGATGTCTGTGAGGTGTTCTCAGAACACTTTTTTTGAAGTCGTGTGGGGAAGTGCATACCAAGAAAATTATTGGAAGCATTAGGATAAAGGTTTGAGTGAAGTTCATGATTAAGTTGATTGGTCTCTATTTTAGGTTACATAAGCCAGGATTCTACAATAGCTAAAGGCTGATTGCAGGAGCACTGCTTTGCAGATGTGTTCTATTCTTTCAGTTCAGGACAGAATCTATATAGGTAGGAGTACTTCTGGTGCTGTTATTTGGTGATGCCCATAGAATTTTGCATCAGAAAGTTGCAAACCCGAACTTCATAGAATCATAGAACAGAATATACTGAGTTGGAAGGGACCCAGAAGGATCGTCAAGTCCAACTCCTGACCCTGCACAGGACATCCCAAGAGTCACACCATCTGCATGGGACTGTTGCCCAAATGCTTCTTGACCTCTGTCAGGCTTGGTGCTGTAACCCCTTCCCTGGGGAGCCTGGTTCCAGTGCCCAGCCACCCTCTGGGAGAAGAACCTTTTCCTCATATCCAACCTGAACCTCACCTAGCTCTGTTTCATGTTGTTTCCTCAAGTCCAGTCACTGGTCACAAGACTTAAGGTGTTGATACATGCCCTTCCACTTCCCCTCACAAGGAGGTTGTAACTGCAATGAGGTCTCCCCTCAGTCTCCTCCAGACTGAAAAGACCAAGTGACCTCTGCTGCTCTTCATACAGCTTCTTCTCCAAACCGTTCACCCTCTTCATGGCCCTCCTTAGGATTTTCTCTAATAGATTCTTGTCTTTTTTATGTTGTTGTGCCCAACACTGCGCACACTTGACAGTTCTTGCTTTTTCTAAACTTGACACTTGGCATGCTTTACTTTTTGCCTCATACAACATAAAGCAAAGTAACAGTTACTTTGTTGAAAGAGTTGGTATAATTTGTCTTTATAGCTTGGAAATAAAATTCATGCTTATTTCAGATTGATAGTGAGTCCTTCAGGGAAGATAATGGACCTGGCTGCAGAGTGACTTCAGCAAAATGTTGATTGTTTTGCTCTCTCTGTGCCATGTCTTCTGTGCTTCCTCAGCAAAGCATGCTTCTCTTTTTCCTCTCCCTGAAGGCAGACATCTGTTCGGAAACTTCCAGGAAGAAAATGTGGGGGACTAGTTCCAGGTCAGTTGTTTGAAAGCAGAAGCTCAGCTGAAGTAACTTGATAATGAGGAGGAGCCAGATGCCAGCTAGGAATTTGCAGACCTTGCTTTGACCTTCTCCTTCCTCCAGGATTTTGTGTGGCTGGTTCAGTCAATTAAGACTTGGCTGTAGGGGCAGTTCATTCAGGGAAGCATCCTGTGAGGACAGCTTTTCTCGAAGGCAAGTAGTGTTTCTAGCTTCTCTTACTGCTTGCAAAATTACACAGGCTAAAATGGGACAAAGGGCTCCCCTAGCACTTCAGGATCATAACCATGCAGCTGTGCTTCTGGGGACAGTGGTGAGATTTGCAGGCAGGGTTAATTCCCTTCTGCTCCTTACTCTTCCCTTGTAATTTGATGATAAAATACTTTGCTTCTTTTCTCCTACAACTTTTCAGATACTCGTGCTCTTCTGAAATGATGTAACTGCAGTACTGTCTCTGTTTTGCCCCTTGCTCTTGGCATATAAACTTGACCTTGTCTGTCCTCAGCATGATTTTTAGTGCCATTGTTGGTGAGTTACTTGAAGGACTCCTTTGTAAATGCCTGTATTGACTAAAGGCAACAATGAGCAAAATAATGTAGGTGAAGAGTCCCTTGCTGGTGTGATCAGTAGCATGAGGAAGGTGTGTGTGAACCCAGCCAGTGGGATGGCAGCACTGGTGGCAAAGTACACAGTCCAAAATGTGTGTGTCTCATCTGTGTCTGAGCGTTTTTGCCTGTCTGTAACTTACACGCCTTGAGGCCTATGCCAGGGCTCTACACAGAGCATACCACACACACTTTTCAGCTCACAGCCTTATCTCAACTCTATTTTTGGACCATACTTAAAAGATGCCTGTTAAATCGCACTGCTGAAAAGACCAGATGCAAAATACTGGGGTATCACAGAGACCTAACTCGTCTCCCTTTCCCATTTCCCCCTTTTTTTTTTTTGTCCCCAGCCCATAATATTTTCCAGGTCTTGGTAAGCACTCAGTTGATACCATGAATGGTAGTTAGACACTTCTGAGGAGAGACTGATGCTTCTATATTTCTTTCCCACCCAGTATGAAAGAGTCTGCATCCCTTCTGTATTATACCTTGACTTGTTTCCTGTCAGTGTTACCTTTACATTTAATAGAATTTAGCGATTTCAGGAAGCTCAGAATCTGCACTAGGAACTTTTTGAACACATGCTATGGTAAATTGTTAGCCTGTGTTTATGCTGGGTTCTCCATTCCCTGAGAGCTGTATGAATTTGTGATTCAGTTACTTTAGATGTCTATTAATTAGTTTTTCTGTTTGTTTAATGCTGATTGTCTTGGCAAAACTTTACAAGCAAAATGGGAGCATGCTTGCTCTAAAAAGTGTTGTCTGTAAAGCCGAACTTCAGGGGAAGCACTGAAGAGTGTGGACAGAGAGGGTTTAGTGAATGCCATTTCTGTATTAACTTTGCCCTCAGATTTGCACAGTGGGTGCAATGGCTGAAATAGACCACCTTGCACCACCTAATTACTGCTGAAAAAATATGAGGGTTACTGCCTTGTTAGGAAACTTCTCTGTGATGGTCGTTGACTACTTACCTTTTGAATCAGTGTGGAAACATGCTGGCATTATTTATTTGAATTGTGGGCATCCTGGTCTTTTGAAGGGGAAAGGTGATGTATTGGTCTTGTTCAGAGTGTTTCAAACTGCTTTAAACAGTGTGTGTGCCATGATCTTGAGCATGGGCTTGTATGAAATAACATGGGAAAAGCTATAATTCTTACTGGCTGTTCTTTGGAGGCACTGTCAATGAAACCTCTTGGCTGAGGTGACACACACTTTTGACCTCTTGAAACTAATTGTTTTTTTCCTATCAAGTAAAGTGAATCTTAGGAGCTAATGACTGTAATCTGTTTGATTATTGTAACAATACTGACACAGCCACAGCAGTGTCGTATTGTGAACTTACTGTGTTTTTTACTGCATTCCCACTTAAATTTACAGTAAAAGAGAGAAACGTTTGGCATCTGTTCTGAAGGGAGATGGAGTGGCTTTGCTTTTAAAACAGAGTCATAAACGTGCCTTGTTACATCTTAATCCTTTGAATAATGATGTTTAGAAAGATGGAGAAAGATGGTGTTTTGATGGTGAAGTTTCACAACATTTTTTAATGCTCAGATTTCTGTTGACGAAGTCGAACTACAGATAATTCCTCAGGGTGAGTTTTGAATGCTGTTAACTGACCTGGATGAAAATAAGATGGTAAATCTCTTTCTTAGAACTTCCCTAGTGCAGTGGATGAAGAAACAAACATTAGATGACCTCCACTGCTTTTAATAATAAATGAACATAGAGTTTCAGAGAGAAGCTGGGAAGAGCAGAACTGAGATGCACTAGAGCAGAAAAGGGGGATAGCTGAAAGTAAGCAATTTCTCTGGCTGGACTGTCAGGAAAACCTGAAGTTTCTCTAAAATTTCAGGTCACTTAAAAGAACGTGAAGAGCAGAGGGAGGTGGTGAGACATGTTGGGCATGGGCCAAGTAGAAAGGAAATGAAGAGAACTTGTTAAAGATTTTGTGGGAGGTGAAGCCTGTTTGTGTATTTAGAGGGAAAACCACTCCTAATGCCTGAATAATAGACTGTGTGGTGTTTAGAGCACATGGAGGATGGAAGGAGCTTGAAGCAATGGCTAAAACCCTTGTCCTGGCTATCTTCCTGAATACTTTGGCCATTAGCATTTCTGTTTTCAGTGTTACCCCTGACACTTGAGTTTCTGCCTGTTTTCAACAGAGGTAGCTGAGCAGGTTTAGGGATTGCAAATAGTTACCTTAATTGTTTTGTATCTCCCATCATGACATGGTACAAAACTTGAATATTTAGTGAATAAAGTAAAATTTTTTCAGAACACCTTTAAAACAGGAAATAACTCACTGGTGCCAAAATTTTAATATTAATTGCTTGATGTGTCCATTTTTTGTATGGCATCATGTGAGCAGAATGGAAAAAAGCCTTCATGAGAGATTGTAGCAAACTACACAATCATTATACAATTGATTTAACTTTACTAACTCCTCAGCTCTGCTTTTTGTTTTCTAGAAGGCCTGTTTCCCTGCAATTTCTCTTTCGTTTAACTGTCTCACTAACTTTGGAGCTTTTACAGTCACTTGAAAAGGGTGGTGGCATCTTTCTTTTGCTGACAACAAATGACTTTGCTTAAATATTTATGCACTTAGATATTTGATTGCTAATGCCCATTCAGTCAGGTCCTCTTTTTGTTGTGTCTTGATGTATAAATAGGTACTTTCCTCTCATTTAGCACCATTCACATGAGTTTGTCCTACTCCTGAAATTGTAGAACACTGGAACTAAGCCACGCTTGTTTCTTGATATCTATAATTTTGCTTTCCCAGTGAACTGCAATAGTTGGTGCCAAAACTGTGCTAAAAATTCTGGAAAAAATTTGATTATTGGCTTGAGGGATAAGTGTCTTAGACCTTTTTGAAGTAACTGAGGCATCAAATCTGTGCCATATGACCTCAACCCACTTTGTTAGTGAGGATTGTAAGCACTATCTGTTAGCCTTAAAACGAGTTTTGTGTCCGAATTTAAAGGAGTATTTTACATTTCAGACTGTGCAGTATGATTCGGAAAATACACTAGTGTGGACAGACAAGGAGAACTTATTGTTGTGATATGTGTGTTAAAAAACCTCTCAACTTTTTTTAACTACCCTTCTTTGGACATCCTATGGTAAAGAATAAATAAAATCCAGAATTAAAATGTAAAAACTGAAGTGTAGCTGAAAGATATCAGCAAGCAGATTTAGTTCTGACATTGCAGTAATCATGTAATAAAGTATGCCTTTTGGTTTTGCTGGATTCACTGAGTACCCAGCCTTTTGTGGTACGTGCTTCTCAGTTATCTGACAAAAGTCAGAGGTGCACGTGGCCTGATGCTTCCTGCCCACAGAAGGGTAGAGCTGATTCTCTTGTAAAAGAGCTCAAGATCAGAATAGTTGTAAGGTAAGCTGGCTGTTGATGGGTGAATTATTACTTGGTGCAGTCTGAAGAATTAAAAAGATGTTCCAGATCCACATTTTCCTTTACAAGTGGAGATAAAAACGTGTCAACTTCATCTGTTTAATAAGTAAAGTGTTGATGGAGTACCTTAAATAAGCAGGAGTACCCATTGTGTTGCAAGCACTGGTTGAAGAACTGTAGCAGTTCTCAAAGAAGTTCTTTTGGATTGTTTGCCAAAATTTAAAATCCATGCTAAGACAGCCTGTGTTGGAACCATGTCAAACTTGATCAGTGATGTCAATCAACAATGAGCAACTTGAGTTCTCTACCTTAATCATCAGTGCAACACTGGAAATAAACTATTTTCTGTTGTGTAATGGGTAATTGAACATTGTCTCCTTCCTTTTTCCCCCAGATAATTTCAGACCTTGAGTCTTGGAATGATGAGCTCTCTCAGCAAATGAATGACTTTGACACTGAAGATCTTACAATAGCAGAACAGAGGCTCCAGCATCATGCAGACAAAGCCCTGACCATGAATAACTTGACCTTTGATGTCATCCACCAAGGGCAGGATCTGTTGCAGTATGTCAATGAAGTGCAGGCATCTGGTAAGATGGCTCCTTCGTGCTATTCCAGGCAGTGGCTTTGTAAGAATTATCCAGTTGTCTCTCCATGGGATGTGTGAAAATAACAGGGATGCTGGTTAAATGTAAACTGGAGACGTGGACTCCTTTATACTCAAATAATTCAGTAATGTTCATAAGAACATACTGGTACTATGGCACATAATTTCATCAGAGTCAGCAACACCTGAAGATGTTTAGTTTTAAAGAAAGGGATTTCACTCAGGAGACGTCAGTAAAACTAGAGTAAATAAGGGAACGTTAATTTTACAGGTAGTGAGATCAATGCAGTCAAGCAAAGATTTTCAGCTTTCGAGTAATGTCTTCCTTTTTTGTTCCTTGTGCCCTTTCATTTGATATTTTTCACTGTGTACGGTCACGTAGGATGTGTCAGGCTTTAAAAAAATCTCCCTATTGTACTTTTTAAGAGTGCAAGCCCCTATAGTCCTGTAAGCAAATGCTCCAAGGATTAGCTTGAGCTCGGAGAAGGAGCTAGGAGGCGAAGGCTAAAACGGTGTGAAGGGGCTTTTTGTCTGGGGAAGCTTTGCGAGTGACTGACGCCCGGCGTGCCGCCCGCAGGTGTGGAGCTGCTGTGCGACAGAGACGTGGACATGGCCACCCGCGTGCAGGACCTGCTGGAGTTCCTGCACGAGAAGCAGCAGGAGCTGGACGTGGCGGCCGAGCAGCACCGCAAGCACCTGGAGCAGTGCGTGCAGCTGCGCCACTTGCAGGCCGAGGTCAAGCAGGTACGGCCCCGCCGCGCCCTGGCCGCTGGGCCCTCCCGGGGGGCTCTGCTCCCGAAAACACGCGTGGGAAGAGACATCCTGCCGCAGAAAGTCTTCTCTTGGGAGCAGGGGAGGGCTTTGATCACCTTAGAAACTTCAGCCTCTGGTAGCATTAAGTGCATTTTCTTAGCTTGCATCGCCGATCAATGCTGCTGTATGGATCTAGAGCACGAGTCCCATGGGGAGCAGCCGAGAGAGCTGGGGGTGCTTAGCCTGGAATAAAGGAGTTTCAGGGGGACCTTACTGCTCTCTGCAACTACCTGACAGGAGCGTGCATCAAAGTGGGAGTTGGATTCTTTACCCAGGTAACAAGTGATAGGACAAGAAGGAAAGGAAAGTCCTCGGGTTGTCCCAGAAGAGGTTTAGGTTAGATACTAGGAAATATTCTCTTTTTAAGCACTGGAACAGGATTGATGGAGGTACCACCCCTGAAGATACTTAGAAAACATGTACATGTGACACTGAGACACATGCTGTAGTGGTGGACTTGGCAGTGCTGGGTTAGCAGTTGGACTTGATGTTCGTAGAGATTCTTTCCAACCCCAATTATTCTGATATTCTGTAGATACAAGTCAAGTATTTTAATTATAGAGTGACTTGAACTAATGTTAAACTTATGCTTTTACCATATGTATGGTGATGAACAACGAAGCTCAGTCATAGTCCTTGCACACTGAGCTAATACTTCTGGGTCTGTTGTTTGAAACATCTACAAATAGTGATAACATAATATCAACGTAGTTTATTTTTGTCCAGAAGAAAAACAAAGTTTTGCTTCTCCTGGCAATAAAGTGGCAAATTTTGAGGTCTTTTTCTAATAAACACCTAAACCTTTGGTGAATTTGAGATGTGGGTGAAGCAACTGAAGTAGGTAAAAGTTTAAAAAACAAACAAGACACTAGAAAAGGTAAAAGTTTTTGATCTTGCTCACGCTTGGCAGCATCACAGAAGTCTGCTATAGTCTGTTGTATTACTGTGGCTCATAATGAGTCTAAATGACAACTCCCAAATTGCAAAGTAATATGAAAGAGGTCCAGCTAGGACTAGGAGAGGTGAATAGAAGGTTCCTAAAGTATTTTCAGGCAGTGGTTGGTTGCTCTACGGTATCAGATGCAAAGTTTCTGTGTGGTCTTGAGTTAAAGGAATGCAAAAACCTGATAGTTGTCTGCTGTCAGTGCAATATAGGCATCAATCAAATACCTGGTGTTCTGTTTCAAGCCTTTGTTCTATTTAAAGCCCTCTACTGAACTGTGCCTTAGCACTTACTCATCTTGGTAAGTGCAAATTACAAATTCCTCCTTTCACGTGAGTAATGGCTGAGATAAAGTTATTGCAGGTCAGGATAGTTTCTGTACTCAGTTGCATGTTATCTTGAGGATGAAGGAAGAGAATGCACATGTGCAAAGGAAGGAAAAAATGAAAAGAAATAATGTGAATGTCAGCTGAGGCACTCTCATCCCTTTATGGTATGTCAGTGGGTTTGGGTGGGATGGGTTAGTAAGAAAAAAAATTACTAATTTCCGTGATACTGAAATAGTATTCAGTAAAAGAACAGAATATAGCACTTTGGTGATATTTCGAAGACACTAAATAGTTACTTATATTGCATGCTCCCACAATAAGGTGTGTGCCTTGGTCCACTAGTTTTGTTTGTATACAAGTTAAATGTGACAAAAAAGACACACGTGTTTAAAACCTGTGTTTGGAACAAATGTTCTGTATTCTGGCAGCAACAGGCAGATGATGAACATCATGGATTTTAGGGGAATACCTCTACTGCACTTCTTATGTCATTTGTAGATACTCTATAAGAAATTTCCAACTTTTTTGAACCACTGCTAGGCCTGACTGAAACTCAAATTTTGATTCTTAAGAAAGTACTGGAAAAGTTTATATTATAATAAAGGTATAGGTAGTACACTAGTCTAGCCAAATGTCTTTTCTTGGTAGACTGGGATTTGGAGGAAAAACGCTTATTCTATTTTGTATTTCTAGAACACACCTCTATCAAGTGGGATTTTATGTTGAATTAAATGCCATAATATGTGTGAATTTTCAGACAAACATGCATGAACATGTAGATGACAGAAGGTTCACATATTACTTTTCCAGATTTTACTGTACAGATTCACCTGCAATACTTGCTCAACCTGAGGCCTGAAGATTGAATGGAACTCAAACTGAATGTTAATACATTGTCTCATAGGATTTCTTTTGAGCCCTTTGGAATGCTTTGAGGCTGGTATCTCTTAGTTTTATGATTTCAGTCGCCTTTTCAGAAAACCACATCTGGTTTATTTTGATTTTTATGAAGTATCAGGAAGCATGATCTTCTGTCTCTTCTGCACTGGGAAAAACTTTATAGGTCAGCAGGTCACAGTAGGTGCTTTACCTGAGAGTAAAATGAAGTAGTAAACTTCCTCTTCAGCCTATTTTGTTTGTGTTTTGTTGCCTGAAGCAGTGAACACATGGTTTTCCTATTCAATTACTGTTTTTTTCTGTTAGATTTATTGTTGAGGAACTGGGTGTAAGCATATTTATTATGGAGATGGGATACTGTCTCCATAGCGAGAATTCTAACAGTGTTTCAGTTTAAATTCTTCCTGCCAAAGCAGCATTACTGCTATTGTATTTTCAGATACATACATACACACACACACACACATTTATATAAAATACATAAAAATACATACCTTGTGAATATGTGAAGAGGCTAGACTGGAACACTGCAGGAATTTAGACAAATACTTGCAAAGATTCTCTTCAGTACTAGATAGTGAAAT
Organism: Notiomystis cincta; assembly: GCA_013398075.1. Lineage (NCBI taxonomy): Eukaryota > Metazoa > Chordata > Aves > Passeriformes > Notiomystidae > Notiomystis > Notiomystis cincta. The sequence continues at coordinate 71,371 of VZRX01012542.1, forward strand.
GTGGTGCTTAGTGAATTTTTATCAAATAAGCACAGAAAGTAGACAGAAACATTCAGTATTGCTTCTTCCTTGACTATTGAACCAGTTCTGCTTTGTGGCATTGAAGTTTTGTAGATCAAGCCTCAGGACTAGGAGGAAACAGAAAAGCCAGAATACAAACAGAGGTTTAAAGAAAACCTGCAAAGAATTTGTTTGTCAACTTGATGTGTGATGGGTGCAGAAAGGGCAAAACCAGACAGAAAATTACAGTGTAGAAAAACCATAGAAGATAGGATGAAGAGGATGCTGACCGAAATAAAAGGGACAGCTTTTATGTGGGGAAAACAGCATGGAAAGGAAAATGTGACCACTTTTTTACAGGACAGGGACATATGAGTAGGTGGAGGCAGAGAAATATTTGTGAGAATGTCTGTCTCATCCAGAACTCCAGCTGCATGTTTGCCAGACAAACCTTCTTAATTATTCACCTAAAATACAGCTGCTGGACTACTTATTGCTACAATCACTCCCACATGCTCACTTTGTAGAATGAAAGCTTTACTGCACTTAAGGTCAAAATCCCTACCAAGCTCCAAACCCAATCCATTTGGTTTCAGTATGCTCATTAAGGCTTTTCAGTGCAATATTTTCTGCTGTTCTGATCATGGTTTGCTATTGGTAACAGGTAACATGGTGTACGTTCTTGGATATAAAACTATATATTCAGATATTTTCAACAGTGTATAGGTACTTCTGCCCTCAAGAGTACCTTGAGCTGCTTTGTGTTTTCACTAGGAGATCTTTTAGCTTGGTGCTTGAGCTCTGACTATCTCAAAATATTACTCAGGAAGGGTATCCTGGCACTCTGTGTAGTGCCATATGGATATGAAAACATAGCTAAGACAGCAGACTGAAGCAGGTTGTCTTGTGATCATGTTTAGTTACAGTCAAAAATCTGCCCAAGAAACTAATCCTAAATCTAGCATTTATCTACAGATCTACCCATCTGACCTTTTCAAGTGTCCTAAGTGACCCAAATTCTGTTTCTTTTCCACATGTTTGCTGATGCTCAACTGATGCTTTTCCAGCCTGTTGAAGGCTGCAAGGGGCAAGATGGGAGTTGTGATCCACTTCTCCCTGGAAGGACAACAGGCTCCCTATTTCCTAATGCTTATATTTTCCCTTGAGTCAGAGCACAGGGAAGGGGAATGTACTGTTGGCAAATTTCCTTCTGTGAGTTTCACCAGCTTGTGCACTTGCACCCTGACCTGCACCAAGCGGGAGAGCAAGTCTTTGTGTTTGAAATGGCACATTCTGTTCTAGCTGTCTCTGCTGTATGTAATGGGATGCCAAGTCAAGAAGAGCTTTCAGTTGGTGCTGCTTAAGTGTTCTCCTTCATTAAAATTCTCTGAAGAAGGCTAGATGTATAAGAATCCTAAAAAGGTGTGTTTTGTTACACTGTACCTGGAAGAATTACTTTTTAAGGTAGAGAAGGAACCTAGAATTACTTTCATAGGACAACATAGGAATAAAAAAGGGATTTTAAAAAAATCATCTGCTTCCATGTTCTTGCAGACAATTTATTTCTCCAAGTGTAGTTTCTGCCTACAGTCTATTGGACCCATCTGCTACCCTTTTCCTTGCTCCTGTGGCTTACCCAGGTTTGCTCCCTTGAGTGTTAACAATCCCCAGGTGCCTTAGCAACTTAGAAACTCCCAGCTTCTTTCATGGTCCCTTTTGTGTGTCTCCAGGCTGTGATCTGCAGGTGTCACCTTTGCAGTAGGAGAGGTTGTTCCAAAGCCATCTTCCCCTTGCTTGCAAGGCTGCACCTGACCCAGTGCTTTCTCCCCAGAGGACCAGACTGTGGACCCAGTTACACATCTGGCAGGTGCTATCATGCCCTCCCTTCTACATTGTAGACTTACTTTTTTCTACAGACTTCCATAATTTATATAGGAGAATTCAAATACATGCTATCAGGGTGGAGAAAACTTGTTACCTATTCATGGTGCAGCCATAAATGGCAAAAACTGCATTAATAATACAATAGTGTTGCAGTCTGGGTAAGTGTAAGAGGGTGAGGTTGTGGTGCAGATTTGAGGGAATGGCTGTTGTGTCAGGATGGCTAGACCTCAGTTGCTTCAAGCTGTCAGACATGTTAGAGTATACTTTGGGTGTAGACTCACATGTACCTGTCAGTTTTTGAGGAATTGTGTTTTAATAGGTCATTTTCTTGGGTTCTGCCCATGTTTCCAGTCTGCAAGTGCAGTCATAGCACCTTGATTACTTAATAATAAGCTGATGCTTTAATTGGTAGTGTCATATGTTGATCACTAGATGAGAATATTTAATGTTAAGAGCTAACTGATTTGGTAGTTAATATATTTCTTAGCCGTGGTTACAGATCTAAAATCCATTAGTAGGAAAAAGTTAGAAAAACGGGTGAAGTTCAAATCAACTGTGCCTAAAGAAATTCACTCTGGAATACCTAGAAAATGGCCTGAAATAATGTCATAGACATTAGTGCTTAGTGTTTCCAAACATCAGGAGTTTGGATGAGATTCTGGAGGCCTGAAACTCAACATCTGCTTCTCAAAAGTGGGAAAGGATAAGCTAAAGGAGGATTGCAGGTCAGCTGGTTTAACACAGTTCCCAGGAAAAATACTGAAACAAGTAGATCATTAAACTTGAACAGTGACAAAAGGAGAAAAAGCTAACACAGGTTAATTAATCATAGCTTTCCATTGATTAAAAACCCTTTTTTTTTTTTCTGCCAAGGTAACAGCTCTTCTGGGAGGGTGGAAAAGCAGTATCAAAGCTTTTAAAATAGTGTAGCTCAGTCTGTCTGACCCTAACTTATTATGCGAATGTCGTATCAGACTACATTACCAAGAATAATAACTTGCTGAAAACACATACTCAGTAACAAAAGTTATTAAGAAACTCAGTGAATTGGAAAACAGATTTAAAAACTAAAAAAAAAAAAAGTATTTGTCTGTATTTCGATACTACTAGTTCATGTTCTCAGTCAGAAAATCTACATGTTAGAAATTATGCTATTAAATTTGAAGTTAAAAGCAAAAGAGGCTGGAAAAGGGGTTTGAGTTCATCAGAAGACACTGGATTACAGTTCAGAATTATCTTGATGTATGGAAGAATTGTGCCTTAAGAAGGATATGCATTTTAATAGTGAAAAATACAGAGCATGATGTACAGGAAAGAATAATCAGCTGAATAAATACAGGGATAAATATTGGCTGGGCAGCAGTTCCATACAAGAATTGTACAGATGACAGTGAATAACCTGAATTATGTCCATTTTACACAATATTTGAAAAATTATGACCAAAGTCATGGTTATCAACTGGAGAGAGCTCATAAAAGAGCAGTGTTCTAGAAAAATAAGGTGACGAACTTCACATGGGAGAAATTGAAGAGACTGTGGTAAACAAGGTAAGAAGAGTCTAAAGGAGGGAATCAGATAATGTTCCTGATGGAGAGAGGAGAGGGAAAAACAAAGCTGATGCAAAGAGGGAGAAAATGTCCTTTTTTTCTTCTTCTTTTTTTTTTTTTTGGGAATGGTCTAAAAAGTTCCATGTTCCTGCTGTTGATAAGGAATGTATAAGGTGGCCTCCTGAGGATTCTGCCTAGCCATGGATTCTTCCAGTTTGACTGGACATGTCAAAGAAGGCACATTGTGAAAAATGAAAATCTTTAAGCCGTTAGAAGGACACTGAATGATCACATTTTTCTCAACATTACTGTTCAAAATTACATGCATACTTTTTACTAAGCTGGATATCCTCAATTCACATTACTGACACTGGCTTTTAGGCAACTACTGCTTGTAATTTGTTCCAGTTTTTCAGGTGACAGAAACAGTATTCAGAAACACAACCTTTTTCAGGGTATGAACTGAAACCACAAGCCTGTAGTAGCTGACTGCAAGCTGTGAGTTGTTAGCTCAGTGAAATTGTAGTGAATGTCATTCACTCTGCTTACTCAATATAAAATTCACTGTAGTATATAATTAACAAATTACTTAGTTATCGATTCTAGTGCTAATGTGACCCTAAATGTTTTTCCTCCTACAGTGGTGCTTTTTTGCTGGTTGGCAGTGGAATTGTATGTTTCATGGTCTTCTTTTTGTTACAGGTTTTGGGCTGGATCCGAAATGGAGAGTCAATGTTAAATGCTGGGCTTATCACTGCTAGCTCTTTGCAGGAGGCAGAACAGTTACAGAGGGAGCATGAGCAGTTTCAACATGCAATAGAGGTAAAAGCACCATTTTAGTATCCACATTCTTGTATTTACAGTTCTCTGTAAATAACACTCTTGGATTCATGCTACGGTATTTTCAGTTTAGGAAAAGTTGTTGAACTCATGGCAAAGAGATGAAAACACTGAGAAAGTGGTTTTTTATTGTTCTTACTCATTTTGAAGCTGCAGTTCCAGATGAACATCTCAGTGTTTTTTTGTATCTTTGTAAAGTGATAGCTGTTCACAGCAATTTTTCTGAAAATAGGATTTTCATTTGTTATTCCTTTCCTAGAACATAACCTGCAATGCTAAATGTATAAAAGTTAAGAATAATTGGACTGGGAAACATCAGTTTTGTGTATTCTGAGGTCATCCTTTAATGTTTCCATTTTTGTTTGAGAGTAGGTTTCCCTGAAACTTACGTGCAGTGGTGTGTCAATCCCCCTGCCACGGCTTCAAACTAAACTTACCAGATTGGTCATATTGCTGCAAAAAAATAGGCAGTGTTCTTAAGACTGATTGAAATGCAGTATTATTCATTCACATGCACTATTGAGTAACTTAGTGATAATATTAGCAATATTATGATTGTTTGAGTAGACTATTTTCAGAAGTACTCTGCCTTGCAGTAACTCTTTAATACTTGTTTTTTATGTTTGCCATCTCTTGATTTTTTTTTTTTTAAATTACAGTTTGCACTATATGCACCCTCATTTTGAGAGCTTTGGTAACTCTCAAGTAAAAAATCATGAGATCTCTTGGTGTTTGTCAATTTAAGAATAAATTATGAGGAAGCTTAAAATTCTGTGTTTCCTAGATCATTCTTTACTCAGATATAATAATACTTAGTAGTATTTAAGCCCTTAATATTTTTATATTACTTGGTTTAGGCAAGTATTTCTCTGCACAGAGAAATACACTGAAAAAAATTGGATATAGTTAATAGAGAGTTGTCCTTTTTTATTGGTCTGCATGCCTGCACCTTTCTTTGCTCACTAGTGATGTGCAAAAGACTGAAGTTAAAGCTGTAAAAGTAGCCAAAACAGATACATTTTTGTCATCTTTTTTCTTAGTGTGAAGAGGAATGAAAATCAAACTAAAATTCATAATTACAACAGCATATACTGCAGCATATATACATGTGGCTTAATGCTAGACAGTTACTATTTGTTAAGAACTGCTTTTAGTGTTGATGTGATGATAAATCTCTGCAGGATTTATTTCTTTTGTATTTGCATAGAGAAGTCACACAGTAACTAGTATCAGACAGTCAGTTTTAGTTGATGGGTGTTTGTGCATGTGTATAGAAGTGTCACTGGCACAGTGGAAATGTGAGCCTCTGAGGTCTTCAAGGAAATGAACTGCAGTGCTCCACTGAACTCCTGACTTTTCACCTCTTGTCAGAAAACACATCAAAGTGCCCTGCAGGTTCAGCAGAAGGCAGAGGCAATGCTGCAGGCTAATCACTACGACATGGATATGATCCGGGAGTGTGCAGAGAAGGTGGCTTCCCACTGGCAGCAGCTGATGCTGAAGATGGAGGACCGTCTCAAGCTTGTGAATGCCTCCGTTGCCTTCTATAAAACTTCTGAACAGGTACAGAAATGCCACATGATCTGTCATCTGCCTTGGGTAATTCCTCAGTGTGGCATAAAACAGCATTACTTGAAAAGATGGTGGTTTGGTCGTATTTACTCATTTGATGGCTAGTTCTGGTTTTTGGGGGGGAGTCAGAGAAAAATTAGCTTAATCTGCTTGTCCACAGAAAAGTTTGGGGGAGGGTTGGCAAGATTTCTTCTTCTGCAGTCACAACGTAAGCCCATCCAGAGCTATGCAGTCACAGAGGCAGAGAAAGAGGAACAGTTTTAGGGACAGCCTCTGAGCAATTCCACATAAGCAGGCCAGTGCTTGCAAGCTTGCAGCCAAAGTTTGTTGCCTTCTCTTAAGTGCCAGTCAAAACATGTCAGAAGCTAGAGGGCATATATAAGGGGTAGATTGGTTTTCTTTTTTTGATGCCTGAATTTTGATTTTTTTGCCTTCCTGAATCGGTCTCCTTTTTCCTGAAAGGTGTGCAGTGTGCTGGAGAGCCTGGAGCAAGAATATAAGCGAGAAGAAGATTGGTGTGGAGGAGCAGACAAACTGGGTCCCAACTCTGAAACAGATCACGTTACTCCCATGATAAGCAAACACCTGGAGCAGAAGGAAGCGTTTCTAAAGGTAAGGTTGGGGATTTTTTGCAGTCTCCTGTGTCATGGGAAGCATGCAGGCAAACAGCTCTTACAGTGCTGACGTGGCTGTGGAAAGCAGCAGTGCCTGTTCCAAACTACAGGTATGTCCCCCAGCTGCAAAGATGTGGGAAGTGGCGTGTTAGCTGCTTCTGCCAGTGATTAAGAGAATACTGCCAAGTGCATAAAACTGTAGCCAGTTTTATAAATACATTTCCTGTTGAACTTCAGTAGATGTCAGATCTCCCAGTGTGACGGAAGAGGAATTGTAAGTCACTGCTTTGAGCAACTGTCACTCTAAAGAGTGCTTAAAGGCTGCTGCCTTGGAAGAGGAGTGACAGTCACACAGTGCCACTGCTGCCTGTGCATCAGAGCAGCTCTTGGAAGTACTGGGGCTGCAGCAGAGTGCAGAAGGAGGAGATTGCTGGACAAGCATCTGGGAGTAGTTGGGATTTGTGTAATAGTCTTCAGATAAATGAAAGATTTTTGTTCCAACTGATGTCCTAGTGAAGAAGGTTATTGATAATACTGAATTAAATGTGTAGCATGTGTTTGCAGAGTTAGTGTAACTGTTATCAAAGGCATTTTCCAGGATCACCATGAAAGACTATTAAGAGAATAAGACTTTTTGTTAAAAACCTTTTTGTTCTCATTAGCAGATTATAACACTCAAAAACATATTAACAGAACTCAAAGCATACTGCCTAATAGATCCTTCTGCAGCTGGCATGAATTACTAATCTTTGTTTTAAAATGGTATGAGAAGTGGCTTAGTGTCTTTATTACTGTATCAAACCACTCTACCTTTATCTACCCCTTTAAAGTAGCATTCCATAATGTGCATGCTAAAAGTGAGGCAGCCAGCCTATTTCATGCATGTTAAGATGAAGAAGACAGCTTAAGTGCTTGCAATATAGTGGCAAGGGCTGAAAGCTCTCTAGACTTTGCCTTAATATTTTGAGAGCAGGTATTACTATTTTAGCACTTTTGGTTTCACTTCAGCAGATCATTCACTTTTTGTTTAAAGTACTAGTGGATGTTTTGGAATATCCATTGATGCATAAGCATGTGCACTGTGTTTATGGAATAAGCAACTTCAGGTGGCACAGGGCACATACATTAAACAAACTTCTCTGTCAGCTTTGAAAACCATAGAGCAGGTAATTGCTTTCCAGGTTCTTCAGGAAAGAGGAATAGCATTTTATTTGGAGTTGTTTATCTGCTCTTCTTTTTTTTTCCCCTGCCAGGTAAGGTGTGAATGGTATTTGGCTATTTTAGTGGTTGTGTTGGCTTGGCTTACTTGTAGAATGACTTAATGCACAATGCTTTCCAAAACTGAAGAGGGTGACAAATGTACAAAAAGGGGGTGAGGAAGATCTTTAACCTCTTCCACACGTGTATTTGTGCATCTTCAAATAAAGTTGTACCTCTGACTCTCTAGGCTTGCACACTGGCTCGAAGGAATGCTGATGTCTTCCTGAAATACCTGCACAGGAACAGTGTCAACATGCCAGGGATGGTGACACACATCAAAGCACCTGAACAACAAGTGAAAAGTAAGGGGCTTCTTGTGCTCTTTCTTCTCTCACTGGAAAGAACATGATCATCATGTGCTGTGGTATGTGTGGTGATGGGGTAGTGAAGCCTGCCCAAGTGGAAACAGTTCTGTCAGGCTTAACAGGAAACAAATTGCTTGCACACTTTGAAGGAGCCGACAGTCTTCAAAGTCTCTTATAGCCAGATGAAGTTGCTTGGAATTCTTTTATCTGCTATTTACACCTAATCTTCTTTCGATTTGAGACTCAAATGTGCTGCTTTTATTGAGACAATGAGGTAGTAAACTTCCACATGATAATGTTTGGTCTGAAGCCAAATGAGAGCTGATGTAAGCTTATTTGGTGTGTTGGTGTCACACATTCTGCAACTTCCCTGGAAGTTCCAGAGTGATAAGAGCTTATTGCTTATACACTGCCCTTGAGCCCTTCAGATGGTTTGAATCAGTGCTGAGGAACTTCATGAGGTATAAGGTAACTTATATCATGTTTAAACTAGATGTGTAGGCAGCTGAGGTGAAGCTGGAAAGAACTGCTACATGAGGCTTGACTTTTGCTAAGATTAATAATAAGCAGTACGTCCTTAAGGTGTAATAAGCACTCTAGGGAATGGAGAGAGAGAGAGAGAGAGAGACCTGTAGGACTTTGAGGGACAAAAGTGTAAAAATTAATAGGGTATGGATAGCTGATGGGTGTGGTAGTAGAACAGAGATAAGAGAGATTTAGAAGTAAATATTACATTTTACTAATTTAATTGCTAGTCATACTCAACATTTTGAAGCTGTGACTGAACACTCTGTCCATGCTACAGTCTCAAAATCAGAGGAGCCTAATTTCTAATTAAATGCTGTTTGCACCTACCCAAAGGGGAGTTATGGATATGATAAAGCCAGACTCAAGAGGAACATGGCAATAAGTCCAGAGAAAAAGTTGGAGCAAGGAAAATTCTGAATGGGAGAAAGGGTTACAGCAAGATGGAGGAGAGCAGGTAGGAATAGAGGTAGTAGGATCTGTACCCCTAAGAATTTTTAAAACTTACTTGAACAGGCCCCTGAAAAACTTTGAAGTTAGTCCTGCTTTGAAGAGGAGATTGAAAGAGATGGCCTCCAGAGGTCACTTCCGCTCTGATTTATTTGATGATTCTATTAGAAAAGGACAAGTTTGCTACTTCACTTTAACTATGAGGGGGAAACAGCTTGTGTCAAATGTACCCAGTAAATTTACTGACAGTCCTCAAGTCAAAGTCTGATGGTACTCATGTTAAAGATCCTCCTGTATTGAACTTTCTAGGTTGGAAAGAGAACAGGATATTTGCCATACTTCTCACTCTTAAGGAAATAATTGAACTGTGGCAGTTGAAACTTTGAGCATTTAGAGCTATGATAAAGGGTTGGTTTTTTCCTCTGTCCCCAAGACATCCACATTTATAAGACTCTACAAAACAAAATCTCAACACAAAGGCCAGCAGTATCAATAACTGAAGTTGACATTTGTCACTTAGCTCTTCTCTCAGTAGGAGACAAAACAGAGCAGAAGCAAGGAGGAAGTTGTAGCTACCTCACTTACTGAGTTGTAGACAATTTTTTTTTAAAATTTAGTTTTGAAATCTCTATAGGAACAGTCATTCTGAGAAAGGTAAATGTGCTCATATGAGGAAGGAATAGAAAGATCTCTACTAAAGTCCTTAAGAATAACAATTATATGTCAGAACCATAGTGTTATGCATGCTCTGTGTACATTTAAAATTCTGAATGAGTGATACGTGTTTAAAAAGCAACAAAAAACCAGCAAAAATCCCCAAGTAGAAAAAAATAAGTTATTGCTCTAATACCTTTCCCCCATAAACCATGTAATATATACTTCTGAGAATTAAACATGAGTTAAGATAGAATTAGTGGGGACTCCTTCCTGTTAGGTATCAATAGTGTGGTGGTAGCTGACCAAATGATATAAAAGTTCAGTCTGTTCAAATATGCATATCAAGAAAAAAAGACCTCCTTTCACCTCTTTTCTAAATAGAGAAAAAAATTGAGTGTTTATTTTAGTGAAAGAGAGGTCACACATGTTCTAATAGAGCATTACAACTCAGATGTATTCTTGAAACTGGCAGACTGCAATCAGTATATAGTTTATAACATATAATGCTTTAAAAACCTCGAGTTTCTGCAGAACTGCTGAAGATTTTTCAAAAACTCCATTCAGTGGCATGCTTGATCCTAATTCCCAGATGCATATTAAGTTATCTGGAAAAGTGATGCCTTACTCTAGGCAAAGTTTTTAGCTAAGCACATGGGGAACTGGAATTACAGTGGTGCTGAACTCTGAGAGGTGTCCTTATCTCCCTGCATACCAGTGTAAATAATTTCTTTGATATGCAGTTAAGAGTACCCAAATATTGTCGCATTTAGGAAGGAATTGTGGCCTAAAACCGTGCTATGGCAGGTGGATTAAGTTGGTGACAATTCCTGTAAGCTCAGAAATGAGAGCATCTTCATCTTGGTTTCAGCTGCTGAGTCTGTGTGCATCTCTGTTACCTGTCTGCTGTAGAGGCTGCAACTGAGCACAGTTCAGGAACTTGCCTAATGGTGCTTATATTTTTAGATAGGTTGATAGAAGGGACCAGGATGCATAGAGACAGCTGAGAGCTCTTTGAGCCTGGAGAATAAGCTGAAAGTTTAGGGAACAATCTTACCAAATTTTGGAATCAAAGTAAATGACAACAACAGGGACTGTAGTTCAGGTGGCTTGAAGATACAGAGATGCTTTCCCAAACGTAGTATTAAATAGTGGTGTTCTATAACTTCCTGGGAGTAGTTTATAGAATATTTTTCTCCTCTTTGTCAGTCCAAGAAATTAATGGCACTAATACTAGCAGTGCCTAGCCAAATATCTCTCACTGCCTTGCCATCTGTATCATGTCCTGACAGAACAAATGCTGTTCCAATTTGCTAAATTCACCTCGCTTGCTCTTTGTCAGAACTACTTTGCTTGCGTCACTATCAAGATGTCTCTTTTTATACGGTGTGTCCAGTTGGGTGTGTTGCATTGTATAATGATAATTGTGTCCCACCCACTCCACCTCCCTGCCTCCCAAAATCAGGCATGTATATTCTGAGCAAGTGCTTTGGAGGTGACATAAGGCAGAAATAAAACTGAGAAAGCAGGGGAGGCTCATAGCAGATCAACTCATAGCTTGGCTAAGGGACAGATCAGCTGAGGCATATTTGAGGGGAGCCTGACCAGCAGAAAATAAAACCTTGGCCACAGTGACCACATTCCAACCAAAAGCAAGTTCTGGGTGGTCTCAGCACCCTGTGGCAAGTGAGAATATGGTGCTTGTAAGCAGGAGGATGTTGGCAGTGATGCAGACAGGTTTCATAATCCTCAGGGAAGCTGTCACAAATGGCTGTGTTTGGTCCCAGATATCTGAGGAGGTAAACAAAGATGCATTTCCCCTCAGGCTTCCTGTTATTTGAGCTTCTCTATCGAACTGTTTCTTGGAGTTGTTAGCTTTTGGGATGTAAAGCATGGTGGGCCTGTACAGTGGGAGAGCAGAATGCAGAGACCATAAGACACCTAGACCTGATAGCCTCCACTTGTAATTATGGATTATGGAAATGGCCATCTCCGGGTGTGAGTAGAAAAGCAAGTGAAGTGTTCATGTAAAGAATGAGCCTTTTTTTGTGGTCTCTTCTACTTCTGCTGGACCTCCCTTTTTGTCTCTATGCAATTCCAACAGAATCACTTGGTGGAGGCATTGGATGTCCCCATTCCCCTGTGCTCAGCTTGCCCTCTGGGTTTGCAGTAGCTACAAAGTCAAGTGGGGCTGCTGCTCTGGAAGCAGCAGTGCTTCATAGGAAACTGCTAGAATTTCTTTGTTTGATGGAAAATCCATAAGCATTAAAGAAGCAGAGTTCAGATAAGATCTGCATATTGTAAGCACAAGGTCTTTGCTATGAAGAATTTAAAATGTTAGACGTGTGGGATTTTGATGTGAATTTTCTGATACTCAGGAATTAATTATTTGATTACCTGGAAGTTCTCTCAAGGTTCAGTGAACATTCATGTTTAACAAGTCAGCTTTTACACTGTTGGGTTTGATTTATTTTTTTTTTTCAACAGAGAATTACAAACTTAGTAATTGCCTGTTTTTATTACTTGGGTTTCTGTACATAAAATGTCTGCTTATGCTGCATTTGGTCTTGTAGTGACTTGAGGTTGTACATTTGTTCATCTGTATTAAATCATTAAAATACTTTACAGGAGACTGATATATTAAAACCTCCTTTTTTTACTTCAGTTAATATGATCTGTTAAGCATGTTGTGGTTACTTGTGCATGCTCATTCTTTCTGAGGAAACTCCATCAAGAGCTGTCTTTATATCAGCCTACATTTTCAATCCTGCTATAAGCAGTGGTGATCTCCTTGTGAACAATATTTGAGAGAAAAAAAGATGTCAGTAGTAAGTTTCAATTGCATCTCTAGTTTCTTTAACCAGCATTTCTGTAAGTAATGATAAAGGAACACTGTGTTTCATGAATATCAGGAAAAGCAAAGCACGGACTAACAGAAAGAGTAAGTGTACAGTAAATTCTACAACGTAAAGTACTTTATTCCTCTGATTTTAGTGTGATATTTTAAATTTGGTTGTCATAAGCTCTGTTTTCATTTCTTCAGATATCCTGAACGAACTCTTTCAGAGGGAGAACCGTGTGCTGCATTATTGGACCATGCGTAAAAGACGTCTTGACCAATGCCAACAGTACGTGGTGTTTGAAAGGAGTGCCAAACAGGTGAGAGTTTCATAAGAAAATCCTCTTTGGTGATCAAGGTGATCATACACTGTCTTCTCACAGTAACAAATTTGTCATTGACTTCAGTGTTTGAAATGGCTAAAACATTGAAGGATAAAAGTAGAAAATTGAATTATTTGCCTTCCCTTTAATATAGAACAGCTAAATTTGGTAAGGCAGTGTGTCTGTAACTGTTGTAACTTAAAGATGATGTTTTGCTTCTTCCAGCTTCATCTGGTACTGGCAAATCTAATTTCTGCAAGCTTGTGTTTGACAAATTGTTATGCTTGTTAACTTTTACACACATACCTAATTTGTCTGGGGAAATTACAGGCAGTAGCATTTTTCTCAGATGTTGGAGGAAAAATATCTAATTAAGTTGATTGGCACTTCTAGAAATCTGACAAGTTGGATAACTCATTAAACAATAATAACTGAATTACTTTGGTTTTTCAGTTCTTTGTGTATTTGGTTTCATGGTTTCCTGTGTGATCGACCCACGTCTTGGTATTTTGTTGAGTTTATCAGTCTGGAAAGAACTATTAAGTAACTACCACACACACACACAAAAACTCCTTCACTAATCAAAACACATGCCTTAAAATAAGTAGGGGGTTCAAGGCAGAAGTGGTAAGTAGATTGATCTGTGATGGTTTTCTACTTTTTTTTTAACTGGTTATAAGACAAAGAAAGGAAGCTATCTGTTCCTGTTCTGCAGAAAAAGACACAACGCCCATAGTGTAAAATATACTCAGATCCGTTTTAAAGGACTCAAACCCCTTATTTTTATTTCTTTCTGACAGCTAATTTAGACAAAAGTTTAAATACTGTTGGTCTGATTTGCTCTCTTGAAAGAATTCTTCAGTCTGCCTTTCATGCTTTTGCAAACCAATTAATGCAAGATGAGTCTTGGAATTAATTTGCGGACTGATACCTCTTTAAAACAACTCCACCGTCCCTTCCCTGCCCCCTTCCCTCACACACACACACATACCCCACCCACTTTTGAATAACCTTAATTTAAACCTCTGACAAGCACATGATCTCCTTGTTTTTGTATAGAGATTACTAACTAAAAGTCAAACCGCTGGAGATAAAGATCTGTCAGCATTTTCATTGTAAATGCCATTTTTCAGCAATCACCAGTTCAGTCATCAAAAAGCAAAGCGAGCCAAACCATATACGGGACTCCACAGTGATTAGGCAAAAAAATGGAAATGTTGCTCTCTTCATTTAGATGTCTTTTTGGAATTTGGAAGAACCTGTTCTCTGTGCTTTCAGAACTTGATGCCTTTGTGATGGAAGAGATACCACAGTAGTTTGCAAGGACAATGGTAGATTCTCAAATCCTTTCAGAGTTAAGGACTTACTTGATCCCTAAACTGATTTCTCCAGTTCTTGTAGTGATACCTCACATGAAATGAAAGCTGATCTAAACTGTAGGAATTAAGATCAAGTTGAACTTTCTGTCATACTGTGCCTCTAGAGAGCTGCCAGCAAGTTATGAAAGGACAACATTTCATTCTCAGGGCAAGGGAATTGAAACTACATGATCTTTAAGTTCTCTTCCTACCCAAACCATTCTATGATTTGGGAAGGGGAAGCCTTTTGTTTATCGTTCATTCCAGCATCGTGTAATAAACCCACTACAAAAAGGCAAAATTTAAAAAGTTAAAAGCAAGAAGTATTAAATGTTGATAGTATCAATAGTAGCCATACTGCCTGTCCATATCAGTCTTCACTTGCAAAGGTTGACATTAGAATGACAACAGGCATCATAGAGGTTGGTTGAAATGTTGTTTTTTTGACAAACATCCAGGAGTTGTTTGCTTGTTTCCATCAGCAACTTTTAAAAGTATAGGCCCATCTCATCAGGTTTGCACCTGCACTAGTATGTGACTATAAAAACAACATCCTGAGGGTTTCTACTCACTCTAGGTTTTGCACCAAGAAGGAAAAGCATTCGAAGTGGAAGTAAGGGAATCAACATTGTTTTATCACAACTTTGATGAGCTTAAATCATTGGTGGAATTATAATACAGACAGTGCCTTTTCTGATTCAGTGTAAGGTTATGTGTGTGAAACATACATATCTACTGTCCACCAAGATAAATATTTTCCTGTTCTTGCTAATGTGGATAGATAACTCTCATAATTTCAGTTCTTATTCTTTTAATGGAAGAGTGAGGACCCACCATCAATCTACTACTTTTTCTCTTAGGGAATTAAATTTTTGTCTAGTGTTCTGTGTATTTACTGGAGATACAGAAGATACACGTGCATTTCGTAACAAGGTGGTTCTAAGCAAGCTGTATAAGATTCTTTGAACATCTGCTATTGGCTTTGTCAGAAAGGAGAAGGTTCTAAGTTCTGTCCCTCTGCACGCTGCTGTAGGAAGCCTGTATTGAGAGCTGCAGAACTGTTAGATTTTTGCTGTTATGAGGCAGTTGGAGACAACTGTTGCTTTATCCAGGAGCCAGAGATTCCTCACGACCGCTGAGTTATGCTTAAAAGGGCAGCAGGTAATGTGGGTAAAGCCTAGATAATTACATGGATCAGCATTTTTCATAATAGTGAGCAAATAAAGTGTCAGGATGTGTAAGGGAAACAATCTTAGTTTGCAGTTCTTTGCTCTTGTTTTTTTCTATTTATACATCCATGAATTGGTTTAACGGAGGCATATCCCCATTCCTTCTCTGCTGCAGGTTTAATTTCTAGGAGCACAGATCACACTTTGTGAGGCTGGAATACATGTCAGAAAAAGAGTGAAATGATAGTTGAATCTTACGTGCTTGGAAGGTTTAGCCTACACACTTGGCGGTCTTATGTACATTTTTACAAGTTGGAAAATGTATATTTCTGAGTACAGCAGTCCCATGTGGCACTGAACAAGTGGGGTTTTTTTTCTTTTTCCTCAGCTAGGGAGTATACTACCAAAACTATGAACACAATTAGTTAGAACCTTTCAATAGTGAAGTGCAGTAGTCCTGCAGTAGTGGACTTCCCTGAAGTGTTTGGATTCATACATCATTTTTAATTCTTTAAGCATTGCTTCATAGAAGAAGTGAATTATTTCAGAGTTATGAACTATTTGATATTGTAGAGGTATTAGATGATTGCCACAAGTGACACAGAGTAATGTTCTCCTGTGGTCAAATTGTGTGTGTGAAATACTGATTACAGATGGTTTCTATTGACAAAAATATATTGCTTTTTCTTTTCATTATTGCTTTATTTAGGCTCTGGAATGGATTCATGACAACGGAGAGTTTTATTTATCCACACATACTTCCACTGGTTCCAGTATCCAGCACACTCAAGAGTTGTTAAAAGAACATGAAGAATTTCAGATCACAGCAAAGGTAAAATAAATAAATAAAATTATCACAAAATCACAGAATACTTAGAGTTGTAAGGAACCTCTGGAGATCAGTTAGTCCAATCCCCCTGTCAAGGTAGGGTCCCCAAGAACATGTTACACAAGAGTGTGTCCAGGTGGGCTTTGAATGTCTCCTCAGAGGGAGACTCCATGACATCCCCGGGCAGCCTGTTGAGTGCTCTGCCACCCTCAGTGCAAAGAAGTTCTTCCTCGTGTAGAGATGGAACTTGTTGTATTTTAATTTGTGGCTGTTAGTCCTTGTCCTGTCACTGGGCATCACTGAAGTGTCCAGCACCATCCTCCTTACATTTGCCTTTGAGATATTTTATATTTTTGTGAGATCTCCTCTCGCTCATCTGTTCTCCAGACTAAACTGGCCCAGCTCCCTCTGTCTCTCGTCATTAGAGAGATGCTCCAGACCCCAAGTCATCTTTGTGTTCCTTTGCTGGACCCTCTCCATTAGCTCCTTGTCTTTCCTGAACTGTGGAGACCAGAACTGAATGCAGTACTCCAGATGTGGCCCCATTAGGGTCAAGCAGAGGGTCAGGATTATATTCCTCGACCTGCTGGCCGTGCTCTTCCTGATGTCCCCAGGATATCATTGGCCCTTCTGGCCACAGGGGCACTGCTGGCTCATGCTCATCCACCAAGACTCCCAGCTCCTTCTCCACAGAGCTGTTTCCTCGTAGATCAACCCCAACCTGTGCTGGTACTTGGAGTTATTCCCCCCAAGTTGCAGGACTCTGCATTTGCCCCTGTTGAACTTCATTAGATTTCCCTGCCCAACTCCCCAGCCTATCGAGGTCCCACTGAGTGGCGGCGCAGCTGCTCCCCCCAGTTTTGTATCATCAACAAACTTGCTGAGGGTACATTCTCTTCCTTCGTCCAGGTTGTCGATAAACTACTTGAGTACAAGATTTGAAACCAAATAAAACAATTTAATTCCCCCTGTCTATCAAAAAATCCCCCAAGGATGTGTCCATCAAGATCTGTTTACTTGCAGTGGCTTTCTCTCCGTACTTCTGCTGAGAACTGAATAAACCAGGAGATAACCAACAGATCATCATTGTTACTAGAGCTCCTTGAGCCCTCTGTGCTGTTGATTTCTCATGACAAAATCGTAGTGAGGTAGCTTAAAATTGTTTTCAATACCCACAAACCTTGCCTTTGATTTCCACTTTCATATCTTCATGATTGTGGATTACTGAATGTTTATTGAGGATATAAAATACAACAAGCTGTATTATTATTCAACTTATCATTAAATAGAAGATAGTAGAAAAATTAAAGCTTTATTTGTTAGGTAACTCATTTTATTAAAATATTCTGTGTTTCTGCTGTAAACCTTTTTGAGTCAGGCAGCACAATGTAATTCTGCATCTCTGGAGGCCTTTACTGAGATGCAGATATCACTCATGAGGCTTACCAGTTTTCACATGTGAAAGACAGACAACCAGTGCATGACTCAGGTACCTGAGTTTGTAGCCTTGTCTGTCTCTCTGTTTTGTTTTGCCACCTGTTCAAACTGTCACCTGTTTCTCCCTCTGGCTCTCCAACCTTTCTAGAGAAATAATAAAGCCCAGGAAAGTAAGCAAGTGTTCATTTGTCTGAAGGATCACCTCAGAAGACACTTGGAGATGGAGGTGGTCAGGGGACATGTGGGAAGGGAGAAAAGAGAATCCAGGAAGAACAGAGATCACTTTTGGTGTTCTCTGGATTTTCTTCTGTTTGAGCTTTGCTCCAGACTTTGATTTGCTGGATCCCTTCCAGTATGCAGAGCACCACTGCTCCTCCTTATTTCCTCTGTCAGCCTGCACATGACATTGGTGCCCCTTTTGAAAGGATGTTGTTTGTATCACTCCCTTAGCATTTTGCTTCCTGTTGGAATCATATGTTAGCCCTTGCTAATTCCATACTGAAAAGAAATACTTGGATGAGGGATCATTAGGGAAGAAAAAGAGTTTTAAAAAGAGGACAAATTTAATTTTTTCGATTAATGTTAGAGTCAAGTTTTTATTGACTGTTTTGCTTAAGTCCCTGCTAGCAAGGGCCCTGACAGTACACTTCTCATGACAGGGAGAGATGGATGTATAAACTCATCCATTGTGGGTGATTTGTGATTTACATGAAAGAAAGTTCATAGCCTTAGGAGTTTGTCATTTGGGAAAAGCACTTACAGGTTTGGTGGTACCTACTTGTTCTCTTAGTTTCTCTCAAACAACCCTGTGCCAACAAAGCATAATAAAGAAAAGATTTAAAGAATGTAGTCTTAATCCATTAAAGAGTAAAGTACATAACAAGACTTACTTCCATCTCAGCATTTCAGTGGTGTCTGAAGGAGGTAGATTCTTGAGTCTGTGGGCCAGGTCCAATACCAGTGCTTCAGTGGTAATGAACACAGTACCTTCTTTGGCATCAGAATGCCTTTGTATTGATGCAAGACTACCCATGCTGAAAGGCTTGCCTAGCAGAATTTAATCTCTGGGTTAGTTATGAAGCACATTTTTCAAAGAAAAATAAACAATCTGCTTCTACTCGTGTAATAATAAAGCCCAAGGAAACCTGCATTAGTCTTGTGCTATTTTTATTAAGTAAAAAGTATCTGTTTAAAGGAGTTCTGGGAAGAGAGAGGAGGAAGGTAGCTCCTTCAATTGCTTTTCTAATTGCACGTAAGGAGCAGTTAAGCAAAATGACCCCCTGCACGACAGGTAGAGCTTGTAACTGTTCGATATTTTCCTGTTTTCATAGCAAACCAAAGAGAGGGTGAAGTTGTTGATACAGCTGGCTGATGGCTTTTGTGAAAAAGGGCATGCTCATGCAACAGAGATTAAAAAATGTGTCACAGCAGTGGATAAGAGGTACAGAGACTTTTCCCTGCGCATGGAGAAATACAGGACCTCTTTAGAGAAAGCTCTGGGTATTTCCTCCGATTCCAATAAATCGGTAAGAGACATTTGAGTGTGACAGAAAACCAGCTTTGCTTGCGTTTGATTTAGCTACCGTTTTCTCCTGTCTCCTTCCTTAATCAATTCTTCCTTTCTTTAATAAAGAGCAAAAGCTTGCAGCTGGATATAATCCCAGCCAGTGTCCCTGGGTCAGAGGTGAAACTGCGCGATGCTGCTCATGAGCTTAACGAAGAAAAACGAAAGTCTGCCCGCAGGAAAGAGTAATACATTTATTTATTTTTAATCAATGACAATGCATAACTCAGTCGTGATAATGAAACAACTGTCATGGCTTGTCTGGCAGCTTACAAATCATATAAATGGTAAAAAGAGAGTGATAGTACTCAGTATCTCCTATTGCCATTTATTCACCTGCTTCTTCTCGCAGATAATTCTAGCATTGACAGAATCTTAAACTTTCAAAACTGTTAGACTTCTTTTAACATGCTTTTTTCCTTTTTAGAAATAATGTGAAATAAATGTGTAATGAGAGGAAGCAAGACAAAAGTTAAATGACTGTAATAGTGAAAAGCATTAGAGAAAAAAATTCCATCTCCTTCCCCATTTCTTTTTGTCCTGGTTAGTAACGGAGGGATGTTACCTCTTAGGTTTCCTTCCTCTGTTGTCTCTCTTCACATTTCAGTTCACAGATTATTCTTGCTGCAGTGGAAAAGCAAAAGCTGATGAGGAGATAGATGTATTCTGGTTATTATGCATTCATAGTGATCTAACAGACTGAGATTTGATTATTCTTTCTGTTGTCACCTAAGGTTCATTATGGCTGAGCTAATTCAGACAGAAAAGGCTTACGTAAGAGACCTCCGGGAATGCATGGATGTGAGTTTTCTTTTTTTCACTAATCTTTGAAGGCAGGATTCAATCCGTTGCTTTCTCTTTCTTTCTGGTTTTAACAGCTGAGCGTGATTGGTTTGGAAACATAGGACCAAATTAAATAATTTCACTGCTGTTAAGAAGAAACTTAGAATTACATCTGATAAGAGCCATTTCAGAATTCACCCTATATGTTTTGTTTTTGTTGGTACTGAGTTGCAGTATTTGTTCCTTTCCCAATTCATTATTGTGTATGGGTTTTTTGTTTTAGAGAGAGGAGGGAAAAAGGAGGGGTTTACTTTATTTGCTTTGCTAGCAATAGAGAAGAGCTTGTGCTAATTCTCTTATTATCTGTATCACATGTTCTGCTACTAGCTGACTTTTTGAATAGAAATTCAGTGAGATTCCATGGAAAAGTGCCCAGTAATTGTTATGCTGAAGCAACTAATGTTCAGTGGTAGCTGTTGCACAAAGCATGAACTTCTAGGCTGCAGACATGACCTTGATAAGGAATATCCTGAAGCATTAGAGGCTGTCAAGAACACTATGCATTTTAAATGATGAAGTCTCAGGGACTCTGTTAAACTGTCAGTTTGAGAACTTGTATTTCACTGTCAAAATCACAAGGTGTATTTGACACAACAGGCACTGTCACAATTGGAGATGATGCTTCTGTGTGATCTTTGCCTGGTTTCTCTCCAGGAATGCATACTTACTGATACCTGGCTGTGTCTGTTGGGAGTTTATCATCACTTTTCACACATCTTTTTTTTTCTGAGCAGACATATCTATGGGAAATGACAAGTGGAGTAGAGGAGATCCCACCTGGTATTGTAAACAAAGAACACATTATCTTTGGAAACATGCAGGAAATTTATGAGTTCCACAATAAGTGAGTGACTTATCTTCCATTTCCATACTACTGCTAAATCCAAATGATGACCTGAGGGATTTCCTAATGAAAATATTGTGTTTATCAATAATGAATGCCTTTCCATTAAAAAAATCAAAAGATTTTCCTCTTGCATTGCTAAATTATTTCAGCTGTGGCTTTTTTCAGAGAGGTAGGTACACCATTAGAAATTGTATTTTTCAGTCTCAGGCATGTTTCAGTCTCAGGCATTTTTCAGAATTTAAAAAATTCGTTGAATACACCAAAATTTTGTTGTAGGTTTATTAGTTTTTCTAAAGAGGTGAAAACCACTGAATTCAATAAAATACAAACATAGCACAAACATTAGGGCTCTGTCATTCTTTCAGAACCCTAATTGCTGGTACCCAAGTGCAGCTGTTAGTGGGAAAGAGTAGGGCTCCCAGCTCTTTCTTGGCTCCTCACAGCTTCTGTGCAGATGCCCTGGCATCGTTACCTTTATTTGCATATGGAGCATGAAAGAGATTTGTCCACTCCATTTCTTCTCAATGGAGTGGTTCCTGGGGGAATCTGTATACAGAGGTCTTGCTCTGAATCTTCCTTCTTTGTTATTTCCTGGTTGTGTACACAGTTGTATTGGGCTATGATTCTTTGAGGTAATAAAATATACCTACCATATTCCAGACCCTGATTTTACTGTTCCCTGTATACTTTGTGTTAACTTGAGAACTTGAATATCCAAAAAGCAAGGTTTGGGGTTTTTTTTAAATTGAGATGAAGGCTTTTCTTGAAACTGAAAACAGTAGGAAACCTTCTTGATAGAGAAGAACAGCAATTACTAAATTTTTGTGTATTCTTATGTGTTAACTGCATGTCTGCTGGTTCAATTTCTGCTCTTCTCATCAGAGTTTTTATAGAATTATATTAGTATTTTTTATTACACATTTTTATCTGTTCCAGTTATCTTTATTTCCTTAAATCACACATTTTTATATTACAGAAGGTTTTC
Organism: Notiomystis cincta; assembly: GCA_013398075.1. NCBI lineage: Eukaryota > Metazoa > Chordata > Aves > Passeriformes > Notiomystidae > Notiomystis > Notiomystis cincta. The sequence continues at coordinate 93,217 of VZRX01012542.1, forward strand.
TAATGGCCTTTGTTCACAGACAGTAGATTCGAGCAGGTTGCTGTAATGAACATGTCTCACGTGCCTTGTACTATTTGTTTCTTTTCTACCCACAGTATATTTCTCAAGGAGTTGGAAAAATATGAACAGTTACCAGAAGATGTTGGACATTGCTTCGTTACTTGGGTAATGAAGTCAGACTTATACTTAGAAGTAGAAGGGGAGATAGGAGGCATGAAGGGACAAATTCTTGTTCAGATCTCTTTTTGATTTGTAAAAGTACCTCTTCCTCCAAATTTAAGTAAAATGTATGTATCTTTAACTGAGAAAACAACAATCAGGGCACTCCTGTCAGATGCCAGTGCTTATCTGCCCTTGAAGTGTATGCAAGTTGCCTAAATGTGTGTAGATTCAATTTGTCTTAGCTTTGAATAACCTACTTTAATATACATTGCTGTTGCTCTCAGTCTTACTTGCCTGATGTATATTCTTATGCTGCCAATTTGAGTGGGAATATAATTCTGTACAGCTCAAGTTTCTTGATAGAGAAGATAAACTCTCTGATAATGGTGTAAAAACTTTGAGACAGGAATGATGCTCTCTGATAACCCATGTAAATTTGCATTTTGTTCTGCAGGCAGACAAATTCCAAATGTATGTTACCTACTGTAAAAACAAGCCAGATTCTACTCAGCTGATATTAGAACATGCAGGAGCATACTTTGATGTAAGTACATCCTGTCCTTCTTAAAAGCATGCCTTGGCTGTTTGACTCTTGTATTTGCAGTTCTGCCGAGTGCCTCATTTATTAAGAAAATGCAAGTTTCCTGTTAATTATGCTGCAACTTATTAGGCTGTCAGCTTAAGAAAATCAGTCGTGTCTCTCTCACATGGTTAACTCCCATTGCCCAGCTGGTGTTACAGAGCTGTCAAGTCAGATGTGAAAAGTTGCTGTCACCTATCGGAGCGGTTCAGAACTGGAAGCAGGTTCTGGCAGCAACAACCGAGACAGTCTTCAGCTCACACAAGCACATCCTGCAAATCTTAGCATTTTGATGTGCTTAGTTTGCAGTGTATGTAATAAAGATAGAAATCTTGGCTAAATTTTCGGAGCATTTTTAAACTGCAATTGCGTGTAGTGCTAATTCAGTTGACTGCTGTTATTCACAATGACTAAACTTCCTTACTCAGTCCCAAGGTTCCTTGGTCTACACATGTCATATTCTGCATAAAAAAGTGACAAAAATGTAGATGTGTTAGAGGTTTAGGGAGGAATTTTGGCCACAGCAGATGAATTTTGTTTGGATATGTATTAACAGATCATTCAATTAGAGTGCTCTCCTTCCATTTTTTCCCTGTCTGAGCCACTAGCTGTGTAATGACATCACAATTTTTTTTTACAATTGTTTGTACAAGTAGAGAGAAGTAGAGGAAATCCCTGAAGCTCTTTGGGTTAATCTCAAAGGCGAAATCACTGAGGAAATGGCGTTTCCAAACATTGTAAGGCAAAGCCTTTCTGTGAAGCCTGTTAAGTTTTCAGTGTTTGAAGAAGAGCAAGTAAGTTACAGAAATCAGGTAGATATGACCAAAAGGAATTCCAAGAAAAATTAGTAAATACCATTTAAAAAATAACAAAGGGCTCTAATAAAACTGTTACAAATAAATTCTTGCCATC
>VZRX01012542.1:94944-110475 GCA_013398075.1 Notiomystis cincta
GGGTCCCCAAGAACATGTTACACAAGAGTGTGTCCAGGTGGGCTTTGAATGTCTCCTCAGAGGGAGACTCCATGACATCCCCGGGCAGCCTGTTGAGTGCTCTGCCACCCTCAGTGCAAAGAAGTTCTTCCTCGTGTAGAGATGGAACTTGTTGTATTTTAATTTGTGGCTGTTAGTCCTTGTCCTGTCACTGGGCATCACTGAAGTGTCCAGCACCATCCTCCTTACATTTGCCTTTGAGATATTTTATATTTTTGTGAGATCTCCTCTCGCTCATCTGTTCTCCAGACTAAACTGGCCCAGCTCCCTCTGTCTCTCGTCATTAGAGAGATGCTCCAGACCCCAAGTCATCTTTGTGTTCCTTTGCTGGACCCTCTCCATTAGCTCCTTGTCTTTCCTGAACTGTGGAGACCAGAACTGAATGCAGTACTCCAGATGTGGCCCCATTAGGGTCAAGCAGAGGGTCAGGATTATATTCCTCGACCTGCTGGCCGTGCTCTTCCTGATGTCCCCAGGATATCATTGGCCCTTCTGGCCACAGGGGCACTGCTGGCTCATGCTCATCCACCAAGACTCCCAGCTCCTTCTCCACAGAGCTGTTTCCTCGTAGATCAACCCCAACCTGTGCTGGTACTTGGAGTTATTCCCCCCAAGTTGCAGGACTCTGCATTTGCCCCTGTTGAACTTCATTAGATTTCCCTGCCCAACTCCCCAGCCTATCGAGGTCCCACTGAGTGGCGGCGCAGCTGCTCCCCCCAGTTTTGTATCATCAACAAACTTGCTGAGGGTACATTCTCTTCCTTCGTCCAGGTTGTCGATAAACTACTTGAGTACAAGATTTGAAACCAAATAAAACAATTTAATTCCCCCTGTCTATCAAAAAATCCCCCAAGGATGTGTCCATCAAGATCTGTTTACTTGCAGTGGCTTTCTCTCCGTACTTCTGCTGAGAACTGAATAAACCAGGAGATAACCAACAGATCATCATTGTTACTAGAGCTCCTTGAGCCCTCTGTGCTGTTGATTTCTCATGACAAAATCGTAGTGAGGTAGCTTAAAATTGTTTTCAATACCCACAAACCTTGCCTTTGATTTCCACTTTCATATCTTCATGATTGTGGATTACTGAATGTTTATTGAGGATATAAAATACAACAAGCTGTATTATTATTCAACTTATCATTAAATAGAAGATAGTAGAAAAATTAAAGCTTTATTTGTTAGGTAACTCATTTTATTAAAATATTCTGTGTTTCTGCTGTAAACCTTTTTGAGTCAGGCAGCACAATGTAATTCTGCATCTCTGGAGGCCTTTACTGAGATGCAGATATCACTCATGAGGCTTACCAGTTTTCACATGTGAAAGACAGACAACCAGTGCATGACTCAGGTACCTGAGTTTGTAGCCTTGTCTGTCTCTCTGTTTTGTTTTGCCACCTGTTCAAACTGTCACCTGTTTCTCCCTCTGGCTCTCCAACCTTTCTAGAGAAATAATAAAGCCCAGGAAAGTAAGCAAGTGTTCATTTGTCTGAAGGATCACCTCAGAAGACACTTGGAGATGGAGGTGGTCAGGGGACATGTGGGAAGGGAGAAAAGAGAATCCAGGAAGAACAGAGATCACTTTTGGTGTTCTCTGGATTTTCTTCTGTTTGAGCTTTGCTCCAGACTTTGATTTGCTGGATCCCTTCCAGTATGCAGAGCACCACTGCTCCTCCTTATTTCCTCTGTCAGCCTGCACATGACATTGGTGCCCCTTTTGAAAGGATGTTGTTTGTATCACTCCCTTAGCATTTTGCTTCCTGTTGGAATCATATGTTAGCCCTTGCTAATTCCATACTGAAAAGAAATACTTGGATGAGGGATCATTAGGGAAGAAAAAGAGTTTTAAAAAGAGGACAAATTTAATTTTTTCGATTAATGTTAGAGTCAAGTTTTTATTGACTGTTTTGCTTAAGTCCCTGCTAGCAAGGGCCCTGACAGTACACTTCTCATGACAGGGAGAGATGGATGTATAAACTCATCCATTGTGGGTGATTTGTGATTTACATGAAAGAAAGTTCATAGCCTTAGGAGTTTGTCATTTGGGAAAAGCACTTACAGGTTTGGTGGTACCTACTTGTTCTCTTAGTTTCTCTCAAACAACCCTGTGCCAACAAAGCATAATAAAGAAAAGATTTAAAGAATGTAGTCTTAATCCATTAAAGAGTAAAGTACATAACAAGACTTACTTCCATCTCAGCATTTCAGTGGTGTCTGAAGGAGGTAGATTCTTGAGTCTGTGGGCCAGGTCCAATACCAGTGCTTCAGTGGTAATGAACACAGTACCTTCTTTGGCATCAGAATGCCTTTGTATTGATGCAAGACTACCCATGCTGAAAGGCTTGCCTAGCAGAATTTAATCTCTGGGTTAGTTATGAAGCACATTTTTCAAAGAAAAATAAACAATCTGCTTCTACTCGTGTAATAATAAAGCCCAAGGAAACCTGCATTAGTCTTGTGCTATTTTTATTAAGTAAAAAGTATCTGTTTAAAGGAGTTCTGGGAAGAGAGAGGAGGAAGGTAGCTCCTTCAATTGCTTTTCTAATTGCACGTAAGGAGCAGTTAAGCAAAATGACCCCCTGCACGACAGGTAGAGCTTGTAACTGTTCGATATTTTCCTGTTTTCATAGCAAACCAAAGAGAGGGTGAAGTTGTTGATACAGCTGGCTGATGGCTTTTGTGAAAAAGGGCATGCTCATGCAACAGAGATTAAAAAATGTGTCACAGCAGTGGATAAGAGGTACAGAGACTTTTCCCTGCGCATGGAGAAATACAGGACCTCTTTAGAGAAAGCTCTGGGTATTTCCTCCGATTCCAATAAATCGGTAAGAGACATTTGAGTGTGACAGAAAACCAGCTTTGCTTGCGTTTGATTTAGCTACCGTTTTCTCCTGTCTCCTTCCTTAATCAATTCTTCCTTTCTTTAATAAAGAGCAAAAGCTTGCAGCTGGATATAATCCCAGCCAGTGTCCCTGGGTCAGAGGTGAAACTGCGCGATGCTGCTCATGAGCTTAACGAAGAAAAACGAAAGTCTGCCCGCAGGAAAGAGTAATACATTTATTTATTTTTAATCAATGACAATGCATAACTCAGTCGTGATAATGAAACAACTGTCATGGCTTGTCTGGCAGCTTACAAATCATATAAATGGTAAAAAGAGAGTGATAGTACTCAGTATCTCCTATTGCCATTTATTCACCTGCTTCTTCTCGCAGATAATTCTAGCATTGACAGAATCTTAAACTTTCAAAACTGTTAGACTTCTTTTAACATGCTTTTTTCCTTTTTAGAAATAATGTGAAATAAATGTGTAATGAGAGGAAGCAAGACAAAAGTTAAATGACTGTAATAGTGAAAAGCATTAGAGAAAAAAATTCCATCTCCTTCCCCATTTCTTTTTGTCCTGGTTAGTAACGGAGGGATGTTACCTCTTAGGTTTCCTTCCTCTGTTGTCTCTCTTCACATTTCAGTTCACAGATTATTCTTGCTGCAGTGGAAAAGCAAAAGCTGATGAGGAGATAGATGTATTCTGGTTATTATGCATTCATAGTGATCTAACAGACTGAGATTTGATTATTCTTTCTGTTGTCACCTAAGGTTCATTATGGCTGAGCTAATTCAGACAGAAAAGGCTTACGTAAGAGACCTCCGGGAATGCATGGATGTGAGTTTTCTTTTTTTCACTAATCTTTGAAGGCAGGATTCAATCCGTTGCTTTCTCTTTCTTTCTGGTTTTAACAGCTGAGCGTGATTGGTTTGGAAACATAGGACCAAATTAAATAATTTCACTGCTGTTAAGAAGAAACTTAGAATTACATCTGATAAGAGCCATTTCAGAATTCACCCTATATGTTTTGTTTTTGTTGGTACTGAGTTGCAGTATTTGTTCCTTTCCCAATTCATTATTGTGTATGGGTTTTTTGTTTTAGAGAGAGGAGGGAAAAAGGAGGGGTTTACTTTATTTGCTTTGCTAGCAATAGAGAAGAGCTTGTGCTAATTCTCTTATTATCTGTATCACATGTTCTGCTACTAGCTGACTTTTTGAATAGAAATTCAGTGAGATTCCATGGAAAAGTGCCCAGTAATTGTTATGCTGAAGCAACTAATGTTCAGTGGTAGCTGTTGCACAAAGCATGAACTTCTAGGCTGCAGACATGACCTTGATAAGGAATATCCTGAAGCATTAGAGGCTGTCAAGAACACTATGCATTTTAAATGATGAAGTCTCAGGGACTCTGTTAAACTGTCAGTTTGAGAACTTGTATTTCACTGTCAAAATCACAAGGTGTATTTGACACAACAGGCACTGTCACAATTGGAGATGATGCTTCTGTGTGATCTTTGCCTGGTTTCTCTCCAGGAATGCATACTTACTGATACCTGGCTGTGTCTGTTGGGAGTTTATCATCACTTTTCACACATCTTTTTTTTTCTGAGCAGACATATCTATGGGAAATGACAAGTGGAGTAGAGGAGATCCCACCTGGTATTGTAAACAAAGAACACATTATCTTTGGAAACATGCAGGAAATTTATGAGTTCCACAATAAGTGAGTGACTTATCTTCCATTTCCATACTACTGCTAAATCCAAATGATGACCTGAGGGATTTCCTAATGAAAATATTGTGTTTATCAATAATGAATGCCTTTCCATTAAAAAAATCAAAAGATTTTCCTCTTGCATTGCTAAATTATTTCAGCTGTGGCTTTTTTCAGAGAGGTAGGTACACCATTAGAAATTGTATTTTTCAGTCTCAGGCATGTTTCAGTCTCAGGCATTTTTCAGAATTTAAAAAATTCGTTGAATACACCAAAATTTTGTTGTAGGTTTATTAGTTTTTCTAAAGAGGTGAAAACCACTGAATTCAATAAAATACAAACATAGCACAAACATTAGGGCTCTGTCATTCTTTCAGAACCCTAATTGCTGGTACCCAAGTGCAGCTGTTAGTGGGAAAGAGTAGGGCTCCCAGCTCTTTCTTGGCTCCTCACAGCTTCTGTGCAGATGCCCTGGCATCGTTACCTTTATTTGCATATGGAGCATGAAAGAGATTTGTCCACTCCATTTCTTCTCAATGGAGTGGTTCCTGGGGGAATCTGTATACAGAGGTCTTGCTCTGAATCTTCCTTCTTTGTTATTTCCTGGTTGTGTACACAGTTGTATTGGGCTATGATTCTTTGAGGTAATAAAATATACCTACCATATTCCAGACCCTGATTTTACTGTTCCCTGTATACTTTGTGTTAACTTGAGAACTTGAATATCCAAAAAGCAAGGTTTGGGGTTTTTTTTAAATTGAGATGAAGGCTTTTCTTGAAACTGAAAACAGTAGGAAACCTTCTTGATAGAGAAGAACAGCAATTACTAAATTTTTGTGTATTCTTATGTGTTAACTGCATGTCTGCTGGTTCAATTTCTGCTCTTCTCATCAGAGTTTTTATAGAATTATATTAGTATTTTTTATTACACATTTTTATCTGTTCCAGTTATCTTTATTTCCTTAAATCACACATTTTTATATTACAGAAGGTTTTCTAATGGCCTTTGTTCACAGACAGTAGATTCGAGCAGGTTGCTGTAATGAACATGTCTCACGTGCCTTGTACTATTTGTTTCTTTTCTACCCACAGTATATTTCTCAAGGAGTTGGAAAAATATGAACAGTTACCAGAAGATGTTGGACATTGCTTCGTTACTTGGGTAATGAAGTCAGACTTATACTTAGAAGTAGAAGGGGAGATAGGAGGCATGAAGGGACAAATTCTTGTTCAGATCTCTTTTTGATTTGTAAAAGTACCTCTTCCTCCAAATTTAAGTAAAATGTATGTATCTTTAACTGAGAAAACAACAATCAGGGCACTCCTGTCAGATGCCAGTGCTTATCTGCCCTTGAAGTGTATGCAAGTTGCCTAAATGTGTGTAGATTCAATTTGTCTTAGCTTTGAATAACCTACTTTAATATACATTGCTGTTGCTCTCAGTCTTACTTGCCTGATGTATATTCTTATGCTGCCAATTTGAGTGGGAATATAATTCTGTACAGCTCAAGTTTCTTGATAGAGAAGATAAACTCTCTGATAATGGTGTAAAAACTTTGAGACAGGAATGATGCTCTCTGATAACCCATGTAAATTTGCATTTTGTTCTGCAGGCAGACAAATTCCAAATGTATGTTACCTACTGTAAAAACAAGCCAGATTCTACTCAGCTGATATTAGAACATGCAGGAGCATACTTTGATGTAAGTACATCCTGTCCTTCTTAAAAGCATGCCTTGGCTGTTTGACTCTTGTATTTGCAGTTCTGCCGAGTGCCTCATTTATTAAGAAAATGCAAGTTTCCTGTTAATTATGCTGCAACTTATTAGGCTGTCAGCTTAAGAAAATCAGTCGTGTCTCTCTCACATGGTTAACTCCCATTGCCCAGCTGGTGTTACAGAGCTGTCAAGTCAGATGTGAAAAGTTGCTGTCACCTATCGGAGCGGTTCAGAACTGGAAGCAGGTTCTGGCAGCAACAACCGAGACAGTCTTCAGCTCACACAAGCACATCCTGCAAATCTTAGCATTTTGATGTGCTTAGTTTGCAGTGTATGTAATAAAGATAGAAATCTTGGCTAAATTTTCGGAGCATTTTTAAACTGCAATTGCGTGTAGTGCTAATTCAGTTGACTGCTGTTATTCACAATGACTAAACTTCCTTACTCAGTCCCAAGGTTCCTTGGTCTACACATGTCATATTCTGCATAAAAAAGTGACAAAAATGTAGATGTGTTAGAGGTTTAGGGAGGAATTTTGGCCACAGCAGATGAATTTTGTTTGGATATGTATTAACAGATCATTCAATTAGAGTGCTCTCCTTCCATTTTTTCCCTGTCTGAGCCACTAGCTGTGTAATGACATCACAATTTTTTTTTACAATTGTTTGTACAAGTAGAGAGAAGTAGAGGAAATCCCTGAAGCTCTTTGGGTTAATCTCAAAGGCGAAATCACTGAGGAAATGGCGTTTCCAAACATTGTAAGGCAAAGCCTTTCTGTGAAGCCTGTTAAGTTTTCAGTGTTTGAAGAAGAGCAAGTAAGTTACAGAAATCAGGTAGATATGACCAAAAGGAATTCCAAGAAAAATTAGTAAATACCATTTAAAAAATAACAAAGGGCTCTAATAAAACTGTTACAAATAAATTCTTGCCATCACCTCCTTTGATCCATCTGGTTTACCACTATATCCAGAGCTCTCCATCTCCTAAGCCACCCTAAAGTATATTAGAAGTGTGAAGACCTAACTCTGTGTACAGAGAGCTGATGAGATTCCACTGATGATGCCACTGGTCCATGTGAAAATATCACATGTATCCCATTTTCTGAATTTCTGATACTGTAATCATGGTTAGAGGGCACATAGCTGTGTCATAACTTGCTGTTTGAAATTGCTTGATTAAAATACATCCAATGCTATGATAAATGGCAGACCCTATCAGTGAAGTTCAGCCCCAGTCAGTACCTGAAATCTGTAATAATCCCATCTAGCAGTAAGATAATTCTGGTTTCCGCCTATAGCTTCGTGGAGGTCGGGTTTTTTTCTATTTGCATCTGTTTTCTTTTCAAGTGTTTGGTAACCTCTTCCTTCACTCAGACACTGTTACTCGGTGCTCCCTCTGGTGGGGGATGAGGCCCTCTGTGGCTTTGTCACTGAAATAGCATCAGGAGATGCTGAGAAACCTTCACCTCCTGGTACTCCTGCGTCTTCCCTGTATCACTGGAATGTGATGGTTTTTCCTCTCTTGCAAGTAGCAAAAGAAGTACAGATTTTAATGTTTTTAAAAAATGTGTTGCCACACGTTCTATGTCCCTAATTGTTGCTCTTTGTACTTAGGTTTGTTGAAACATTTCACAGGTATCCTTGGAGGTAATCATCTTCTGTTTGTACCAAGTGAGCAGGCAGATGCACAGCATAATGATTCATTGTGCCTGGAATATCTGGTTTATCCTGGTTTTTTGGNAAAAAAGATGCCTGTCTACTGATGTTTACTTAGAAAATATAATTTGCATTTCCAGGGTAAAAAAGTAATTCATGGCTATATGGATGCATTTTTGTAATGGTTTGTACACCAGATTTTGGCAAGCCATTAGCTATGCTGATGATATTAAGTACTGTAAAATAGATAATAATTTAATGTATTTATTTTTATATAAAATTATAATATAAAATACCTATAAAGACACATATGTGTGTATCAGTAAATACATACACATAATGACAGTACCTGTAGAGCTGTTGCACAAAGAGTTGTTAATTGCCTGGAAATGTCAGGTAAATAGTAGCTGTTAAAATAAGCACAACTTTTGGAACCTGTAGTTAGAGCTTTCACTCAGTGGGCAGATGTCTTCTCAAGTGAGCAGCAGTGTTCTTGGGCTGTGCTGGGTCTCTGTTAGGTGGCAATGCTTGTTTTGTTATAGCAGCCTACTAAAGCACTGATAACTGATCTGCATCTCCCCTTTTTACTTGAAAACAGCCATGCATGATTGCTTTTGAAATTTCTGAAAAACATTAGAGGCTATTTCAGGTCAGGTTGGATGGAATCAAATCTGTCATTTTTGACTGAAGCTTATTGTCTGTTTTCCACTTGCAAAAAGTTGCAACTTAATCAAGTTATAATTACAGAAATACTCTGGGCTGTGCTGTTTCAGAAATTTTGAAGTATTAATTCCAACAATTATTATTGTTTTAAACATTAGAATATTATTTAATACTATTACTGTTTTAATAATATTATTTTGCAATTATATTTATATTTAATACTTATATTTAATATTATTATTATTTTAATAATATTGTTGTTGTTTTTAATATTAATATGCCTTAGCCTGCTACTACCATGAAAGTGGTGGGATGGGTTGGTTTCACCAGCGTTTGCAGAGCCACATGTCTTTGCTGCATAGTAAAATGGATTTGTCTGGTGGTTGCTGGGTTTCTGCGTTGTCCTTCCTTTTTTTTCTTTTAGTGTTTTTTTTTCTGTAATAGGAGAGGGATGTAAAGCATGGTAGGATTAAGAGCCTAAAACTTGGATGATAGATGAAACATTTTACAGTTCTGGAAGTTTCTCTTGCTTTTCCAATTGGTATTGAAGCTGCTCATCTTCTGTGCCTTGTAGAGATATTTAGTTACTCTCACTGTTTTGTGGAGTTGCCATGCAAAATTTTAGTGTGATGTGGCATTGGCAGTTAAATAAAAATAAGTGTAATGGTGATAATCATAGAAGTCACATGGCTTTCCCTTTAAAAAGGGAAAAGGAATTTAACCTGAGGTAATGAATTAAGTGGGCCTTTTGAATAACAGAAGGAACATAATCCGCCCTTTTGGTTACGTAACCTACGTTTTATCTTGATACTGTTCAAATGCTTAAAGCTGTGAGGAAATTTGAATATCAGCTCAGGAGCTGTTATGTTAAGTCTGTGGGATGTTGAATGGGCAGAGAACTGTATGCCCTAAATTCTACTTCAGCATATTCAGTTCTCTAACTTCTTTCCATTAATTAATGCTTGTTTGTATTGAAGTTTTTTCTGTAGGTTGTTTCTAGGTGTGTGAACACAGAATATTCATTCTTGGAATACTTAGAATAAAACAATGTAAATTCTCTTTATCAGCAGTTGTACAGAGCAGGTGTTTGGTGCAGTGGAGCAATGAATGACATGGGAGGCAGCAGGGGTCCCTTTGTACTGCTCTGCTTTCTACCATCTTCATGACTTGGCAACTGCATTGTTGTGGGCCTTGATGTGGCACAGCAAATGATAACTGTGTCTGTGCTTATCAAAAAAAGTTTTGTTCTTGACTTTTAGAGATTTCTTATTTAGTAGATAATCCTGTTTAAATTAGAAGTGGTTAATTTTTGGGCTGCTCCTTGAAGAACTGATCATGATATAAACAAAATATACTGTCATGTCACTGGCAGGGTAAGAAGTTCAAAAAGATTTTCTGTGTCAAAAATGTTTTTTGGTTTGTTAGAAGTAGTCTTCAGTTGTCTGTCATATTAGTGTAGAAAGAAGTGATTGACAGTCCTCTTGTCTGCTTGCCTTTTGCAGGAGCTGCTCACGTGCTGTGAAGAAGGTAAAGGTGAGATTAAGGATGGCCTGGAGGTGATGCTTAGTGTGCCAAAGCGAGCCAATGATGCCATGCACCTCAGCATGCTGGAAGGTAGGATTTAAGCTGCCTTTCCAATTCATTGTGTGCTTCAGATTAACTTTGTTTGGTAAACATGTTCTTTTCTCTGGGTTTGTATTTTTCATACCATTTTGGGGGGGACTATATAAGATGCAAACTTATTTAGGAAAATCATTTGTTACAGACAGCTGGTACAATTTTGTTAATTTTTTTAAGTGTTCTTTCACCTTGATCTATAGCTGTGCTACTGGAGATTTGAAAAACATGTAGGTTAATGAAGTAGTCCACTACTCACCCCAAGTGCACTAGGCAGGTGACTGGTCAGATATGCTGGCTTTGGCTACATTTTCCAACCAGTATCCTTAGCTTTTTTGTATGAGGCACATTAAGTGTATTATTGGTGATTTTGCTGATTTATTATCAAATAATTGTCTCCAAGAAGTTTGTCTTTTTCACATCTGTTTGCTGCCTGTTCCATAACAGACTTCTGGCTGAAATGAAATCTATCTTCTGGCAGTAAAATGTCAGCATAAGCCAATTTAGCCCAAGCCTAAGCCAGCATAATCATGTTCATGGCAGACAGTGGAGGTTGGATGTAATACATCTATGTGCTTAGAACAACTTTCTGCCAAAATCTGTTTTGCAATTGGCACGTTATCATGTTACAATGGTGCAGTCATACATTTAGTAATAAAAGTGGTTTTCTTGGACATTTAATTTTTTTGAGAAAAAAACAGAGTCCTCTTACCCTCCAGTTACTGAATAAATACTTAAAAGTGTTTCTAGTCAGTATGCCTTTTCTTCCCTTCTGGTAGTAGCATGCATCTTGTTGAGGAATTACCAGTAATTCCTATTTACTGTAAAATTTCCCTTGGTTTGACATGAGATCCTTGATCGTGTCAATGCTGCAAATCACCTCTGTTCCTTGATTTAGAACAATAAGGATGTTGGCCAGTTTACAGGATCAGTTGGAAGTGCTTGTTCAGGAGGTGGCCTTAGTATAGCGGCTGGCCAGCTTTGGTAATAATCTGTTAACACTGGGAATGTGACTCTGGAGAATATCCTAATCTTTTACATAAGTTGGTTTTACAGCAAATCATGTGTGTATTGCTGAGTCATCCCATGTTGGACAAATACAGTGAGTGAGCACATTTCCTCTTTATGTCTCTGGAGGATTTTGAATGAACATCCTGACGGAACTTGCCTCTGATCCTCTCCATACTGTTGCCCTGTTTAGAACATGAGAACTGGCAAGCAGGAGAGTACTGTAGACAATTTTTGTTATCCTCCAACTCTAAAGCTGTGTATTAAACTGGGAGAGCATGGTACCACTAAAATGGAAGCTAAATTGTTGATATTCTCAATCTTCATCTTTTTTTCATTATTTCTCAATACAAGTGATGCACCTGGTAATTACTTTATTGTGGATCAAATCTGGCACGACCAATGGCATTGTATGCCAACAGCTCCAAGCTGCTATGGTTTTCCATCCTCAGTTGGAACTCATTTCTGTGCTCCTTGCCTACATGGTAGAGAAGGTGTACCTCCAGAAAAGGTGTCATTTGAGAGGTTGCCACTCTCAGAATAACCTGATGAGCTCTGTGTCTTTGCAAGTTGCTTACTTTCTACTGTGGCAGAAAGCTCATAAGAGAAATCATTTTCATCACAGAAGAGGTTACCAGAAGCTGACAAAGACAGATCTGACATTTGTTGGTAAAATACTGCCAGAAGAGTTGATTAAGTTCTTAACAGTTGGATGTCTAAATTTAGAAGTACATTTGAGCTCCAGTTACATTTAGTAAATTGCAGTGTTAAAATCGAGTCTTGTTTTTAGTACTGTTTTCTTGGAATCCCATCTTTTGGAAGTTGGTTCAGGGAGAAAAAATCATACAGCTCAATGAACAGAAGCTATGCTTTTCAGGCTACTTGTATTACCAAGTTTTCATGGTGAATCTTTCCTTTCACTATGTTTTTAGGCTTTGATGAAAATATAGAATCTCAGGGAGAGCTCATCCTTCAAGAATCCTTCCAAGTGTGGGACCCAAAAACTCTGATTCGAAAGGGAAGAGAGAGGCACCTTTTCCTTTTTGAGATGTCCTTGGTTTTCAGTAAAGAAGTAAAGGACTCAAGTGGAAGGAGCAAGTACATTTACAAGAGCAAACTGTTTGTAAGTATGGGAGAATAACTAATAATATTTACAAAACTGTCTAGATCAGGCTTCAGCTAAGCTCAGGTGATTGAAGTATGCCTGAAGAACTTGAAAACTATTACAGAGCACTGAAACAACTGTTTAGACTGAACCTTGCAACTTTGGTGCTCAAAGCAACTACTGGAGGGTACATGTCAGTCTTGGTGTGTCAGGTCAAATGAAAATCAGTATTGGGCTGGACTGGTTTTGTCTTAATTGTGTGTTGATTGCTGATTCTTTAATGCTTATTTGTATAAAGCAGAAGGATGGAAGGAGTTGATGAGCTGCCTTCATCTTTCTTGTTTGCTATTGCTGTTAGAGATTTGTCTTAATGGGTATTCTACATATACTGATTGGGAAAGGCAAGAACTTTGTTTTGGAAAAGTTCATTCCAGAATGTTTGCTGAGACCAGTAGTCTTACAATAATGTTCTGCAAATAGAATTAAAGTACTTACAGTCTACTGAGAGGGTGTAATGGTGGAAATGTTTTTCTCCCCTCTAAAGAAAAAGAAAACAACAACAACAAAAAACCAACCAACCAAACAAAAAAAAACCAAAACAAAACAACAAAAAACCAACAAAAGCTCCACTCTTGCTTTCCTTATCTGTAGCATGTATGCTTTACAAAATGTGACTGTGAAATTCACATCCTTACCTTCCTATCTTGTTGGATGACTTGGGTGAGAGCAGTATTCACACTCCATAAACTGAGGTTGCCAAGTGGCAAGACAGTCTCCCATGGCTTGCTGTGTATCTGTTGAAGGCAAGATTAGCTTTTATACCAAATCGTTCAGAGAAAGTACTTGAAATTACTTTCCTTCTCAGAATCACACTCTAGGAAACATTATTATTGTATTGACCCTATTGGGATATGTAACTAAGTCTAGATGGTATAAATAGTGAGTCTTTTCTCCATGCTTCTGCTCCTTTTCCTTCATTCATTCCCTCTTCCCACTTCTGTATCCAAACTGGTAAAACAGCTTGATGATAAAAAACCCTCTTTTTTTCCATATCTTTCTTTGCATATTCTGTCACTTCATTTCTAACACTTGCTTTCCTTTCTGATAGAAAATCACTTGCAGGTAACACAGCTGCAGCTGTTTGTTGATGACACCTTTCTTTGGTGCTCTGAAGAACTCAAAATACAAAAAATATGCTGGTGTACTGGAGAATATTAATAGCAGCCAAGGAATTATGTGAGAGAGGAGACAGAACTGAAAAATCAGTCCTGTAAACTTGTCATGTCAGTTCCTCTGGCAGGAATTTAGTAATAGCCTTAGGTCCTAGAGAAGCTGATGCAAATCTTCAAGACTCTCATTGTACCTCATTTTTAAAATACAAGGATTCTTTTTGTTGTCATGCTCTATCTGGCAAAATATCCTGTAGCTTAACTATTATAGCAGCTCTTATAATTTAATCTTTAGAAAAGGCATGTGTTGAAAGCATGCATGTTGATTTGAGCTAAAGATCTTTTTTGTATGCTATCCTATGACTTAGTTCTGGAAGGTGGCTTTAGGAAAATGAGGTCCTTCTCTTTGCTTTGGCCATGATGACCATCAGGGTTTCCCCAGCACAGGATACTCAGTGGCATAATCAATCAATAAGTGGCACAATGTGTTCATGAATTCCTTTGGCAAGAGATTAAATATCCAAAACCAAATGCCTAAGGAGGGCTGTGGGAACAAGGCAAGCAGGTGTTGTTACTTTTACAGAGCACTCTCCCAGTCACCACTAACTGGCTGTTTGGGAGCTTCCTCACCTCAGTGTGGTTTCCATGCATCAGTAACCCACAGTGATTTCAGTTCTGTGAGCCACATGCAGACTCTTAGCATTGCCAGTGTCCTTTGCAGAGAGCTGTGTTGTTTAACTGCCCTATTGGGTACAGACAGCTGTGTGTGGAAGGGTAGATGTTGGGATGGGATTATTTTAGAAGAAAAAAAAAACGAAAAAGCTTTCACCCACCAAAACAAAAACCACTCCAACTTGGCATTCAAGTAAGACAAGGAAAAAAGTACCTTTACTCAGGTACTGGGTATCCAGCACCTCTTGTGTTGAACTGTGTATGTGCTAATGATGTGTATAAGGGGAAAAATACAGCTTCTAATCATATGAGAATACTTAGCAGCTGTTGGGGAGTGAGGGTTCTTTTAATTTGAGCTGTATTTCTTAGTTTGTAATTTTATTTGGAACAGAGCTGGTATGAATTGTTTCAAGTGGAAGCCAATTCACATGAGTGAGATGTTGTTCCAGTCAGAAAGTAAAAACATTTTGGATGATAATTAGCTATTAAGGTCTGACATTAGAACATTCCCAAAGACTGATTGTTCGTGTAGTTGTCTCACAAAATTCTCCAGGGAAGCTACGTTTCTGAATTATTTCATCTGTTTCAGAGGGAAGGAAACACACTAAGAAAGGCTCATTTGACAGAAAAGAAAACAGAGTTTTAGAAGATATCAAGAGAATTCTTAAGCATATCTTATCTGAGAGAAAGCATAAAAATCAGTAAATAGTGAGTGTTCTCCAATGGAAATGAACAGGGAGAGAAGCCAAAATTTACTTTTTGCCAAGTATCTTCTTTAGAGTTATAAGGCTGTTATTACTGTCAAGTCCAAAATCTAAAATAAGCAATTTGGTATTCAGATTGTAAGTGTTATAGTTTCTTATCACTTTATAGAAAAGACTGTTAAGCTTTCAGTTCTTCCTTTTTTGAAGAGACCTCACCACTGTCACCAGAATAAAGGATTCTCTCTAGCATATGAGTTAGCCTTAAGCTTCTGAAAATCTCTTAAAATAACAGTGCTCAATTTTGTAGAATATTAGCATGCCTTTGTGGCTTCTGAGATAAAATGCTGTGTGGTCCTAACAAATTTTTCTTAATTCCAGACTTCTGAACTGGGTGTCACAGAACATGTAGAAGGAGATCCCTGCAAGTTTGCTCTGTGGGTTGGAAGGACACCGACTTCAGACAACAAAATAGTTCTCAAGGTAATTTTAGCAGATGTGCTTTTAGTCTATAGCAAGTCTTGTAGTTGTTGTTGATATTTGTTGGGAAAGCAAGGAGTGATTTCCTGCTTTAAAGAGGGACAGCTGCTGACAGATACTTTTCTTTGTGTTTGCAGAGGTGCTGGTATATATATATATATAT
>VZRX01012544.1:3873-21653 GCA_013398075.1 Notiomystis cincta
GCGGGGGGGACGGGGAGAGGAGGTACAGCAGGTATAGCAAGGTGCCCTGCAAAGGCAGAGAGAGACCGTCCCGGGTGAGGAGCAGGAGCCCCAGCTGTCACATCCCACCCTATCCCACCCCATCCTCCACTTCCAGCCCTGGGTTTAAACCCGGCATGGGAATATCCCTTCTGAGCAGCCCAGCACAGGCTCACCTTAGAGAGAAGTCAGCAAGCACGCCCGGCGGGTCAATCAGAAGGATGCTCTGGGCAAGATCTGTTCACTTCAAACCATGAGTCTATACAGCTGCAAGAGGAGAGCATGTTACCACCACGCTGCTGAGCCTCAGGTGTCCCCACCTGTCTCCTTGCCACCCGCCTGGCTGTCCCCTCATGGTACCTTTTGTGATAAATGCAGAGGCAGGGCAGCCTGGCTATCGTGTCCCCCTGCAGCAGCTCCTCCAGGCAGATCACGCACTCGCCGGCGTCCTTGGTCAGCACGTCATCTGGGAGGGGAGGACAGGGCAGCAGTGGGACAGGGGCCACCACAGCGTTCCCCTCCCTCATCTGGAGGGGAGCCCAGGGTCACTGCTGCGGAGGCAGCCGCAATGGGGTGGAGTGGCAACAGTGCTGGAAAACACTGGCAGGAGGCTCATGTGGAGGCACGGGGGGACATGGGTCTGAGCATCTGGAGTGAACACAGTGCCTACCCCTGGCTTCCAAAAAATCACTAACTAGTAGGGGCTGAGCATCACTCCCACACCAGTGGTCAGGAGAGAGGTGGGAGATGCCGGAGCTTGCAGCCCAGTGCTCAGCCTCGTGAGCTGCTCTGCCAGTGAGGAGGAAGGCAACGACCCTTTGGGGGGCAGCCCAGGAGGACACATGCCAGCAGGGCTCCCTCTGGCACAGAGGGGAGGGGAGGGGGCCCCCCTGGGGTCGGGGGCTGTATTACAAAGGAGCCTGAAAGCAAAAGCAGCAGGGTTGAACCATGACAGGGGAGTGGAGTGGAGCAGCACCATCCTGCCGGAGCACAGCCTTCTTGGGAAGCCCAGCCAAGCCGCCTGCTCGCAGCAAATGTCTCTTCAGCCTGCCCGGAGCCATCCCAGGGCGGCAGGACGCCGTGTCCCCCACACAGCCTGGCCCTTACCGTTGTAGGAGAGGCGAGGTTTGCTCAGACACATGATAAAGTGCATTTCCATCTCGTCAGAAGCCACAGATTTGGAGCAAATGGGGCACTTGAAACCTGGAAGGAGAGCAGAGAGACGAGCCCTTAGTGAAGGCAGAAGGAGTCATCCACCCTGCATCCCGGGGAATCCCTGGGGCCACGGTGGGGCACGGCAGCGGGCAGCCCCTCACCTGCTGCCTGCATGGTGACCCTCACCCCACACAGCACCCACTGGGCACCCGCTCATCCTGTGCCGGCCACCAGCAGCGCCAGCCACGAACAGGGGAGAGCCGAGGAGCTGGTGCGCTGGTCGTCCCCGCGCCCGCCGCGCAGAGGGCACGGACAGCGTGCCAAGGCAGCGCACACGTGGCCATCAGCTGCTGCCAGGCCTTAAAGGGCGAGCAGCAGCCTGGGACACGCAGCACCCAGCCACTGGCAAGTGCAGGGGCACGTCCCTACGCCTGGACAGTGCTGTCCCTGCTGCCGGAGCTCGGCTCCACACGGCTGAGCCAGAAAAGCTGCAAGGAAGGAGTTTTTTCTATGGCTCTAACAGAGGACTGGCAGATTGGAGCCTCAAACACAAACGGCTGCTTTGTCCAGCCTTCTGCAGAGTGAAGTGGGTGCTCACCCCTCTGATGCCAGCCTGCCTCCCCAGGACCCTGATGAGCCAGCTTGACCTTGGCCCTGCCTGGTGACTTGGGTTCTTGGATGAAGCTGGATGGGATGCCCAGATCTGCTCTGTGACCTTGCTTGGGGTGGTGCCAGGGTGTCACACCACTGTCATCACCTGCTCGAGCCATGCAGACCACCATGGCATGCTCTCCAGCCCCACTAAGTGAGGCTGCCCCAAATGCAGTTTGTAAGCCCTGAACTCAGAAGGAGCAGAACCCCAGGCAGCCCTGTAGGTCACCCATCTGGGCCTCCCTGCCCTCCCACTGCAGCCAGCTTGAGGCCATGTGGTTTGTCACTGCCCAGCAGAGCAGCGCAGCTCGAGCCGCACACACGCTTGCCACCACCACGGGTTTGCACCAGAATATCCAGCAATTCCCTGCCTGCAGAGAGGGAGAGGGTAATTTAAGGATCTGCCTTCTAAAAGCAGATCAGGTTTGACTGCAGTGCCGCTTAAGAGCTTTCTTCATATATATGCAAAGGCTGCTCAGGAACGAAAAGAAAAAGAATGTACACAAATTATCTAAGGATGAATCAGGTTCTTGTTTGCCACCACGGGGATGTGGACAGAGCATTTTTTTTTTTTTGCTTCTTGTAAGGGAGAAAGTACAGGGTGGCTTTAAGGAGAAGCAGCTCAGACCTCTGCTGTGCAACTGCTCAACACCCGAGAACTCATTAGCAGCAGTGATAAATACAGTTTACCTCCCAGATCCTTGGATCCTGCCTCTCCAGAGTGTCACTGTTTCCCCAGAGGGTGCAGCAAGGATGAGCACCATGGACGGTAAGGGATTGGCTCTAAAAGGACCTACTAAAAGAAGGAGCCCTCAAGCCCAGGGGTCCCTTCAGTGGGGTGTGCTGCTGGCCTGCAGCATGACCACGCTGGGAACACATCCCTGCCCCAGCCTGGCCGAGCCACGGGGTCTCTGCTCTGAGTCTGGCCCCAATTGCATCAAGCCCCAGGCGATAGGGCAGCGCTGCAGCCAGGGCCTCGTGGGCAGCAGCACCAATCTGCCTCCTCCTCTCCAGCCTAATTTTACTCCTGACCGATTTATACCTTGTGGCAGCCGTGCCCATTAGCTAAGTAGTTGGTTTTTTCCTCCTCCCAAGTGTTTACCCGCCCGGTGTATTTATAGCGTGGATAGCTCGGGTAGCTCCCGGCCTGCCTGCTGCAAGACCCAACTGGCCTCCCCTTGCGAGACACCCTCCCGGTGCCCCGCTCCCCTGGCAGCCCGCCTGCCCTGTCCCTGCCTGAACCGATCCCGCCTGCAGCGGATGCTCTGCCAGCGCCACGGGCACCGGTCCCTGCCGGGGGAGCTCTGGGCACTGCCTTCCAGCAGCGAGGCCCTGGAACGGCTGAGAAGGGCTCCCTTCGGAAAAGACATTTTGTCTGCAAACTCTGTGTCAGGGCACGGCATTTGTAGAGGTTCAGTACTGTTCCCTTGCTGTGTGTGGGCAGACCTCGTTTCCTCTGGTCCCCCCTTTTCTGTGCCAACGTGTTATTTTAAACAGCTGTCCCAGATCTGCCAGCTCCAGCAGCACCCGAAGGGATCCTATGAGACGTGCAAGCGATGTAAAGGGAAAAGGCCCCGGATGAAACTGCCTGCTCTGTGGCTGCCAGGGCACGGCCGCCAGCAAGGCAGCAGGGCCAGGCAGAGAGCAGGGGCCTTTGCAGGCTCCGGCGAGCGGCTGTTGCTGTATCTCCAGGCCTCTCTGCTAGCTGGGATAGCTTTAGCACGGTTATAAATAGCTGGCATGAACGCTCCTCATGCTCCTCACTGCTCCCTGGGCAGCTGGCTGGGGCACCGGCACTCCTGACACGGCCACAGCCCTGTGGCAAGGACGTGGGGACACTGGGCAGACGGAGGGGCCCAGGCTCAAGCCCCAGCACGTATGGGGCATCCTCCAGCCAGACGGGTCCGGGGGCTGAGCCAAGTGCAGAAGCTCACACACACTTTTCTGGCTCTGCATTTCACAAGACGGAGGGGAAAAAAAAGGAAAGATGAATATGTAATTGCGTAAATTCCCAAATTTGAGTAGGAGTGAGGAGCTGGTGTGGAAAGGCCCCCAGGGCGCGGGGCTTGCCCTGCACCCCAGCTGTTGGCACAAATACTTGACATTGCAAAAGCAACTGCTTGTGTTTCCCTCTATGGCAGGCACAGGAGCCCACCATCAGTAGGAAAGGGGGGGCAGAGGTGAACTCCCTCACCCCTTCTCCCCGTGATCTTTGGGTGAAGGTGATGGGCAGAGAACCACTGAGGCCAG
This sequence comes from Notiomystis cincta, assembly GCA_013398075.1. Lineage (NCBI taxonomy): Eukaryota > Metazoa > Chordata > Aves > Passeriformes > Notiomystidae > Notiomystis > Notiomystis cincta. The sequence continues at coordinate 7,948 of VZRX01012544.1, forward strand.
GGGACAGCCAGCACCAAAGAGCGGCGGGCACCACGCCCAATGCCTTGGAACATCCCTTCACATTCAGGCAGGAGCCTGTCCCGAGGATGAAAGAGCTGCTCTCCACATGGCCAGCCCCCTCCAGGCCATGGTATTTTCCACATTCCCCGAAATCCCCGTTAATTTATCCTGCCTAAGCTGCCAGCCGGAGCAACGCAGGAGATTACATTTTGACAGCTGCTCATGGAAAATTCAGCTCCCTCCCTCCTCCTCGAGCCCTTTCTGTCCTCCTCCCACATGCCTAAAAAAAAAAAAAGGGCCCAGCTATTTCTCCTTGCCTGGGCCTCCCACACCCATGGGGAGGCCCGGGGGTTGTTCCAGGGAAAGGCCATGGACATTTCCTCCCTCCTGAGGCATCTGGTGCAGCTGGTGATGCTCCTGCCCATGGCACATTACACCTGAAGCTGGCACTGTCACCTCATGCAGAGATGTGTGGTACCAGCAGGTACCAGCTCACAACCATCAAGTGAAGAAGAGGAAGGTGCTGCAAGAAGGGGGCTGGCCTGGAAAGACAGGTTCAGGTCAAGACCTGGGCTCTTGTACCTTGCAGGAGACTTTGAGAAAGCCAAGGGCTTTCCAGGGCTGCGAGACCCAGGTGATCTAATCTCTCCAATGGCTTGGTCTAGAAACCAGGAACAAGTGGCGCTGGTGCTCTCCAGGGGCTACTGCCCTCTGAGTATTTTTAGGAAGGTTACATGGTTAATTTTAGAGAGCTGGGCAAAGTAGAGCTGGGAACCTCTGAAAATCTCCACTCAGCCCTATGAATGCTGAAAAAGCCTGGTGGTTAACCCTCACAGTGCCAAAAGCACTGCCACAGAACTGCAGAGAATTTAGTGATTTTGGGAGGATTGAGACCCCTTTCCAACCCATTTCTAAGTATCTCAAACAGAGCTTGTTCTGGAGCTGGGATAGGAAATTCCCATCCCTTGTGTCTACTGAGCACTAAAACAGGGTCAACCACCCCATGTCCTGTGAGTGGCAGCGGCTGCTCCCTTTGGGGAGGGTGAGACCATGTCCACAGGAGATGCAAGCCTGTGCCAGGTCCCAGGGAAAGGCATGCACCATATCTACCTTCACCTGCCAAACCCTCCTCCAGCTGGGTGTGCCTCCAGGCAGACTGCTTACAGACCATGGTGCTGTCAGGAGCAGCCCTGGCAGTAGGACACCCTGGCTCTGTCACTGGCAGAAACATGGAGAGCAGCAGTTTTCTGCTGCACAGCACCTCCAGCAATGGGAGGAAGACACTGGTGGGGATGATGTGCCCTGAAGGCAGGAGGAAGCAGCAGCCCAGGGACAATGCCAGCAACCAACCACATACAGCATTCACCAACATGATCCCTGGTTGCCCGGTCTCCCACTACTGCCATGGGATAAACCAGGAGCCCTGTGAGTGGGAGTGGCAACACAAACTCCCCAAAACGTGTCTGCCCCAGGAGGGGTCCCACAGGACACCTGGAGAACCAGGGAGCTTGGGTAAGCCCCAGGCTGCCTGATGATCATGGAAGATTTGGAAACCTCAGCTGCACAGCCCATCTCCATGTCTCTAGAGAGCATCCTGGGCTCCCAGCCAAGGGAGCTGCCTTATACCAGGTGAGGATACATCCAAACATGAGATAAAACCAGGGAATATTTGATCCAAGCATGCAGTGCTGGTACCTCCTCTTTGCTGAGTGAACCATGAGCATCCCACGCAGCACTGGGCACAACAGGGCCCTGGCAGCAAGGACTCCATGAGTGTCCCCTCTCGAGTGGGAGCTGGCCATGAAGTGACGCTCTACCAGCCTCAGTGATGCTGCAGGAGGCAGCATCAAGTGCCAGGGCACCCAGCAGAACCAGGCCAGAACCCACCTCCCCCTGCAGAAGGGAACAGCATCAGCTGCATGGGCAGAGGCAGGAGCCAAGGTCCAAGGCAGTCCTGCTGCCCTGGCAGGACTCAAGGCACTGGGTGAACCCCATGATGGTGCTGGGCTACTGTGCAGCATAAAGGATGGATCCAGAGTGGAAATCAGACATCCTACCTTCCTGGGGATGGAAGAGAGGCAGGGCTGGGGGATGCCAGTGAACCAGCCCTAGATGCTCAGGCAAGCAGGGGATGTGGCTTAAATTGGACATCTCTGGATGGCAGTGCTTGGAAAGAAACTTGACCATTTCTGCTACCTTGGCAGAGGGCCAGTCTTGCTCCATCCCCATCCTACCCCACCATTTCCCTGCTGATTGAGTCAGTTCAGCTTGCTGAGAAGGGAGAAAATAAATGTTTGTAATGTGAAAGCAGCACCCCAAAAAGAAGCTACTTCTGTGCAAGGCCAGGTTTTCCAAGGTCTAAGAAAAGCTGTCCCTGGTGTGCAGTAGCTCCTGGCGAAGTCCCCACAGGGCAGGTGCCTGCTGTCAGGTCAGCCACACACCAGCCAAGGGTGGCAGGGATGTGCCATGGAACACGAAGCTGGCCAAGGGCAGCACCATCTTCATGCTCAAGGTACTTTGTTTTGGAGACACCTCTGTCCACTCCCACCTGACTCAAACCACAAAGAGGAGATGTGGCAGCAAGGACAAGGCATAGTGCTTCAGGTGGAATGTAGGGAAGCCACTGGGGTCAGAGAGATGCAGGACACAGAGCAGAGGGGCTGGGTGGCACCACATCACAGAAGCCCAAGGCTAGCTTGCTGCAAGCCAGGAGGCAGAGCTATTTTTTTTTTAGCCAGTTGGGTTCTTATGGAGGTGGTGGGGGAGGATGGGAAGAAGGAGAACAGATTGCAATTCTGGGGCTGAGGAAAGCTGGAGAGTTGAAAAGGAGCAGGAGACATGGGAGAGGGAACCCCACAGGAACATTTGCTCCAGAGCACCCAGAGCTATTGTTCTCAGCAGATAGATACCAAGGCCTTATAAAACAGCACAGCCCACAGACACTGAGAAACAGGAGGGCAAAGAGCCCTGGTTATATTGTCACAGGATTTGAACAGAAGTACCTACGCTAAGGCAGAGATCATCTCCCTCCTAAAGCTCAGGCTGTACTGCAGGATCAGTTCCCCCAGACCTCGATGAAAAAGGCAACTTCCCAGGGTCACCCTGTCTTCTGGCAAGTCCTAGTTTACTGCAGAAACACTCCCCCAGCTGCTGGGAACAGGTTTCATAAGGAAGAATGTGTAGCCCAAAGCTAATTTTAGCACCCCAGAGAAGAGCAAAATTAAGCAGAGGGGTCCTGGGTGATGGCCCAGTGAAGGCATTAACACCTCCAACTCCTGCTGTCAGGCTGCAGGGCTCAGATTTACCAAGTTACAAGCTTATCCAGAGCTCCTGCTAGTCACAAAACAGGTCTGGGGCCATCTCATGGCTCAGGAGAACTGCAGGGATGCTTTGGTGCTGCCTCCACATGTCTCAAGGGATGCTCAGGTGTTCACTGCCCTGAGAGGACAAGGATCCTGCAGACACACCTGGGAATTTCCAAAGGGTTTGCCTGAATGCCTGTTTTTCTCCTCCCACGTTTTCCTCGTAGGAAGGAGGAGGCCCAGCCAAAGCCCCGCTGTGGGCAGCAATCATCCACAAGATACACAGAGCCAGCAGGGTAATGAGGGGGGCCCAGGTGCTGAAATGAAGGAGCGCAGGGGATCCTCTGGCAGCACAGTGGGACACAGCAATTTGGAAATCAGAGCAGGAAGGGACAGAGTTTGGCACTTTGGCTTGCCAAGGGCTGGGAGGGAGCAGCGAGGAAACGTCACGCGGGGCTGGTGGGGTGAGTCATTTCTGACTAAGACATCCGCTGGGGAGGCACCCACGGAGTCCCCACTGCCAGGCTCCAGCACTGAGGAGCTGCCAGAGGAATTCCCGCTTTTGGAAAGGTTCAAACACCAAAGCCTGACCTGAGCCACTCCCAAACACAGCCGGATCTGACCTCATGGGGTGATCTCCTTTCTGACCCCTGGGGTTTTCCAAAGCAGAAAACTTGTGCTTTGATGCTGCCAAGGCTCCATGATGCCTCAGCTTCAGATGATCTCTTGGGAGGATGATGGGACACTCCAGAGGCACATGATGACGTGCCCTGGCTTTGTGATGCTGGGAGTATGGCCAAGCACTGATCGCACCCACGTGCCCCTTCCTGCCAGGAGGTGATTCCAAACAGCTCCTGGGACACCTCCTCCCCAGGCATCCCACAGCAGCACTGCACAAAGAGCACGCTGGAGAGTCTCTTTGTGCCTGGGCCATGGTGGCAGGATCACTGAGGCAACTCTTCTTTATCAGTGCAACACCCCCAACCCGTGGGGTGCATGGAAAGGATGACGTTGCTTTTTAGGGTAGAGAAAGGGCAATTTTTATTTAGTGGGCAGCAAACGGAGCATAAAAGACACCCAGAGCTGCACCCACAAGCAGTGCATGGCTGGGAAACACTTCTGGCCAGCTCACAGTGGTTGTTTCTGCAAAAAGACAGAAAAAAATTTGAAATTTTTCCACTACTGGATTAAAAAAAAAATCTTAGTGAGGAGCATGCTGCAGAGCAAGCCCTGACCTTACGTGCCCCTCACGTGGTAGGAAAGGCTGCATGGCACAGAACATCTCCCTGCTCCCCAAGAGGGACTGTGATTGCTGAGGGATACCCAGTGAATGCCCCAGGCTACCAGAACAGGAGGAAGAGGAAAAAGCAGCTGCAAAACTGGAGGGTGAACCCACTTCTCTGTTGTACATGGTGCAGAAGGAGAGGGATGCTCCAGAGCACCAAACCTCCTGGAGAGGCAGCACGAGCACCCCTTTGACAGCCAAAGGCTAGTAGGGATTTGGGAGGAAGAGCTGTGCTGAGGATGGGGATACACCACTCCTTTGCAGCATGGAGGCAGCTGGCAGACAGAGCCAGCCCTCTGCAGCTCCAGGAACCCTCTGAAACACAAAGCACGGCACCTCAGAGCAGTGAGCAGTGAGCCCCTCGGAGAGTGGCAGGGTCTGCCCACGCTGGATCCTGCTGGAGGAGGCAGGAGGGGCTACACACTGTGCCACAGGCAGGAACAACCCTGCCCAGGTGTCCCACCTTCTGTGCCCCTTTGCTTCAATATGTGCCAACCTCCAACATGAGAAGCCTTCCTTCTGAGGAAGGAGATAGTGGGGCTGCAGATGACAAAATCCCAGCTGTGGGATTTGAAGTTCTTTCTTCCCCATCATAAAAGGCAACACGCAGAGAAGCAGAGTGCAATCCTCACTTCTAGAGCTGGGCAGGGCCTTGTAAAGCAGCATCCTCCCATGAAACATTCACCCAGGACTAGGTGCAGGATGCCCCCTGTTTTGTACCTGTCTACAGGGAGCAAAAAGAAATCAGAGGCACCTAAACCCCCCTCAGAAGAATAAGATCCAGGCAAATAGCAGACTTCAAGGGCTATGAAATCAGACATGCAATAAATAAGCAGATGGACACTAGTTTCAAAGCAGCAAGAACTGTCTGGGGATAACCTGAGATGCCAAGGCAGCCAAGGCAGGGTGTTCAGCCTCAGCCCATCCTGCTCAGCACCAGCTTAACAGAGGGCTGGCCCCAAAACTGATCTCAGCCCATACTGACTCGACCTTCCTGCAGACAGTAATTTCAGCCATCTGCCTAGAGCCAACCCCCCTCTCCTTTTCCCTGGCTACAGATGCACAGGCCTTGGATGGATGGATTGAAAGGTGGATCTAATTCCCCTGCAGCGCTTCTGACGAAGTGCAGCTCCATCGCCTTGTAGGAAGAGCTCCCAAATGAATTACTGCAATTACCCCGGCTGCAGGAGAAACTGCAGGTTTTCCCCTCACTGGTGACAAAGACTTCTCCAAAAAACAATCCCCCAAACGCCCACCACCCCAAGCTGTACTGCAACCATCCAGGATGTGAAGAGCAGAGCCCCCGGCACCACCCTCGAATCGCTGAGCTGTGATCAGAGAAACTCAGAGCCACGGTGAAAGCCAGGGGGAGAAGGAAGAGAGCTGTCTTTCAAGGCAGCAACAGGCAAAGAGGCACAGAGGACATGGAAATGTCAGTGGCCTCATCCTGGAAGGAAATAAAATGCTGGGCAGGGATGTGGGACAGGGTCAGCATCACTCAGTTCTCCTGCCTGAATGCTGCTTTCCCCCTCTTGTGTTGCAGGCAGCTGGCCTCTAAAAATACCCACTGTTGTCACGCCGTCCTGCCTGCTTGGGCCAGGAAACAGCTCTGAGCAGCTTTCAGTTCCATTCTTCATCTGCACTGCTGTGCTTCCCCCACCAGAATCTGTCCCAGCCTCTCTTCTGTGGTGACAGTCTCTCAGGAACTATGGCCATAACTTGACACAGACTCAATGAACCAAAGGTGCTAACTGGGAATATACAACCCTGGGAAATTTCTTCTGGGGTTGCTAAAACTAGCAAAACCATAAATATTTTCACAGCATCTCTCTGCTTCTCTGCAAAGTGCCACAAGACCATTCCCAAGGCACAGAGTGTACTTTCATGCCACTGATGGGGGCCCCACAGCTACATGGGTGTGCATGAGCACAGGGAGTCAAAAATTTCTCAAGCTCCTTCAGCCCATGACACCACAACTGTCCCAGGGTCAACCTGGTGCTGATGCTGGTCAGCTCTGGTGTATAGGGAAGGAGGAGAGAGAAGAGTCAGCTTCACCACAGAGGTGCAGGACAGCCTCTCCAAGGTGAGGTACCATCCCCACTGGCAAAATACACCCTGGATGGAACACCCCCATCTGCCCACAGACGTGGTGCTGGCTCTGAGCAGTGCATCTGCTCAGGCTCAGCTGGTGGCACATGGTGCAAACCTGGCAGCGTGGAGGCACAGAGACCACACCAGGGAGCACCACTGTATCAAGCCCCATGCCAGCAGCACAGAAACCAGCCATGAAGACCTGCCTGCTGCCTCCCTGGCCTTTCCTTTCACCCTCCTCAAATCCCAGATTGTATGGACCTGCAGCAGGCTGGAAAGTTAAACTGTGACAAGAGAGAAGCAGCCCCTGTCCCCCACCACAGGCACTCCCCTCCCCTGCCTGCAGCCCAGCAGGGCAGGAAACCTGCCAGCAGCTGGGCTCTGCCCACGGGAAATGCTGTGCAACGGCATGAGAAGAGGCCCCAGGCAGCAGAGCTTCCTGAGGCTGCACCTCCAACAGCCTCCCATCAAAAAGTACTTTGAAGTTCTCTCTTCCCCATCACAAAGATGGGGAAAAAGCATTTGGCCAGGCAGTATCTGCAAGGGACAGCAAGAGCACCCCTAGGGGGTACCTGAGCCCTCAGTGGGTACACCCACATTTGAAACCTGCCTGGTGGAAATGGTGCAGGGAAGACATTTTAAGGCCCAGCTTTAACCACTTTTGCTCTATCTGAAATAAAAATTGGTGTATCTACAGAGGAAGGCTTGTTGTACCCCAATGTACAGCCAGGCCAAAGCAGGTGGGCAAAGTGCTCTGCATCAGGGCCTGCTGCTTTACAGCATCACTTGGCTGCTCATGTACATCATTGCCAAGCCCTTACGGTTTCAGTTTTCAAGGGAACCAGGAGAAAGCCAGGTCACATTTACTCAAAAACAAGCACTCAGCACATCTGGGGTTTTGGAGTACCAGCAGCAGATGCCACGAAATGCACCTCATGGTCACCCACCGTCTGCTTGGGGTACCACAAGACTGGTCCCTGCAAAGGGAATTTATCCAAAGAGCCCTTTGCTGCCTGTCTGATGTATCACATGGGAGATTACATTGGAGGGGGGAAAGAAAAAGCCTTTTTTTTTTTTTTCTCCTCCTCCAAAGTGGGCTTTTCTCCCTCCCTGCGCTTCTCTTGAAATTAATTTTCAGCGTTTAGCAGCATTTTCCCATGACTCTGCGCGGCTGCCTTGGCCAGGCGCCAGCCTGACACTGCTCCTCCACCAAAGATGTCTGTATCTGATTGATCCTCCGGCCAGTGAACGAGAGAGAGGGAGGAGAGAGGAGCCTTAATAGCACATTAATAAATAAGAGAAGCCTTTACGGTTATTCCAGTCACCGGAACAAACATCTCAGCAAAACAAACCAGCATGGGATAAACTTACGTCACAGGCTGGGAAGACAATCCTGGCTGGGAAGTGGGTCAGCCCAGGAGCACGAGAGCATCATCCTCAGCATCTCTGGAAGACACATGTGCAGAAGGGGGAGAGGACACCCAGCTACCCTGTGCTGACTTCCGCACAGGTTTATAGAGGACAGAGCCCAGGTAACGTGCACAGCAATCGGTGCCTCGCTCCTGGGGAAGGCAGTCGGGATTTCAGAGGGCACTGGGGAGCAAGGCAGAGCAGAGCAGAGCCAGCCTGTGCTCGCTCTGGCTGCAGAGACTGGAGATAACTGCTGCCACCGCCGGCTTCTCACGCACAACGCCAGCGTTGACGCACTTAAACTCCAGCTCCAGCTCTGGTGTGCCTTAAAGCTGCCTTCCAGTCTCCCGTCTTCAGGTGTTCAGCACTTGGCTCTTCCGAGGTAGCTGCTGCCTCTTCCCCCTCCATCCCAGGTGGGTGCTGGCTCAGAGAAGGCAGAAGCACAAAAGCATCCCCTCCAGACCTGGAGAGCCCAACAGCTGAACATCACCAGTGTGAGAAGCCATCAGGACCATTTCTGCACCCACTTCCCAAATGATCTGCAGGCCTGGAAATCATGCAGGGGCTTGATCTGGCTGTCAGACAGCAACCAGCACCAAACCCACAGAAAGATGGTTTGAGGACAGTAATCTTTGGAAATTTCCACTAGCAAAAATAGATTCAGAATGGCAAGTTCGTGCAGACCTTGGGGTGCCCTTCCCCTGGCCTAGCTCCTGGAAGGGGGGAGGGAAGCACATATGATGTCTGCATGTTGAAAACTTCATAGATTCAGCTGGAAGGGAACCACAAGGATCATCAAGTCCAACTCCTGCCCCTGAACAGGACAACCCCAAGAATCACACCATGTGCCTGAGAGCCTTGTCCAAACACTTTCTCAGCTCTGTCAGATTTGGTGCTGCGACCACTTCCCTGGGGAGCCTTCCAGTGCCCAATCACACTTAGGGTGAAAAACCTTTTCCTAGCATCCTATGTAAACCTTCCTTGGCACAGCTCCATGATGTTCCTTTGGACCCTGTCACTGGTCACAGAGAGCAGAGATCAGTGCTGTCCCTCCGTTGTTCCTCCTGTGGAAGCTGCAGCCCACGATGAGCCCCACCTTCAGTCTCTTCATCAGGTGGAACAAGCCAAGGGACCTCAGCTGCTCCTCATATGGCTTCCCCTCTAGACCTCCCACTATCATCCTCTGGATGCTCTCTAACACTAAATCTGCACACCAGACTTGAGGTGAGGCCACACCAGTACGATCACCTCCCTTGGCCAGCAGAGCTGTGCCTGATACACCATGGGACACAGTGGGCCCATTCTGGCTGCCAGAACACACTGGTGACAAGTTGGTGGCAGGACAGTCAGGGCTGAGAGCAGCTCCCTGACTAGCAAACTAGAATTCAGCCTTCTTGTTCTGGTGTAGAGACTGCAATGGCAGGACTATCTCAGGAGCAAGGATTGCCAGGTACCAGTGAGAAAAGGCTCAGGACTCAAAGCCTGGAACACAGCAAGGGTTCACCACAGGCAGGCCTCCTTCCAGCTGGCAGAGACCAGGGCTGCCCAACACAGGTGTTCACACACACCTTCAGTTCACCCTCCAACAAACAACCCCTACTTCCCACCTTGTACTCTGGAGCCAGACTGAAGAGCACTTCCAGCCTTTTTTGCACTCTAACTGCTTGGAGAAGGACTCAGCCCAGCACCCTGGCTGCCATCTCTGCACTAAAAATCTTCCCATCTTCCTCAGGCTGGGCCCTCCTGCTCCAGGAAAGTGCTGCTGAGAAAACAGCAGCTCATCTGGCAAAGAAGGCCTCCTGACATTGGTGCTACCAGGGCAAACAGCTTGCTTTGTCAGTTCACAGAAAGCCTGTAACATTCCTGGTGGTACTGCACAGGAGGATGAGCTAGGCATTTCCTTGGGCTAGCCAGCAGACAAGGAGATATGGATTTATTAGAGCTTCAAACACTCAAGGGCTTTGGGTGATGAGTGGGATTTCCAGATAAACTTTAAGCTACTTACAGCCTCTGCAAACTCCCTTAGATCCTCTGATGAAGATGAATAACATGAGAGATACTAAGAAACCACACAAAGCTGGAGACATGCAGCACTAAATCACACATCTCCCTCTTCTCCCTTCTTCCCACTAGCCTTGGCTTTATTGAGAAGTCCTAACAGTCATAAAGCTACAGAGGCAGGGTCAAGTGCTACAGGCAAACTCCAAAGTTGTGCAATATGTGTCATTTTTCACTCATGGAGGCCAGGAAGCGGATCTCAGAAACCCTGGGCAGACAGGGAAATCCCAGAGCAGTTTCAGGTGGTGCTGGAACAGTTACATTGCTTGTGTATATGGTGGGCATGCCTTGGCAAAATCCCCATCAGGAAACAGCACTCACACACAGAGGTGCTGTCCACTCAAAGGGAGGGACAAGTCCCACCATAAAGGTCAGAGCTCCTTGCCCACCCCATTTGGAAGATGTATGTGGGCTTCACTGTTCACAAGAGCAGCAGCTCTCCTGCCCTCATCCTGGGACAGGCTAGAGGCCATCAGTATCTAACTGCTCCTCCCATCCTGGCATCCCAGCAGCCGTAGTGGAGCCCAGAGGGATTCATCAGTGGGCTCTTCTCACTGACCATCCCCATGCACACCACCTTACAGTGATGCTGCAGCATTCACTGGCCTTGGGGACCACTTTGCAACCCCCTCTGTGCAGGAAACCAGGCCATGCCAAACCAATGCAGCTTCCCAGCACAATCCTCCTCTCTTCCTCCTCAGGCACACCGTGATCTTCTGCAGGCCTTCAACTGCAGAGAGGGAAAGGAGTGACACCAAGCAGGGAAGAGCACAGCCTGCCCCAGTTCACTCCTCAGGGTCCCTGCTGAGGGGCCAAATGAGCCATGAAGCAGCTGGAGAGGCACAGAAACTCTGCATGGCAGATACAGGGAGCAGCGAGGCGCCAAGACTATCTGTGTGCTCCCGTTATCACAGGCACGCTGCTGCAACAACAGCACCTTATCACTGCCCTCAAGTCAGGGCTCCTCATTGTCCCACTGAGGACCCTCCACAGCTCAGGCTGCACTCTGAGCTCCCAGCTCATCCCCCAAACCCAAGTGCTCCCAGAAAAATGTGAATGTAACCCACATGCAGAGAACAGCATCATCCAGGTTTCCAGAAAGGGGCAGGCAGGGCAAGAATCTACTCTCAGCCCTGTTATCCACAGAGTTTGGGGGTCTGCCCTCCTTGGTAGCACAGCAGTCAGGCAGATCCCAGAGACCCCCAGGCACGCCTGCTGCTGAGTGGGTTTGGTACGTCGGCGGGTCCCCTCATCCCCACCCTGGAGTCATCCTTCAAAGGGAGCAGGGACAGTCACGCGCAGCAATGTCAAAGCTCCTCTCCATTTACCAGAGCACTGCTGCTTCAGCACTTTCCAGGGGCTAATGGAGTGGCTCAGCACCACGAGAGGAGCAGGTCGATGGGGAGGCAGGGGGGAAGACACAAGTAGCTCCTGACTGCACTGCTAGAGGTTAACCAGCTGCAATGGGAGATTAACAGGAATTTCAGCAATCTGGAGGTGGCTTACTTCCCCCCTTCCCTGCAGTCTCCAAATCCTTCATTAACTTCGTACACTAAGAGAGGAAGAGTGCAAAAGTTAAATGAGCTCTGACAAGTTTCAGAAGGGTTTTTAAGCATCCTCCACTCCTTTTGCTATTAATTAGCAACGAGGAAGAACCACCACCGGGAGAGGCTTCAGCAGGGACTGAACAGCTCTCGCTGCTGCCCGCGCACGCTTCAGCTCAGCTCAAACGCTCTCAGAGGGCCCCGAAAGAGGCACCAGAGAAACCCAGTTCTTGCAGCACTTCCCACAGCTCACACTGCAATCTTTCAAGGGCACCGTGTTTAACTTAGCAGCACTGCACTAACTTGCTCAAGTGGCTGAAAAACAGCTTACTCCATTTTGCAGACAGTTTATTTTTCCGAACGGGTTTTTGCCTCTCAGCCCTGCAGTTCAAAATGTAACTCATCCTCTCTGACCAACCACTGTGAGCTGCAAGGTGTCTCTGCAATGAGACCCTCCTCGCTCCAGCACCAGGTGCAGCAGAAGCCCCCGTGGCCCTCATTCCCACCGAGCCTTGTGGAATAGCTGGAAGGATGCTGTGCCTGCCTTCAGAAACCAGAGCAGCAGCACAGTCTGTGCAAGGTCACGGAGCAAGAAAGTTTGCAGGAGCACTTGGTCTCAACTCCAGTGCCACATGCCAGCCCTCTCCATCTGCCAGGGAGGACGGCAAGCGCCTGGCTTATCCGGATCAATAGGAACCAGACCTGGGGCGCTCTGCCACTGAGGATGCAATGCAAGACACACAGCTTCAATCCACTGGAGAAGAGCAGCCTCTGGAGACTGGGCAAAGGGAAAAAAATCCCAAGATTTTTCTTTTTTTCCCCAAGAAGTAGGAAAATGGGCCCCACAAGAATCTTCTTGCACTTTGGTCTTATCCACTGATTCAGTTTCAGGCCTTCCTGAAAATGAGGCATTGTCCCAAGGCATGTTATGAAATTCCCAGACCACGTCAGGCAAGGAGAACACAGCCTTTGCAAGGGGGACGGGTGGGAGAGAAATCCCAGACTATTCCAGGAAATGCAAGGAGACATCCCTGAAATGACTTCCCCTCCAGCCAGGAGGGGAAGGGAGGACCTCCCACCTCGCTCCCTGTACCCAGCCAAAACTAGGTCAGTGACACAGCCCTGCTTGCAACCAGAGATCCTCTCCAGACACCAGGACACATGGAAGAATCCAGCTAGGAGGGTGAAGGGGGTAACCTTGCCCCTTCCCACAGCCTGACACGTTTCCTGCAAGAAAGCCCAGCTGGCCCCCCAGCCCTGTTAAAGAGGCAGGCAGTTCCTCCTCTGCTTCCTCCTTCAGCACTACAACACTGCCAGCTGGCTTGAAAGAGAAAACCCACTTTGGCCTCTCCCTGGCCCTTTATCAGACAAAATAAAGGAAAAAAAAAACCATCCCCACACCTTGCTTTCAAAGGCTTCCTCTGCTTCTTTCCCAGTTTCTAAGGCCGGGAATTGCTACACCTGACTGGCAACCCTCAGACACCTTCAGAAGAGACACGAGGCACTCAGCCTGGTTGCAAAAGCCAAGGTCTTGAGCTACAGCACCTTCAAGACCTTTATCCCCCAAGTCAAGGGGGGTGGGATGGAGGTGCCACATCCACTGCTTCGTATCCTAGAGCCAAAACACGTCCCTTCTGGAAAGCCTCTTGCCTTCACAGCCCCTTCCTCCCTTGACCTTGACACAGATGCCAGCTCCAGCACGCACCCACCCGTCTGTGCCGGGGAGGGGACGGGGATCAGGGTCCAAGAGGGGGGCACAGCACCCCCTTCCCGGGTGAACCGCACCCACCACCGCCCCCGGGCACCCACGGAGGGAGGGGAAGCCGGGGGAAGGCTCCGGGCAGCCGGCACTCACCGCTGTGCGAGCTGAACCACCGCGGTGCGATGTGAAGGGGCAGCGCGTCGGCCAGCGAGGCCCTGGCGCCCAGGTACAGCATCCCGTCTCTATGGTGACCGCCTCCCGTCTCCTGGAAACCGTTGCCATGGGCGTACGTGGAGTCGGAGCCCGGACCGCCG
>VZRX01012544.1:22507-186770 GCA_013398075.1 Notiomystis cincta
CCCAGGTCGGGGGGCCCGGGGGCTGCCGCATCACCGCGCCGCGGGGGCAGCCCCCGGCCGGCCCGTGACGAGCGGAGCGGGGGGAGGTCCCGGCCCGGGAGGGCTCGGCGGCCCCGTGGGGCCTTTCGGCGGCGATGGCCGGCGCTGAGGCGGTCTGGAGTTGTTTGCGCGGAGATAACGCCTTAATTCACGGGGCACTTAATTTCTAATCTTAATTAGGTGTTGTATGTTTTTTTTTTAAAATATATTGTCAGGCCTAATATACGATATTTTCACTTCCCACACGTCTTTCCTCATTTCCTCTTGCTGGAGGTGCTCAAGGCCAGCGTCGATGGGGCCCTGAACAACCTGGTCTAGTGAAAAATGTCTTTGTGTAGCAGGGTTGGAACGAGAGGAGCTTTAAGGTCTCTTCCGACCCAAACCATGCTGGGGCTCTCGGTTTTCCCGGAGACTGTTACAACTACTGTCTCACTGCCAAATAAATTGCTGAGTGTTGCTCGACTAAAATAAAAAGTGGGTTATATTTTTTGTAAATAGCAAAAATGTCAGATTTTGTTTTTGAAGCTGATGGTGACATGAGAACTGCACTCGGAGTTTGCTCACGTGGTTTTGTAGAAGTTGTTCTCACAACCTTGGCAGTGTTTATGGCTAGGCAGGACAGGGCTGGGAGCAGCCTGGCCTAATGGGAGGTGTCCCTGCCCATGACAGGGACTTGGAACAAGGTGATTCTTTAAGGTTCCTTCCAACCCAAGCCATTCTAGGATTCTATGATTCTGTTATAAGAAACGTGGGGGTTTTAAGGTGTTTGCAATAGTTTAACAAAGCTAGATACGGTGGATTAACCATGAATTACTTTAGCAGGAAACTCAGATTAAAAAAATAGGTCTGGAAGCTGTCTTGTCTCGTTTGTCCTCGTGCTGGAGCACTAACAGCTCTGCCTTCAGCGTTGCAAACAGAGGCATTGAGTCCTGAGTGCTGTGTCCACCCTGCCATCTGTAAGCTCACAAAGCTTTTCCCTTTTATCCCTCAAAAGCTTTGTATCAGTTTTCCTCCCAGAGGCGTTCAAGCACCCTCCTCTGCTACTGAGGATTTGCCCTGAGGAAACCAGTAATGAGACAGGAGGGTGCATCTTCCTGCATCAGAGATTCACATTGCACCTGGCTCAGGAGATAGGGAGCCCCATGACTTTCTTGCTTACTCATAATGACTGCTGTGTGGGAGCAGAAGGGACAGGTGTTGCCATCCCCTGCTGCAGCAGTTGGTTTCAGTGTTGCTCCTGCATTGGCACAAACCTTGGCAGAGGAGGAACGTGGGGGTTTCAGTTACTTTGCTGTACTCTGCTGTGATCTTCCTGGAGCTGTTCTGACCTGCCTGCTCTCCTCTATGAAACCAGGGAACTGCTGCCAGACTGCTGCCTCAGGCTAAACTCATTTATATATTTGAGCTTTTTTTTTTTAGGAGTCTGCAGGAACATTTTTGCAGGTGGGAAATCTGAGCTTGAGAAATTGGAACGCCTTGGCTGAAATCAAACAGCCAGTACCAGGCTTGAGCTCTGCATGTAGGCCACACTGTCTCCAAAATCACTACCCCAAAACCAACCTAAATGGAAACAAGAGTCAAAAGAATGGGCAGCTGTTACATTTATAGCCATACACCTTTGCAAGCACTGCAGTTGTCTTTGTTGACCGTGCTGGAATGTGTCATGAGAAAGCTACAGCACCCAACCTGTAACACATCAGAAAATTGCTGTGTGTTTTGGGACCAGTGTTACCTGCAAGTGCCATTTTTCTGTGCAGAGGTGGCAGACTATACTCTTCTGATTTAAATGAGACCCCACAGGCTCTTTGTGGGCTGTTGGCACTATCAGAAGGGCAGTAAAACTCACCGAGTGTAGAAATAGAACCATTTGTAGCAATTCAGTGTGTGGATGGGAGGTTAGGTATGCAGGGAACTGGTACTGCTTGTTAAAAGTTTGCAGCTCTTGAGAAGTGGCATAACCATGTCAAATTGGGTTGGTCTGTTGCCTCTGAGGTGGACAGGAGGAAGCTAAATTGAAAACTAATGAAAGTTCAGACATGAAAAGGAGTTTTCCTTGGCTTGCCTAGCATCAAGTGAAATGCCAGAGTAGATGCTTGAAGTCTGAGAAGATGCTGCCTGGGCTGTGGGTTCAGAGCAGGTTCTCAAATGTGCAGTGCTCCTGCTGTGCTTACTCATGTCATTGTTATTCATGAACAGCAGTTCTAGCTATCCACAGTGTTGTTTTAGGGTAAAAACTGCTTTCAGGTTGGTTTGCTCAGTTTCAGCTCCCCCTTTCTGGAAGGTTGTGCTGTGAAGACTGACATGTCACTACACCAAGCACATTAAATGACAGCTGTTTGGTTTTTTTCCTGTGTCTAGATAAGATTCTTGTATCATAGGGGACTGTTGGTTGCTGTAAAACAATTTAATTTGTGACCCATCGGAGTAGCAGCCTGACATGTGAAGCTTTTTACTTCATTCTGATTGTTCATTACATTTTATGATGTTTGGTGCCTGGAAAAAAAAAAAAACAGTTTACCAGTGTTCATTTTGGAAAACAATTTGTAAGGATTTATGAGATCCTGGTGGCAAAACCAGAAAAAATAAAACTTGTGTATGAAATCATTAATCACTTTAAATTGACATGTTTTTTTTCTGCCATGAGGAAAGATGGCCCTAACTGTATGAAATGTATCTCCTGACTAGCTCTTCATCATATGAGAAGGCTCTGGTTACTGTAGTGGCTTTAGTGATCCTCATTTTAATTTCTCAGAAGAAAGATGTGTAACATCTGGAAAAAATTCTTTCTTCTATTGATTTGTTTTGTTTGGTAGGTTGTTTTTTGTTTTTTTTTATAGATTCAGTAACCTACTTTTTTGTAGGTTTTGTTCTGTGTTTTGCAAGGTGCTGTGGAGTCTAGAAAGCTGGAATTGTTTCTTTATCATTTAGAGATCTTAAAACTAGCTGCTTATTTACAGCATTAGCTTTAGGATTAGGGAAATCTTGCCAGAAAGTTGGATATGCTGCCTAGGAAAAAGTAATGAAAGGGGGTTGTTCCTGGAACAGTAAAAGTGGTGAAACTGGGTTTGAAACCATGAGCTCCTGCTGAAATTCTGCAGGCAGCTGGAGCTCTTTGTCATGTGGTCTCTAGGAAAGAGTGGGTCCATGATGGTGTTTTTCCCTCACTTGGGGTATTTGCAAGGAGGGGATGGGCCCTGGCTGGAAGAAGCTCAGAACTTTGGTAGTTATTCTGCTGTCAGATCTGATTGAAATGGAGTGGGATTTCTGTATTGTCTGTCAGGTTTTAGTGATGCTTGTAAATAGTAACTGTGGGACATCCTGAAGTCTTGTTACATCCACGCTGAGAGCACTTAAAATCCTGAACAGCAGCAGGAGATACATCCTGAGCCTTCAGAGAGGCAGCTTTGAAGATGACAGCAGTTAGTGTGAAGAATGTGGGGCATGTTCTGAGTTTGTACTGTGAATGATCAAAATTCTCTTGAAGTCATATATATGTTTATGGGCTGAACTGTTCAGCTTTCCAAGTAAAATTTTCCTTTATTCTCTTGGCATTTAAACAAGATGATCAGCCAGTTCATTCTGCACAAAAAGAGGGGTAGACAATATCCAAACAGCCATCTTTTTAATTCTTTTTTTCTAATGGCCTTTAAGTTATCTCTTAGCCTTCTTTACAAGCAATGCCAAAGTAAATTCTGATGCCTCTTGGCCATCTCTCATTTTTGGAGACCAGCCATACACAAATGGTTGCACTTCTGTCTCCCAGTACATATATAATTAAATCTGGCCCTGCAGTGAGAGACTGAGAAAGTTCCTGTGCAGGAGCAGAGGCTGATTAATACAGATTATTAGAGATTGCTGATTGAAAGGCTGCAGCTGTGATTGCCATAGCAGGGAGAAGGGAGCAAGGTCTTAGTGCTCATCATGTTGCCTGCCAGGTTTTGTCTTCAGTTTATGCTAACAAAGATGTTTTCTGTGTGCTGTTCTGCATCCCAAAGCCAGCCACTACACCCCATTGCCCTCTGTGCTGCTCTGAGGGGATGTCACTTTCCTGAGCACTCCCCTAAAGCCGTGTGTCTGACCTGACAGGCCTTATTTAGTTTTGTTCTGTTTCCCTTCAACAGGCGACCGCGATGTCCGTGGACTGCCTGGGACAGCGCGCTGTGCTCTCGGGGTGAGTGTGACAGTCCCTGGGAGAAGTGGGTGCCAGTCATTCCCACAAGCCACACCAGCAACCTTCAGGCTGGCCTCAGGTGGAGGGTTGATGGATTGTTTCAGAAAGGTGCAGCTGAATTCTGTTCAAGGCTTAATGAAACTGGTTCTGGGTCGTGTTCCCAATGGGACACGGAGTGGAGAGACAGCAACAAGAGCACAACAAAATACTGGTGTGATTTTCCTGGTAAATTTCTTCCCAAATCCCCTTACGGGAGATGGAGCATCATGAAGTACTGTTTGAATTGTCTTGAAATACAGATTAGATTATTTCCTAACAAAATGTGCCCCAAATATTCTCATGGGGCTCTCTGACCTGGTTCTCTGCTGGTTCAGTCTGGGATGATACTGTAGGAAGAGCAGTAGGTGCCACAGACCTCCAAGTTGCCCAGGCTTCCAGAACAGCTTGGTCTTGTGTATCTACCTCTAGGGCAAGTCTTAAACCAGCTCAGCAGTGCCTTTCCATCTCCTGCCTTTCGGTACTGACAGCTATTCCTGTCCCCAGTGTCAGTGACACAGTTGCCACACCAGTTCCGATGTTCATTTCAGAACCATGTGAGTGTAGTTGATCTTTGATCAGTCTTCAAGGAACCAAGTCCTTTGGTACAACTTGGAGCAGTGCTTGCTTCCATGTAAACCCTTAGTCTGGCAGCATTGCTCAGGACTAACAGGAGAAATGGCCAGTGCTCAGAGCAGCTGTGTGGTCACTGCAGTTGAGAGATGATGCTCGTGTGGTTAATTATGTAGTGTTCAATATGTTTTGATGCTGGTCTTCCATAGGATTCAGTTGGCTCACAATTATTTCTGGGCAGTTTCTCTTGCTTGTAAGATGAATCACAGGATGATACCTTGCTTTGTGGGGAGGTGGCCACATCCAGCAGGATGTATGAGCTCAGATTTGCCGTCATGCAGAATTATTTCTGCTGCATATAGAGTTAGCTCAGGTAAGTAATGGAACCAAATCTGTGCAGGACTGTGTCCACCCACGTTAACAAGCTGCTGCAGCTGAGCATGAGCTCTCTGCAGGTGTTCTTGTACTGTCAATGGAACCAAGCCTTCAAACTGGTGTGGAAAGAAGCACCCACGTAGAATCATCTTTGTCAAGGCTCATTAACTCTTGCACAGAGCAGCCTATCCAGGCTGAAGCTGTTGCATTGCAGTCCCAGACCTGTGCCACTTAGGCTCTTCTACTGCAGCATTAGGCCAGCAAGGCCTGTTTGAATATGTTTGCACCGTTTTCCAGCACTTCTTTTTGTATCCAGGTTATGTGGGTTTTTTTGTGATGTGAGTTATCTATTACCTTTGCAGATCTTGTCTACTTTCACTGTGTCTTACCTTTATTGGGAGGTTGTGGTTTTTTTAAGTCAAATTTGAAATATGTTTTCAAATGTAACATTTTCAGGACTAGTGTTTTCACCTGTCTTGTGAAATACTTACCCTCCTTTGGTTCTTGTGCCTCTCGACACCAGGCTGTGAGCTCCATGTGAGCTCAGGGTTTTGAGATCAGCCCCTTTGTGTGTCTTGCAGCCGCCGTTTCCTCTACATCGTCAACCTGGACGCACCAAACGAGGGTCACCGAAAGATCTCCCGGCAGAGCAAGTGGGACATTGGGGCGGTGCAGTGGAACCCTCATGACAGCTACGCCTACTACTTTGCAGCTTCAGTAAGTTCTCTCGTTTAAAAGCTGTAACTCATTGTCTTCCCTGGTCTTTCTTTCCTGGGTGAGCCTCTGCAGAGCTGGAAGGCTGTGTGGAGCTGGCACAGACATGCTTCTGCAAGTCCCACTGCAAGATCAAGGCCTAACTGATTTACTGCCAGTGAGGTGTTTGGCTTGATGGCTCTCAGTTATTGGGCAGTCAGGGTTGAGTCTAGTTTTGTTTGCTTGTCGTTTACAAAACACTATGCCAAATAAATCAAGCATCCAGAGAGTCCTTTTCTGGAGGGAAGTGCTCTCTTTCTGTTTTCCGTTCTGAGATTTGTGCACTTTTTGAATTTCTTGCCCTGTGCTGTTTTGTTTTCACCTCCCTGCCTCGCTGCTTGGCTGTGCTGCACCAGGCAGCCTGTAAATAGCACAGGTCAATACTGGCTTGCAGCTTGGGGTTTGCAACTGTGCATGGACTGGATCAGTGAGGAGTTCCATGAGGCAGTGGGTTGGGATGAAGAAGAAGTGATGGCTGTGTGAGACTGAGTACAGTTTTTGGCTCTGCTCTGTACGTGGTCTATCATGCTCTGCAGCTTGTTCACCCAGAGTCCTGAGCTCTGGAACTCTCAGCCATCACCCACAGCACTGTGGCAATTAGCACCAGCCAGGTGCAGACTGTTTCCAGGGTGAGCTGCCTTTTCTGCTGTGTTGTGTCTGCTTTTATAGCCTGAGAGTCCTGGACTAGATAGGGATGGAGAGATTTCATCTATTCTTTGGAGAGAACACCTAGTTGAAGGCAATCTCATAGGATTTTTGTTCTTTTTGCTTCCTGAATTGGCTACAATTTTAATTAAAGGCAGGTTTTAGAAGTGAACTGGTGCTGTCAGCTGGGAGCCTCTGCCTCTTTGCTCTCTGACATTCGCCGCCTGTCTCTTCCCAGCTCTGGCATGTAACTGACATCTTAAAGGTGCCTTCAGCAGCAGTCTGCTTCTGAGCAGTTAGTAAAACTGGCCAAAAGGTGTCCATCAGTACCACTTCTGAGTACAGTCTGTGGAAGTCAAAACCAGGGAAGGAAGTGCACTGGGCAGGCCACAAGTGGAGTGGGAAAGCTTCTTTTCAAACACACTCTGAAGACAATATCCAGTGATGAGTTCATGCTGATCTGAGCAGGACCCTGCTGCAAAAGGGAGCTGTGCCCATCTCACCCATCTGAGCACTCCTGCCTCTTGCTACTCTGAGTGGATGCAGGAACCCATCTTGTTCCAGACTAAAAACAGGTGTAGATGGCATCAAACCTTGCTGCTTCTGTTTATAAACAAAGATGCTATGATGCTCAGAGGATTTGAACATAGTTGCTGACACTCACTGGTTGAGGAATCCCCAAGATGAGATCAGGCAGCTTTTTCAGTTTGGGTCAAAAACACCACCTTTCCAGCCATGAGTCTTAGCCCTCTCCATTTCTGTGGATGGAAAAGGCATGGACAAGGCTGCCATTCTGTTCTCCAGCAGCCTCACCTGGTTTGCAGTCCTGTAAATTGGAAGTGGTGCAGGCAGAGGGGAATCTGTCCTTGTGTTTAGCTTCTGTCCAGAAGAGCTAGAGCAAGTCCTTTTGCTATGCTTGGCTGTGTCTCTGCCAGTCTCCCTCTGCCTCAAGCATGCTTCTGGGGACTCCTAAGCTGTTGTTTTCAGAAATGCTGTTGTTTTCAATCCTAGATCCTTGTTTTTTCTTTTGTGTGGCCACAGATTCTTGAACAAGGGAGTGATGAAATTGTAGGAAGTGAATACTGATACTTATGAAAATCAATTTTTTTTGGAAAATGCTCCTGTTGGGAGGAGCAATCTCTCTAGTGATCATTATCTTGTATCTTATCTCTGGAATCCTGGATAAATCCCATTGGGTAATTTCACCCTGCCCCTTAAATACTTCTGTCAATGGGAAACATGCAAAGAGTTTTTTCTTGCCCTAAGCTCCTGTGCAGCCCTGCTGTGAGCAGTTAGAGAAATGCCATATATTATTGTTGAGCTGGGACGAGACCTTCCATTTCAGAGAAGGCTGTAATGTTTCATTTATCTGCAAGTCAATGAAGCAGCTTTGGGGTAGGAAGAAAATCCACCACCACCACAAAAAATTGCTACAAAAATTGTAAGGTAACATTTGGACTCAGTGATCTTAGAGGTCATTTCCAAACTCAATCATTGTGTCTTTCTGTGAAGTCTCTTATCTTTTCCCTCATCTACCTAAAAGTCTGAAAACAAGGGGCTAATGAAAATAGTATTTTAAGGTTGTGGTTTTTTCTGGTTTTGCAAAATCAGCATGAATTTCCAGTCATGATCCACTGTGCTTGGCACTCTATGCACCCAAAAAGGCAATTCCTGCCCCAGAAAGATTAGAATTGGCCTGGCCTGAAGTGAACCTTGATTGAGACAGAACATGAAGTTACAGCACAATAACTAGTTTCAAGTAACTTTGTGTGGGGCTGCATTTGGGCAAGGATTTGTTCCTGGAATGAGTGAAGGAACCCTAAGTTGTCATTGATACATCTGATTTGCCTTTGTTTTTTACAGTTAGTGAAAAACACTTAAAGCTTTTCTCTGGGGCTGGCAAGGATGGGGGGAGTACCCTTGAGGAGGTGACCTTGAAGCCATTAGACTGTATTGTTTGTGTTTGGCAATGGCCCTGATCATCCCAGAAGGGAATTGAGAGGGAGCTGAGGATGACCAGGGGTAATCCATCATCCCCCTCACCAAAAACTCCGGTTGTGAATCTAACAGACTGGCAGGGTATTCCTGCAGAGAGAATTTGTCTGCCTGTTGCCTGCAGTTACAGCATGTTGTTAGGAAATAAAGGCTCTGAGAGCATAATTTTGTGGAAAGATTTTGCAATGTGGGATTTTTTTCTCCTATTCTAGTTTGTCTCCAATTTTAAGTGAGTGTAATTTAAGTGTAAGCTTTTGAAAGTCCTTGCAGCCTGTATTTCATCTTTCTCTCCTGCTTTCGGCAAGGACTTTGCTAATCACAGCGTGACTCATTGTTAACTGAGATTGTTCAAACTGAAGGGAACCTGGTCCTAACACTCAGATCCCTGTCCTACCTTGTTGGCCTGAGATGGTCTCTCCTTTCTTCCATCTAATTGCAGAGCAATCAGCGTGTAGACCTGTATAAGTGGAAGGAAGGTAATGGGGAAGTTTGCACATCCCTGCAAGGACACACACGTGTGATCAGGTGAGGAAACAGCTCTGGGCTGCTGAGTGGAAAATGATGCATTGTTTCATAGAAGCTGAATGTTTTGTTCCTGACCCCACTCAGGCTCTGCTCTGAGCCTGTTTTTACTCACTTCTCTGGACTAGACTGCCTTCCCATTTGGGGATGATGTCACATGTGAAGTGGCTCACCCTCTCATGGCTCCTCCAGTATATCAACTTAGCCCTTGATGGATTGAGTGTCATTGCCTTAGGCTGCTGTCCTTGTAAAGAGCAGCAGCCATCTTCTGGGAAGCAGTTAGCATGTTTATTAAATTGAATCCCAGCTGTGTTTCTGTGTGATAGCAGCTTAATTAAGGCAGGTAATCCCAAAGACCAAGTTTAGACAGTGTTACAGTGGTGCAGATTTTTGTCTCTTGTTTTAAGGTCGTATTTCAATGCTGGGTTGGAAATGCAGTTGAAGGACTGTTTTTACTCAAGCTCCTGACTGTGGAAAGTATTTGCAGCCCTTGAAATGACAGTTATTTAGGTTGACTGGAGGCTCTTTGTGTCCCAGGTGCACTTGGTGTTCCCAACCAGGAGGCATCCCAGAGCGAGGGGTTGATGCCAAGGATTTGTGGTTACTGAGAACTCTTTGAGACAGTGTCCCTTTGCCTGGAGGGGAAAGAGCACACACACAGTAGCTGTAAAGTTCAGGGCTAGGAGGATGCTTCACTGGAATTTACTTAGAAGCATTTCATTGCTTCTTGGAATTTACTTAGAGAAGTTATTAAGATCTTGCTTTTTACTTTAAAAGTTTCAGTAGATGTCACGGAGTTGCTGTGAGTTTGTTGGAGAATGTACTGGCGGCTTGTGAGAAGTTGATGCAAACTGTGTGCTTTTCTTTACTGATCTATGATTTTGCATTTGCAGTGACCTGGACTGGGCAGTGTTTGAGCCAGACCTACTGGTCACCAGTTCTGTGGATACATACATCTACATCTGGGACATCAAGTAAGAATCAGTATGTTTCTGCATTTTGGGGAAATCACTGAGACTCCTTTCCATAATTATCAGCTTGCAGGGCAAAGCACGCCCTGATGGGTGCTGCTCTTTAGCTGTGCTTCCAGGGGCTTCAGCTACTCCCCATTGTCTCAAGATGACTTCTGCTCCTCTATTTTCAAGCCAGTTCAGAGTCAGTGATGGGCAGTAGAGTGGTACAGTTAAGCTACAACTGTCTGGCTTCACTCCCTGCCCACTTCAGATGTTTCCTTGGGGGCTTTTCCTGGAGCCCAAGGATATTCCTCAACCTGTTGGGTTTTTTAGCTAAGTTAAAGAGCACCAATTCATGATCCTATAGCCATTTTCTACTAAATTCAGTGATAGTTCCTGGTTCTCCCTCAGTGGTGGGAAGACTGACAATGGTATTCAGGAAGGTTTTCCTGTCTGTACCTTCACTTGTTTCCTGGTCCTACTTTCTGCCATGAGTATTTTCAGGGTAGCAGATATTTCCAACTGCAAATTTAAGCCCCAGAGTTTACACCTGAGAAGTAAGGAGCTGGCACTGGGAATGCTGGGTTCTCTTGCTGGCTGTACAACTCTTTATGACCCCCAGCAAATCACTTTGTTCCTCTCTGCCTCCCTTGCTCAGTTATAATAGGAGGATAATTATATAACCCCACTGCACCAGGCTACCCGGAGGCTTGCTTAGCTCCTGTGAGCAAGCACTTAGATCCTTGGTTAAATGGTGCTTGAGAATGACAATATATTATTAATGTGTAATTAAAAGACACAGAGATACAACAACTGCTGGTTGTTTTCCTGTGATGCTGTCTTAATAGCAAGAAGAAAAAATAGAGATCTCTGAAGGTTGTTATCAGAAGTCCTCCTTTAACTCTATTGTACCCTTCCATTGTTTTGTGTCTGCCTGTATCACTTGCCCAGAACTGATTCCTTAGGCAATCTCTGGAAACCTCTACATCCCACTTGTGCAAGGAAGGGCTCTGAGCTTACTGTGGCACTGAGGTCCTGGCACTGCTGGCCTCCAGCAAATTAACATCCTGCTGAAGTGTCTGTCTCTAATGACACCCTAGGGAGGTAGCCCTGCAGTAAGGGCAGCTGGAAATTCCCCACTTAATTTTTCATACAAAATAACTTTTTGATTAGGCAGAAATTCTTAGAGGGAGAGGTGCAGTCCATTCCAGAAAATGCTCTGCTTTTCAGCAAACAGAAAAAGCTTTAGACAATACTCCTTATTTTCACTGTCACTTTTCATGAAGGAGCAGGTGAATTCCTGAGGAGCAAGTCCAGGAAGTAAATTATTACCTTGATCTATGCCCTGGCTGCTGGGAGTTGTCATGGTGCCACACTGGTTTCTGCCGCTGCAGAATTTGGTTTGTAGACAGACAGAATTTGGTCTGCACACAGCTGGGCTGATTTCCTACTAATTTTGTTATTATATGCTAGACATGAAGTTTTTGCTCTGTAGTAACTGCTCCATCTGCTTTGAATCAGGATCTGCAAAGGCTCGACGAACACATCAGTGGCTTTTGTCGATGTTTCCACAGCTCTGTTCCTTTAATCCTCCTTGGAAAGGCTGTTTTGTTGCTTCCTGCAGCAACAATTTGTGAGCCCTGTTTCCCTGCCTGTTTTCCAGTTGCAATATGCCACACTCTGTATGTTTCTCCTCCCCCTAGTCCAGTCCAGCTCTGTCTTCTGTCCTAAACTTCCTGCTGCATGTGGTGGCAAGACAGGATCACAGAATGGTTTGGATTGGAAGGGATCTTAAAAATCTAGTTCCATCCCTCTGCCAAGTGCAGGGACACCTTCCAGTAGACCAGGTTACTCCAAGCCCCATCCAGCCTGGCCTTGAACACTTCCAGGATGGCTGTTGTCCTCCAGCTGGTCACCTTTATTCCATTTAATGGTGGTGTATTTTGGTAAGCAGAAGTACATTAGGTCCCAAGGCAGCAATAGTGTTAGTGCTGGAATAGCAGGGAGCTCGCTGGGAGGGCTGGACTATGCTGTGTGTACTCACAGTGGCCACATTGTATTTCAGAGACACCAGGAAGCCCACAGTCTCACTCTCTGCAGTTGGTAAGTCTGACCTGTGTGATGTAGGCATTAAACAACCTTATTGTTGCATGTCTCTACTGTTATTCCTCCCTCCCTTCATGCTCCAAGGTCAGGCATGGCAGAGTGCAGAAGTGCCACCATGTGTGATTGTCCTTTGTAGGAGCAGCCTGAAAGGCTGAAAGTTTGCAAGTCCTTTTAGAGCAGCAGAATTCAGAAGACATGTGGAGCCCCTTGAGGTTCCCAAGCATGGAGGGCAATTATGGTACTCGGACTTGATACCCTGACATTGGTGAACCCTCACATGCATCTTCCTCCCCTCTTAACCACCTTGCTGCACTGCTTGTCCTGGGTTTCCTGTCTGTAATTTCCTCACATCCTTTTATGTTTGATTGAATCAGTTGAGGAACTAAACCACACCCCAGGCAGCACTGTGCCAGCCTGTCCCCTCGATCACTGAGGGTTGGGTACAGCAGCTGGCTGTATCCCCTTCCCTGGGGCAGCTGTATCGTGCAGAGAGCACACAAGGTGCTGTCTCTGGGCTGTGCCTGCTCTGGAAAGGGTCTTGTTATGGCTGCTGGCAGGGTGAGTGTCCAGCCCCTGCAATACCACCCACTGGCAGGTGCTGTGTGTCCATCCTCACTGGCTGGAGCTGGGACTGGGCACAGATGATGAGCAAAACATCCTTTCCCTGAGTTACTGTCCCCACTACTGGAGCAATCCTCACAATGTGTAACTCTCATGCTCTGCTGCTTACATCTCCTTAGGCTGCACATCTGCAGCAGCTCCCATTCCCCTCCCAGCCAGCAAGCCTCTCTGTCACAGAAATGCAAAAACCTTTCAGAGTCAGAGAGAAGCAGTGGTCGGTTCTGGTGTCTGGGGTGAGGTTTCACGGCTGAGCCAGCCCAGCAGCCTGCTCCCCAGAAAGCTTCCTTGCTTCCTTCCATCCTCCTGTGCCTGATGCTGTTTAATGCTGGTCCAGACGTTTGTGTACCCTTCAGTGAGTGGATCAAATCAATCAACTGGCAGTCTATTTGCAGCTTTTTATCCCCCAGAATAGCTTTTTGCCAGGTTGTCAGGATGAATCTGCTCACCATGCAGCAGGAGGTGGGTAGTGGAGGTGGGGAATAGCAGCAGGCTGAGATCTGTTTAGCTTTCTCATGAATCTCACCTTTCTGATAGCTCAAAAGGTCTTAAAATACTGGTGGAATAAGGATGAACAGATGCATTATTATGCTTACAATACCTGAACAATCCACATTAACTGAAGCTGTGCTTTTTTTCTTATTAGAAATAACCACCCATCATCCAATTTGACTGAGTCCTTCATGATATCACATAGTCATATGTGGACCATCATCCAGTTTCTTTACACTGTCATTGATATCTTTGACTTCTGTGGTGTATTTTGACAGATGGACCTTGTGGTCCACCCAGTGAGAGTCCACCTCCAGCTGGCCACACCCAAGGTCACCTGCACTGCAACCTTCTCCTACCCCTGTATTTTAATCATAGATCAATAGCACTAGTTGCCTATGTAGTAGTTGATAGTATGGAGGGTAGTGGGGAGATGAAACAGGCCCTAAGCACATGGAAGTAACTTGAATAAAAAGAGAGGAGATTTGGGAAGGAGGTGATGAACCTACATTTCTGGTCTGGAGGAGATTGCTTCATTGGAGCTAATCAGCATGAGTATTATAAAGATCTCTAGGCATGCAACTGGAACACTTGCTTTGCTGTCTTGAGGATACAAATGATACACTGAGGAACCAGGAGTTAATATGCTGGCTTCTGGGATATCCTTCCTCTGAGCTGCCTTTCCTGGGCTAAGAGCAGCTCTAGGCCCAGGCAATGGGACTACTGTGCTGTTTTCTCTTTAATTATTTTGGCCTGGTCTGTTTGTGCTGCAGCTGGAGCTTCTCAGGTGAAATGGAACAAGAAAAATGCCAACTGTTTAGCAACAAGCCACGATGGGGATGTCCGAATATGGGACAAAAGGGTAAGCTGAGGGATTTTTGAACAGTCTGTACATATTCCCACCTATCCAATACAGATATTCCTCTGGTGACAGATAAATAAATACTGAGGAAATGTACTACTTTATCCCAGATCTCTCTTGTGGGTCAGTTTAAACTAGAGAGAATTGGGAGTCCAGGAGCCTGAAGAGACTATGTAGGTAGCCTCCTTCCCCAGGGACTGTGCCCATTAACATTTTCCTTCTGATCTCATAGTACTTAACTGTTTAACTGAGTATAAAGGATAGTTAGGGCTGCACTTGGTGACTGGAATTTGCCACACCTTCACAGGATTTTTTCTTCAACTACTTTTGCTAAGCTATCTGCCATTCCCCAGCAGGGGTGGTTGTTCTAAGTGTCTTGCCCTGGTTAAAAGTGTCTCTTTTAATGCCAAAGAACTAGACCAAATTTCAGGTGTCCTGTGCTGAGAAGGACAATGTCTCTCCTTGCAGAAACCCAGCACTGCAGTGGAGTATTTGGCAGCTCATCTTTCCAAAATCCACGGTCTGGACTGGCATCCTGACAATGAGTATACACTGGCCACTTCCAGCCAGGACAACTCTGTCAGGGTGAGTGTTGTTTCTGCAATTCCTGCTAGGGGGGTGGAAGGATGGTGGAGCAGATCCCCTTCTGCTGCTGCTGAAGTTTTGGGGAGTACTTTGCCATTGGCAAGATTTGGATCTTTATTGTTTAGTGTCTGGCCACCTGGTGTGTTGAGCCAGGACTGCACTTTCAGAACAGGCAGAGAGGTCATTGAAGAATGGGTGCACATATGTTTGCCACATATCTGTGGTGATTAGGGCAGTATTGAAGCTGAAAACAACTGCCTCTGCCTGTTGCTTGCCAGAAAGGAACAGACCACACATGCCAGAAGAGCCTTTTTTCCAAAATGCATGTTGCCAGCCTCAAGCTGATTACAGCAACTTGAGGGGAGACATACTTCAGCCCCTGGAGTTTCCAAACTCGAGTTGAACAGGATTATCAATAAGAGACTGCCTGCAAGCACTGCTGTGCCAGGCCTCTTACTTGGGGGGAAATAGTGTGCTTTGTATGTCAGCCAAATGGAGTTCATTCACATTGAGCTAGGCTCTAAGGCAAATGCAATTGATGTGTATTCTAGCAAAGCAAGAGGTTAGATTCTTCATTAGAAAATTAGCAGTAACAGCAGGGTGGGCCTGCCTCCAGCCTGGACTGGCACGTTGGCTGGCAGCCTGCAGGGTACCTTGTAGCTCTGAAAGCCCAAGCAGGCTGCCTGTCTCCCTGCTCTAATTACTCAAGCTATGATCACTGTGAATATGACCCCAAGTCACTCATTTTCTAAGGGAAGCTGCCAGATGCTGATAGCTTGGTATTTGTCCTTTGGGGCCGTCTCTGCTGTTAATGAATGGGATTACTAATGATGCTGTGGGCACCCTGGCATGCTTTTTGGTCTGTTCTATCTGCAAGCCACATGGAAAACTACAGCCTGAAAGTATAGCCAGCTGACTCCTGCCTTTGCTTGCCTTTCACTTGGTTTGTTTTTTTGTTTGTTTGTTGTTTTTTTTTTTAAAGTTCTGGGATTACCGTCAGCCTCGGAAATACCTCAATATCCTTCCCTGCCAGGTTCCTGTCTGGAAGGCAAGATACACGGTGAGTGAGAAACTCCCATCAGCTCCACTTGTGCTCTGAGAAGAATTTACAAGGAGACATTAAATAAGGAGCTACCAAAGGGTTTCTCACCCGTTCTACTTGTGGACATTATTAAGTTGATTTTAAAAATTCTTCTTGGTGCCTAAAAGGCATAGAAAAGCAGCATCCACAGTGGGGGCATTCAGGAGAAGGAGTGAGCAAGCACCCACCCATGTAAAGCTAAGGCTCTTAACATCAGTCATGACTTGTTTTCTTCCCCAGAGATCTGAATGTGGCCTGAAGCCAGTGCTGTGCCTTGAATCTTTGATTCCCTTTCCCTGTCCTGACAGCAAGGGGTGTAGGACTGATTTCCATGTTCCTCTGAGCATTGTGACCCTGAGGAGCTGCTGGGGTTCAGTCCCCAGGTAGCAGTTCTTGCAGCTCCAGGCAGATTTCAGTAAGGATCCCCAGTGAAAAGTCAATGGTGAAATCCTTCCAACCTCGCAGCTGAAAATGAGGAAGGAGCAGAAAGAAGTTACTCACCTTAAGTGAGCTGCATTGAGTATCTCAGTGTACTACATCTTACACCTTGAAACACTGTTTTTGCACAGCAGTTGCCTTGGACCTTCACAGGTTTTGGCCTGGTTCTGTTCTGTGTTGAGCTCATTTAAAACCTTTCACATTCGTGTTTGTGGGAAAAGGGAAAAATGAGAGTATGATAATAGCAGCGTGGGAACATAATTCTCCCTGACTAACTGGAAGGGTGTTTCTTTCTCAAGCCTTTCAGCAATGGACTGGTGACAGTGATGGTCCCCCAGCTCCGTCGGGAAAACAGTCTCCTCCTCTGGAATGTCTTTGACCTGAACACGCCTGTCCACACTTTCGTGGGACATGATGATGTGGTGCTGGAGTTTCAGTGGAGGAAGCAGAAGGAAGGTGAGTTCAGGGCTGAATGTGCTCTCTTCCCTACACTGCGGCTGTCAGCTAACCAGGGGTGTGCAGACCTGGCTCCTGGTTGCAGTGCTTGTTCGTATTTGACTCTTGCCTTTCTTGAAGCAGCTCCTGCCCACCTTCCTGCCCCCACTGCCCCACTCAAGCTACAGCTGTTCTGTACTGGTTTTATGGCAGTGCCCACAGAAGCACTTCCTTGTTTCCAAGGCTAACAAAGCAAATCTACCAAATGCTGAGTGGGTCAGTGGTGACTCTCATTGCTTCCACTCTCTTGGGAGTCTCTTTTAAAATGAATATTTCAGAATAAATTGTGGAAATTATTAGATAGGTGCATGAGTGCCAGCACCCTTTCCTTACTCAGAGCTGCAGGCTAACTAGTTTAACCCCTCATATCATGGCCTAGATCAGCAGCCTCCAGCATATCCCAGACCACAGACCCAGCAAGCCCACCTTATTTGTGTGCTAGCCAAGGCAAGGGAGCAATAACATGGGATAGAGAGTTTAGCTGTTAGAGTTTAGTCTGGACTAAATTTTCTAGTGTAAGCAGCTAAGAATAGGAGATTCCATACTAGAGGTTGCATAGCCACACAGAGCACAGCTTTGTTTCCAGCATCTCAGCTGCCACTGACAGAATGTGCATGTCTGGCTTTGGTGCCACTTGTGCTACAGCTTTGCAGCGCTGTGTGAAAGTGCTGGTCCAGCCCTCTGCCACGAGCTGCTGGGGCTGTTCAGTTAAGTCACCTCCTTCTCCATACCTTGATTTTCCTCTTTCAAAAAGAGGAGAGCAATGGAGAACTGTGCTAGGATCTGGAGGCACAGCCTAAGACAGTTTGTGAATGAACATTGAAAGGCTTGAGCTACAGTTGGTTGTCTTAGCTGAGTTAATAGATACAGACCTGGGCCTGGATGTCTTGCTTGTCTCAAGCAACATAAATCAATCACACAAACATTCCAAGTCTGCTTCAATGTGGAGACAACCAAGATAGCACAAATTTCCTTCCACAGAGTCTGTTGTGCTGTATTTAGACAGCCCCTATGTCTCAACAGAGGGGTGTAGGAAGCAGCTGTGCAGCAGCAAATTCTTAAGCACAGCAGCTGTTTGACAAGGGAAACTTAAAACTCTATCACAAGACCTAAACATGGACATAAATAGGTCTGTGTACCTCTGCCTGTTGATAGACAGTATGTGGTTAGATGTATTTCCTTACAACCTGAACTTGGCATCATCCAGCTCTTTCAGAAGCAAGAAGAGGAAGGGCAGAACCACCTTCTCATTGCTTAGAAATATTTTAAAACATCTACCTCTTGAAATAGATTTGTTGAACTAAAAGATATTTTCACTTTACAGTTGTGGTTGAGAAACATTTATTTTTACTATACTATTTCTTCTATTTAAATAAATGTTGTTGTGGGTCTTGTTTATTCCTGGTTGTGTCACATTCATTATACTCTGTGCTTTTTGCTTGTAAATCACAACCTGTTTAGAGGTGTGGTAACTGTGGTGTGGGGAGGCACAAAGGCTGATGTACCTTGGTCCAATCCAAGCAGAAAAAGACTTGCTCTGCCTTTCAGTTTCATGCCTTATTCATTGGATGTGCCTGCTGGCTTGTTTGAATCTGTTTACACTAAACACAGGGCTGAGATCTCTGTTTTCCAGGGGTTCTCTAATCATTCCTGTCCTCTCTAGGCTCTAAAGATTACCAGCTGGTTACGTGGTCCCGGGATCAGACCCTGCGGATGTGGCGGATTGACTCTCAGCTGCAGAGGGTACGTGAACACTCTGGCTCTCCAACACTGGGCAGTTTTCTTACAGGCCACATTCACCTCCCCTTCCTTGCACTCCCAGTCACTCCTCTGGTATCCTAGAGCTGCAGACACAGCAGCCAGTTGCTGCTTCATGTTCCTCTTCAGCTCCAGCCCAAAAACATTCCCAAGGAGACCTGTGATGGGGCTTCTCTTTTGAGCCTGTGTCTCAGAGATTTCTGTGGCTGTGCAAGGCTGCTTTGTAGTCCAGCATTAAGTGAAGAAGTTTGTTTGGAGAAGGTAGAGGGCAGTTACTGCCTGCATTGCCTCTAAAATGCCACATCCATGGCTGCAAGACTGTGTTTCTTGGCAGTTTAGGTGCCAGGTGAATGTAGAGGTTGTGCCCTCCTCTACCTCCCCTTGTGTCCATTGCCTCTAAGCCTGGGGTGGGTGCTGTGTGTGGATCTGCAGCAGTTACAGATTCTGATGCTATTACTAGAACAGCCCTGCTGGTTCATACCAGAGGTTCATATGGCCACAGTGGGCCACATGGCCCTGTCACATCTTCAGATGGTGACTTGGGAGGGGATAAGAATGAGGCAGGCGAGGAGTGATGTTTCTCTCAAATGCCCTGTCAGCCTCCTGCCGTTTGCAGCTTAGAGGCTCATTGACTCTGGCATCTTTGTATTTGATAGAGCTTGATGAGGTTCACTTCCATAGACTTGTTCTGTTTTTTCTTGGATCTGTGTAAATTTTTGTCACCCTAAACATAATAACAACAAGGAGTTTCATGGCTTTTCTGCATGTTGTGTGGAAAACCAGCCAATTTGTTTATTTTGCCACCTAATTTCATTCCATTGGAGATGAAATGAGCCATATTCTCTGTGCTCCTGATGATTCTGTAGGCCTCCATCATATCCTTCTCAGCTGCCTCCTTTTTCAAGTCAAAAGGTCTTGGTTTAATTCATCCTTTGTACTAGAACTTTGATTGTCCTTTTGCCTTTCATGACCCTTTTTCATTTCTACCATATACCTTTGGGGATGAGGATCTGAGCTTTGTTCTTTCCAAAGAATTCTCAATACTCAGTGTAGTTTTTTAATTGTTTGGCATAATTCCATCAAATCATCAGCTTAGTCTGGCTTCTACGTCTTCTTCCCTCAGCTTAAACTTGCCTTTTTTTCCCAATGTGTGTTGCTTTATATTTATCTGAGCCAAAGTTCATCTTTCATTTTGATAGGTACTCTTGTAAGGTCCTTCTGTGATTGTTTGCCGTCAGCCACACTTGTTATTGCCCTGAAAAACTTGGTGGCATCAGCAAACCTGGTCATGTCACTATTCACCTCCTATTCCAGGTTTTTAATGAATATGTTGAGAAGCATGTGTCCCAGCACAGATCCTGCAGGAGTCCTGCAGGTCTGTAACAAACTTTCTCTGTAAAAAATGACCCTTTACTCCTACCTGATATGTTTGTGAACATTTGATTTCCTTCCTGTCTTTAAATCAATTGTTCATTCATGTCAGAGCCTTTATTTTTCCTCTGCTGGCTCCCACTCTTTTGTCCTTGTCTTTGTCTGAATCAAACTACACACATGATGACATGTTGCTGGTGACCAATGCTGTAATTTGCTACATCACACCCTTATCCCTTCTCTTCCCTTCATCTTCCCAGTTTTCCTGTGCTGAACTTAAAATCCAGGGTTTTATAGTCTTATTTTGATACAGGACCTAGAGCAATAGGGCCCCAAGTATGTACCTGGGTTTCTAGATCCTACTGGAGTGTAAATATCAAATGCAGAAAGTGTGCTACTGTTAAATTTGATCTAAAAAATTAAACTAGTTTAAAAAATTAATTCAAAGAATTAAAGTTATATCAGTTTTAGTTTTGACTAAAGGTAAAACCTCTATAACTTAAACTGGCCCTGTCAATTCAAGGGCTTTTTAAGTGAGCAGGAGATTTGGCCAGGCTGCCTGAGGTGACAGAGTTGAGGGTGCTGGAAAGTGGAAGATCACATGTCTTTGTCACAGGAACAATGCAGTCTTAGTCATGGTTGTTGCTTGGATAGACCTACCTTGCAAATCCATCTGTCTGCAGAAGTGAGTTGTTTAGTGGTGGCTCTTCCCACAACTTGGATTCTGTTGTGCAGCATGTGGGTGTTTGTTCTTTTCAGCTCTGTGCTAATGATATCCTGGATGGAGTTGAGGACCTCATTGATGGAATTTCTCATCTGCCAGAGCCAGACAAGACCCTTCACCCCCAGGACACAGAGCCCCAGCATAACTCTGGACATGGGGATGAGGAAGGTGAGAGAAGTGATGGCTTGTGGAACCTCAAACACCAGCATCTTTGTGTTGGGAAGAAGATATATCTTGGCATAAGAAAACATCATAGGCAAAGCAAAACCTGCTGCTGTTTCAAAGGTTAATGGATTCCTCATCAGGGAGGAAGAAAAACACTTGGGGTTCCTCAGGGTGGAGCCTTCCCAAGTTTTTTCTCTTCTAACACAACGATTCTAGCTGTAAAACGAAGCTCTTCCTTGTAATGATTTCCATTTAATTGCATTCTCTTTAGGTAGTAGTTGTGGCTTGTTGCCAAAAGCAAGGCAATCAGAAAGCAAATTCTGCCTTTTAAAAAGATAGTTTAAGCAGAGAGATGAGCCCAGAGAAGAAGAGAGTGAGTGGCACTCTGACACAAGCTGCTTACATCATACCTGGTACCTAAAGACTTCTGCTGGGGTCACTGCATGAACTGATCTAACAAGGAGATGTTTGCTGGTGTAGATATGGAGACAGGTCATGAATTTTTGGTCATGTATTGATGATAGGTGGCTGAAGGCTGGAAGAGCAGAGGGGAAGGGACAGTATCTCTGGCTTCTGAGATACTGAGGGGTAGATGGGAGAGACTGACAAAAAGTATTTGTCCTTACAGAAAAGAAGGCATGCAAGGAAGGAAAGGAGAGTTTATGTGGTTAAGGCTCTGACCACGTTAAATGTTCAGGATTAGTATTTGAACAGTGTAAGGAGAAGAGGTTATAGCATCACATGGTGATGTGCACAGAAAAAAGGTGTCTAAAGGGTTTTCTACAGCTGCACTGAGGAAGAAGGGATTGGGTGCACCAATGCCTTTATGTCAGTTTGGGTTTAAATTCACAGCTCCTTTCTGTGTTGTAGCCGTGCCACAATGGATCCCCATGTGATGGGTTTATGGGGAAGCAATTTGATTCTCCCTTTGGCTTGCCAGTAAACTGCAGAGAAGGGGAGAAAGTGGTCTAATGTCTGTCCTTCGAATAAAGGAGCAGTTGTGAGGTCCCTTAGTGAAAGCATCTCTTCCTAACTGGAAGTTTCCTGCTCAGCAGCCGTCAGTGCAGTTCCGGTCTGTTCTCTGCCTCTGGTCCTGTGTAGCAACAGAACAAGTTTCCAAAAGACATCAGAACTTCTGTCTATGTCAGGGTTTTATAAAACCACAGGAAAAGTCCCAGCCACCAGTGCTCCCCATGAGCAGTACTTCTGGGGCAGCACCACCTCTCTTGCTCCAGCTGGGGGCATTCTAATTCTGGCCTGACCTCAATCTTTTTTCCATAGGGGAGAGTTAGTTCTTTGACTGTCCCTGATCAGGCACATCCAAACATCCCATGTGGTTTCTGTGTGGGTCTGGTTTCTGTGTGGTTTCTTCTTTGGTTCAGACTGGTATGGTTTTCCTTGTGGCCAGAGGAATAAATATGGCTTTTCTGTAGCAGGGTAGATTTTGCTGCAAATAACACGTCTGCAGGATTAATGCACAAGCAAATCCCTAGGTAGGAATTTCAGTTCTTTCTAGCCAAGGAGCTATTGTGGACTGTTGATGTTTCACCCTGGGGGTGGCTGCCTTTCAGCTGCAGACAAAGCCTCCATGCTATATTAGTAAAGCACTTTGGGGGATCTTTTGAAGAGATGAGCGCTCCGCAGGTGAATGAGAGAGCCCCCAGCTGTGCTTGGCTGCGCGGCTCTCGCTGCTGCTTCTGGAGGAGCTTTAGGAGTCTGTACAAATGCATGGCTTTGGAGGATTAAAAACTAATTGGAAGGGAATGGGAGGAGAAGACAAAGGGAGGGTACTGCCTATACTGGGAACCTCAGACATGGCTTTTCAGTAAGCTGTGTGGTGTCTTGAGCTAGAAATAATTATCTTCCCTGAGAGCCTCTGATCTTCCTTTAATCTCCTTTTCAGCTCCCTTTTCTGGAATATATCTAAGCGCTGTAATAGAATTGCAAACAAGAATGATTGGCTAAGCAGCCTACCTATCCAAATCCAGCAACCCATTGGGTAGTGATAATACCAAATATTTGTCCCTGCAGCAAAGTCAGTAACTTCTAGACGAATACCTGTAAAAGGTCAACTTCTTGCATTTCTTTTCATTTGTTTTTGCTGGGAATAGTCTGTGCAATGTGATATTGCAAGTGTGAAAATGACAGCTGAAAAATCAGGACTTCCCTTCTCTCTTGGGAACCATCATAAAAAATATATTTGGCCTTCTTAAGAAGTGGTGCCACAGCAAAATGCCCTTATGGAGATGCACAGCAAGAAACGAGGCAAAAGCCAGGCACAACCACAGCAGAGAGACCAATTTTTCTGGAAGTCAGTGAAGTTTGTTATCTTAACTGTAAGTCTTTGTGTCCTGCAGTGCTTGCCTGGCTGTTTAAATGTGTTCTGGCCTTCAGGGGTTATTGTCCTCCTGAAAACTGTTGGAACTGAAGAGTTAGACTCAGTGTTTTGATGAGTCTTTAAAGGCTGTTAAAGCATTAGAGTGCTTTGCAACATTAGATGCAAACGGCTGCTGCAAATGAATTAAGCTTCTATTAGGACCAGAAATACTCTCTGCTCTCTCCCAAAGCATTGTTATGCTTTGGAAGCTTTCCCTGAAAGTCAGGAGTGGTGGGGTGTTAGTCCCAAAGACCAGAGCTCCTCCTGGAGACTGCTAGGGCTTGCAGTTCTTTCCTGCTGTACTGAGACGCTCCAGTTCAGCCAACTGTGACTGGCAGCACTGTGTAGGGAGGAAAAAGGGTCTCACCTGAGAAGAGAAGGACCATTTACGACTGTATAGAGTACAGGCAGGTTCTGTAACCTTCCTGGGAACCCCGTGTGCAGACAGGTTTGGTTTTTTGAAGAGAAGGGTCAGAAACTTGCCTTTAAACAACAGCTGAGACCCTCCAGCTCACAGGTCTTTGCCAGGTAAAACTCATGCCTCCATGTGTCAGAAAAGCAGAGGAAAACCTGCTGTCTTGTCTGCCTCCTGACATCATGTGAAAAACTCTGCCTGTTATATAGCTTGTCTCTACTTGTTTTCCATCTTTCCTGTCAGCCTTAAAAGAAGATTTCCTGAATGACCCCCTGGTGGGAAAGAAAACGGACCAACTGGGGCTGCCTCAAACACTGCAGCAGGAGTTTTCACTGATCAATGTGCAGATCCGAAATGTCAATGTGGAGGTACAGAGTTTCCTTTTGCTTCTTAGGAGGGGATGTGGGCAGGCTGGCTTACTGGAACCTGTAGAGGGGAACCTTCTTTGCTGCACTGACTGCTGTCTGTAAACAAGTTTTATTTTGAGCTGTAGAGATCCTCTTGGCCAGGGGTAGTAAGAAAGAGGATAATCCCAGACACTGGTGTGAGAGAAATATTTCAGCACAGTAAGTACACTGGCTGATCTTGAGAAGGCTGGATGGTGTTTTCCTCTCTGCCTAGACTGCAGAGTGGAAGGTGACTTATTCCATGCAGTTGATCTCCTTTCAGCTGGTTCTGAATCCCATCTGCTCAGCCCTTGCTATCCTGAATTCTATCCCTCAGTTTTGGCCCCTGCCTTGCACTCCAAACTCTCTGTGTGTGTGTAAGCTGGCCAGAGGCACAGCACTGAACTGGGCTGGGAGGCTTGAGGCAGCTGCCTGTCTCCTTTCCCCACCCCTGTGGTTTCACAGCTCATGACGTGATCCTGATGTAGTTTTCTGAGACAGTGGTGCAGGATCTTAGAAGATGCCTGTTACTGCTGCACTGGGCCTGGAGCTCTCCATGGCCAAGTGAAGTGGGCTGGGGTGCAGTGGCTGTTGGGACCAGAGCCCCTTTCTTGGTGCTACCTGGGCTGACCACGGTCTCCAGATGCCGGGATGCTGGAGCGTCAGTCTGCTGGTGTGAGCTGAGTCTGTGCCCATCTGCCTGGGGCTTTTTGCTGTCACTGCATTCCCTGCCCTTGAGAACAGCATGACTTTATCTTATGTGCAGAGGAATCAGTCCCTCAGCATACATTTCAGCCAGTCTAAGTGTAGAAGTCCTGGGAGATCTAACCAGAGAGCAATTGCTTTTCCTCACAGATGGATGCGGTGAGTCGCAGCTGTACGGTGTCGGTGCACTGTGGCAACCACAGAGTCAGGATGCTGGTGATGTTCCCTGTCCAGTATCCCAATAATGCTGCACCGTCCTTCCAGTTCATCAACCCAACCTCCATCACAGCTTCCATGAAGGCAAAGCTGCTGAAGGTGTGTGAGGAGTATAGTGTCTTTATAAGTGTACAAATGATGGATACTTGATGTCTGGATTTTCGAGACATAACCAAACATCAGACCTTGCTGAAGACATACCACAGGTCATGCTGAACTGATAAATTGTGA
This sequence comes from Notiomystis cincta, assembly GCA_013398075.1. Taxonomy (NCBI): domain Eukaryota; kingdom Metazoa; phylum Chordata; class Aves; order Passeriformes; family Notiomystidae; genus Notiomystis; species Notiomystis cincta. The sequence continues at coordinate 47,595 of VZRX01012544.1, forward strand.
AGCCCATGGGATGAGGTTTTTGTTCATGTTGCTGCCCAGTATTTGCCTTTTTACACTGCTTCTTCATTGCCACTGTGTTCCAGTGTGATGTATATTGTCTGAGGATCCCTAACATCCTTCTCATGCAGTTGCCCTCAACCCAATAATAGACAAAATGACCAGCTAAGCATCCATCTGCAGAATGATACTATTTTTGAGCTGGGATGTTGCTTCCTGCTGTACTGCACAAGCTGTTTTAAAAATGAGGGGACATTTTTTACACAGGCCCTGCTAATTCAGACCAGGTGTTTGATCGTCTGGTGTAGCAAATCCTATTGCTAATGAAATCCTTTCCCCAGCAACACATTGATGGATCAGTTTGGGTTTCTTCCTGAAAAAAACCTGATCCAGTTTGCCACAAACTGGAAACTGTATGAAATGTACGGGCTGCAGTAATATTGAAGCCTAAATCCTGGCTCAGTGTGCTGCTAGGTGAGCCTCAGTGCTCTGATCAAAGCACACAGGCATTCCTCAGAGCAGACAGCACACCAGTGGCTCCAGTGGACATTAGGGGATGTCTGTGAGCTGTTCAGGTCCTGGCATGTAAGCTGCTCTGCAGACAAAAAGGGTGTGGGCAAAGTGTGGAGGTAACCATGATTCAAGTTGCATTTTGTATTGCAGATACTGAAAGACACTTCCCTGCAAAAAGTGAAGCGGAACCAGAGCTGCCTGGAGCCTTGCCTGCGTCAGCTGGTCTCGTGGCTGGAGTCTGTCGTGGTATGGAGAACTGTGTGGGCTCTCTGCCCTAGTTTGTTGCCTTTTCCCATGTCCCACACTTCTGACTCTGCAGTGAGAGTCTGGCCTCATTAGATGTGTAAATAGACCCCTGTGACTGCCCATTACATTTTTGTGAGCACTTCTGGTTAATGTTGAAGAGAGCTGGGCGGGTGATTAGATGTGTTTTGTTTTCACAAATGAGGCCCTGAAGGTTTGCTGCTTTGGAGAACTCTGATATCCAGGTTACCAAGAGTGACTGGAGATTGGAGCATCTTAGTGGTGCATGGTAGCTTCCCAGCTCAGAATATATTTCACTGACTGCCAGGGCATGGTTATCATCTGTGAGAGAAGATAAGAGGCCTCAGGTTGTTGATGGATTCATTCTTGTCTAAAAGGCAGTGGCAGATGTCTTTACCTCCTCAGTTTTAGTCAAAGATCCTGCTAGTCCTATTCTAGGGGTTTTGTTTTCTTCCCTGAAAAAAACCCCAAACTGTGAAAATCTGGTTTTTTTTCAGCAGCCTTGTGCTGAGGTTTTGTAGGGATGATACTGCAGATAAATCCAAGTCACACTCTGCTCTTAGCTGAGAGATCTGTGATACCTACTCAGCATCCCAGTGTCAGGTATTAGGCCTTTGTGTGGGTGAAGTGTACTGGAGTGGGTGTTTTTAGCATTCAGGAAAAGATCAGAGAGTCTCCTCAGGTTTCTTTTCTGAGAGGTTTTGTTTATTCGTCACAAATAAAGGGCTGGGGATTTTTTTACATATAAAAGCTTAGTTCTGTTTGGTTTCAGCAGTAATATTGTAAGAGTGGGAACTTTCTCTGCTGTATGGAAATCTCATGACTTGAAGCACCACTGCTTTCAAAGAACTCCTTTGGACCAAAGTTGTGGTATTCTATTCAAATAAATACAGATTTCTGCCAAAATTCCTATGGATAGGCCTGTGAGGTCCCCCAGTAATTCACACCACCTGCCTTCCTCACTTGAAGACTCTCAACCTGCATTTAACACCTCACAGTTGTGTGGTATTCCCACTCAAGGAGATTTTGTGCATCATTGAGGTATCATGTTCAGCTCAGCTTGAGAGTCATATCCAGAGTCTGAAGGCCAGATTCTCTGTGTAGTTTCCTCCTGTTCCTCCCTAGTTATAGCTCTGCATTTCAACATGGTTATGGTGGGGGAGAAATCTCTGGACAAGCAGCCAGAGAAGCTTTATCCTCAAAGGCAAATGTGTCTGCAAGTGCCTTTACAGTTGAAGAAGTAACTGTGCTCTGTGCTTGCTCTGCTCTGGCTCAGAGGATGAGCACCTCCTGCGAGGCTGCTTGGCACTGCCATGTCCGGTGCTCCAGCTGGATTTCTGTGCTGTGGCAGCAGGGGTGTGACCTTGGGTAATTCTGTTTCAGAACCAAGAGGACAGCACGTCCAGCAATCCCTACGCTCTGTCCAACTCCGTAACACCCCCCTTGCCCACGTTCGCCCGGGTCTCCAATGCCTATGGCTCCTACCAGGACTCTAACATCCCATTTCCACGGACCTCTGGAGCCAGGTTCTGTGGTGCAGGTCAGCCCTGTCACTGATACATTAAAACAGCTACCTGGGGAATGATCCTAAATGTCTTGGGGAACATTCACCTCTGAACAAGATGCGGCTTTGGTCACTGCCATGCAAGGAGTAAGGAATGGTGTTAAAGTAGTGATCTTGTGGTAAATTTAGAGATGAGACTTGTTAGCAACTGTTTGCAGTTGGGGTTGCATGCGAGGATTCAGGATTTGGAAATGCAGGGCTAGCTGAAGAGATAACCTTTGGCTTGTGGCATGCCAGAGGCATTGACAGGTCTCTTTTTATAGAACACTGTGAATAGCTGTTTTCCTTGCCTACTTCTCTCCTACCAGCATCACATTACTGGGTGTATTCTGGCACTCGGTCTTCACAAAATTCCTGTGATTTGGGGTTGAACTTACCCCTTGCTGAAATCATATTCATATTAGTAACCACTCTTTTCTCATTCTACACTCTTTCTCTTGTCCAAAATAGCTTTCCCAAGGTCATTAAGAAACTTCTTCTAAATGGGAGATGGGGTACAATCACACCCAGGTTTCCAGGAGAGCACATAGAGGGTAAAGATCATTAAAAACCAGGTTAAGATCTGAGTAAGAGCTGTTAAGTTTCACTGAGCCGTTTCAGATGCACACATGCCTTCTCTGGACCTGACTGCATCTCAGTGTGAGCATGTTTTGAAAGCTGCTTTCCAGAAAGCCTCACCAAATTCCCAAGCAAAAGTAAACCAGAATTATATTGCATTGAATAGGCTCAGTGAAACTGATTTAGTGCTGAAATTCTTGCACAAGTAGGTGGCTGAAGACACTTGAGGTGCTAACAGACGAGGTAATGCTTGGGAGGTCATGATTTGGAGTTGGCTTCAGATGGCTGGAGCTCTCCTGTTGAAGAAGAGAGTTGTACAAGCTGCAGTGGGTTCTCTGCATTGCTGAACATCACTGCTGGAGTAACAGTGCTTGGCAAGTTCTGGGGGAGACTTAAAACATGAGCATGTATTTGCTCATTTTCTTTTCCTGTCTTTTCTCTAACAGCTGTAAGCCACTTGAAATTGTGCTTTTGAGAGAAACATGTCAAAAGCCCCATACTTTGTAGTGGGTTTGCAGGGAGACAATTTGGGTTGAGAGAATGTGGCTGTCTGCTTTTAGTTTAAAATCGCTAAGGGTAGTGGGTAAGAACCCAGCCCCTTGCATCTGCTACACAGGGAAATCTGGTCATTTAAGTTGAACCATCCCTGAGTAATCTACTCCTTGTTACATGATCTTTATGCTGTGTCCTGTCTCTTCAGGCTACCTGGTGTATTTCACAAGACCCATGACCATGCACCGTGCTGTGTCCCCAATGGAGCCCACACCCAGGTGAGTGGCCTGTGTGGTGTGCTGCTGTCATGAGCAGGAAAGCAGGAAAATACCAGGTCCTACATTGCAGCTACTCCCCTCTTGCATTAGCTGTGCCCTCAGCACAGAGACCCTGGGCCCTTACACCACTGGGCCTCAGCAGAGGCTGCTTTCGAGACAGCAGAACCATTGCTGGCAGCTTGGGTTAGTGGCGATGTCAGTGCGAGCCTGGAGGATGTTTTGGTGGGAAAAGCCCCTGCAAGTGTACTCCCTTTGTTCCAGGTCTCTGTCAGCTTTATCAGCGTACCACAGTGGCCTCATCACTCCCATGAAGATCCGCACGGAGACTCCGGGCAACCTGCGTTTGTACAGTGGGAGCCCAACACGCAGCGAGAAGGAGCAGGTCTCCATCAGCTCCTTCTACTACAAAGAGAGGGTAAGTACCAGACCAAAGCACTGCTCCCAGCACTTCAGCTTTCATGATTTGTTTTCCTTTCATTCAGCATTGCTAGTAACAGAAGCTTTATATTCCTCTCCAAAAGACATCTTCTTACAGGCAGCTCTGTGAAATGGATTTATCTCCTGTTAGTAACTTCTTTACTGATCCTCTCTAGCATTTGACCTGCTTATTTCAATGTTTCTCTATGCTGACCATCACAGTTCTCTTCAGTGCATTACACTGTCTCCCTTTGCATTATGTAGGGTTAAAATCTCAACCTTTAAGAAGTTGTAGTCTTCAGATAAGTACATGTAGGCAGCTCTTGCTCTTATGGGTACTCCCCAATGTATATAACTGCAAAGGGTTGTGGCTCTCTGCAGCTTACTGCCAACCTCTCCTGGAGTATGGGACGTGGTTGGTTATTTCTATTTCAGGTGTCTCTTTCAAGGATATGTGCCCCTTTGAACCTTTTTATTTTAAACCAAAAATAATTTCTGCATGATTCTCTGAAGATCTTCCAATCCACATACTTCTGGTTTAGGTGCAGATTTTGCTGTTCCTGTCTACAAGGCTTTGGAGAAGAGTGGGATTGTTTCCTTCTGGGACATGGTGGGTGAGGAAGACCTGTTGTAGTTGTAGGGTGGCTGCAGGGTAGTTGTGAAGAAGCTGTGAGTGCCTGATGTGCCTGGAGCAGGTGCTGTGGGAGCAATAGACTGAGCAGATTGTTAGAAACAAACTGTGCTTCAGCAGGGGGTGAAGTAGCTTGCAAAAATGCAGCAAGCTTCCACTGAGAGCCTCAGAATTTGGGGCATTTGAGTAATTTGTTCACTGTCCATGCAGAGGACACAAATCTGCTGTAGTCGTGAAGAGCTTCCAGGTAACCCAGGCAAAGGCCAAAAGCTGTCTGCACTCTTCTGGCAGAAGAGTTTGGGAACTTGTGTCCCAGGAGCAGAGGAAGTCAAAGCATTGAACACCCATCCTTCCTGGGCACCAAAAGAAGTCTTGTTTTTCTGGTGGTGCTGGGCATGACAGCCAGCCCTGTCTCTGGGACTGTCTCCTGCTTATGTGGTGTCATTACACCTCCCAGCTGTGGGGAGAGCCCCTGCCCCAGTGCAAGTTTGCTTCCATACAGACCCCAAAAGACTCTTAAGTTCCCATTCTGGTTTTTTTCTCCACATAAACTTTTTTTTTCTTGATGAAAAGAGAAAATGGTGCTGCCTGGTACAAGAATTACAGCCTGTCCTAGTCTTTGTAGGAGAGTTTATTTAAAGAGCTACCTCTGTCCTCTACAGCGACACACAGCCTCTCTAAGATGACAGACAAGGCTAAAAATAACATGTGGAACCAGCTTGGTGCAATTTCATGTGACCTGTCTCCCCAGCCCTTGTATTGATTGCAACAAGATTTTTGTCACAGGGTAAAAGAATTCAAGAGAACAAAGCATGTGTGCAGCCATGTCTGCTGAAAGCCAGGGGAAATTCCTGTGTTCCCCTTCCCCTGCAGAGCTGTCTCCTCACATGCTGGAATAAATGTAAGAGCCCTAGCAGGGAGCTAGTTCAAATGTTCTTGCAGATGAAATAGTCTGAAAAAAAAACAAAACAAAAAAAAAAGAGCCTGTATCTCCCTTCAGCAGAGGTTTTCTGATTCTTCAGGAGTTCATGTCATGGCCTCTGTTAGATCAATGCTACATATTTCTGTTATTTCATTGTTACAGTTTTAAAAAGCCCAGACTCCAGGTTTAGTTTAACTCCTTGCTCTGAAGCTTGGATTTTATGTTTGCACTAAATAAAAGTTGAAATTTTATGCATCAAACTGTGATATCAGACAACTTCAGCCCCAAAACTGAATTTATCAGCTGTAACCAAGTAGTTAAATCCAATGTAGCAACCACTGGCATCCATTACCATTAGCAAACAAATGGAATTTGCCCATTGCTAGACAGGAAAGATGTCATGTTCCCATAAAGGCAGGGGAGCTGCTGATTCCAGCAGAGAGCTCCTTAGTAAGCCAGAATGAAACTAAATCTGGCACTGAGCCTTTCTGTGCTCATTTAAATATGTATATATATATATACACACATACACACACACACACACATATATATCTTTCTCACTTTTTATTCACACATGCACATTCCTCCTTTCTTCCTCCCTCCCTCTTTTTCACTCCTCAAAAAAACCCCACTGAAGAGAGTAGTCAGCAGGAAGGAGGAGCTTTATCTATACGTGGCAATGCCGTCAGTGTTTTGCACCTGGGTGTCTCTTAAAGAAGGTGCCATGGAGTTCTTTTTTCCCCCTGCAGTTAGAGGCTCATGCCAGTGGGGACCTGGGGGCAGCTCAGCCTTGCTGTACATGGGGATGGTGTCAGTGGTGTCCTTGGGCTTCCCATCAGGGAACTGGTGGGCTGAGCTTAGTTTTGCTGCTTTTCCACTATACTGAATTTCCTTTAACTAATCCTTTCTTCTTCTCTTTGAGGCCTGCTGGAGGAACCTGTAGCACATGGCTGCAGCCTTCTCCTCTCTCTTTCCATGGGGCTCTGCAGCCAGCCTTGGCTTCCTGGCTGTAGGGCTCTCCCAGCAGTGAGATGCAAGGGGATGTAGAGGCTGAAGGCATGGTTGATGGTCTTGACTATCATCAGCTGAAAACAAATACGAAATACATTGTGTCTGACCCAAATAGCCCATTTTACTGGTTGACTCTTACAGATCTGTACACAGAACTTTTTTTCAAGTGAGTGTACAGTAATGTGCTTTGAAAGATTCCATATGTTGTTGCTACAATACTGTGTTGAGTACCTACTGAAATATCTTCAAGTTCCTAAGGAAAGTCTACCTTAGAGCTATTCATCATAGTCAATCAGTGAATTTGATTGCTCACTCAATCTGAATGAGTTTCTCAACCAATTATGATAATATCCATATGGCCCTGCCAAGTAGCAGTGTCTCTACATCCCTTCTAATATCCTGACATATGGCTTTTGTTGTTTAAAATGAAAGTGAACAGCTACAACAGGTTCCAGTGAATGAAGTTTTGGAGGATACTGGATGTTAAAGGGAATCTGAGTAAGCAGGAGTGTTTATTTAGCTTCCTGCAGATATCTGTGCCATGGCACTGGACAGCTGTGTTAAAAATGATGCAGTTTACACTTAGCTGCCTTCCTCTTCAGGCAAGAGGAGTAAAACTGTTCGGAGTTGGGGCATGTGGGGCACTTGGGTGTTGTCCTCTGCTCAACTCATGGTACGAACAAGGGCACACAAAGCAGTTCAGTGCTTCTTGCAATAGTTCAGCTCCATGTGGAAGACTTTATTCAGATTGTTGTTTGCCAAAGTCTTCCATAGAGGCTGGTGTTGGGCACAGGCACAGCAGCCCTTGCTCTGCCAGAGCCATAGGTGATGCTGTGCAGTACAACTGTGTGAGGATGAAAGTGGGGATCGTGGTTTGCAACTGTTCGTTGTGTACCAGAACCATTGGGAACAGTATCTTTTGCTCTGGTTCAGGGCGCTTTTCATTTCAATTTATTTACCTTTGTCTTTAATTTTCTTGGTGTCTTTCTTCCCTTTTCCTGGGTATAATGTTTTCACATACAGATGTCTCCTCGCTCTGCCCGGCGACGTTGGTCCATACAAGCAATTAACGACTTCCCGGTACTGTGTGCTGTGCTAATACTGTCCTTGATATGACCCTGTCTTCTGCCCAAGGGCCCAAGAATAAAATGCCACCTGCCTGCCTTTGAGTAACCTGCACAGAGCTGGGGGACTCGCACTCCACGCAGGGCCTAGGGCTTCACAAGAGCAGATGCACGTGTAAGTGGGCAGGAGCAGACAGGAGTTTGCAGGGTGCAATTACTGACCTACAAAGATGCCTGTTTCACCTGGCCTCGTGGTCAGGAAAGGATGCCAAGGGGTAATTTGAGGTGTAGGAAAAGATCAACCTCTAAGAAACAATGCACTGTAGAGGAGTTGAGTGATTATTATACATCATCAGTCAACTGACATTAGAGCACCTAATTTCTGAAAAGACTAAGCCTTGCTGTAGAGGGAGGGAAGATCACTTAAGAGCTGTGGAAGAAACAAATTGTTTGAGTTTCTGACAACAATCTGTCATCTCATTAAAATGAGCTGCCACTTCCCAGTGCAATCCACCTCACAGTCTTATTTCCTGGATCAATAAATAGAATTTCTTCTTAACTTGTTATCTTCTCCCAGCCCTTGGAATTGCACCACCCTGCATTTATTTAGAGTGCTTGCACTTCAGCCACCCTGCCAGGTACTCCCTCCTCCTGGCACCTGCCCTTCCGGATCTGCTTTGACAGTTGTTTTCTGTTAGTCAGGTCCACGTGTCCCTCAAGCTCCAACATCATTCATGAACATCTTGATGATATCAGGATTGCTCAGGCTGTGCTGTACTTGTGGGCAATTGCTATTTCATTACTCATCTTCCAAGCATAGCCAAAGCTCAGAAAACTCCATTTCAGTTTAAAGATGATCTCTTCAAGTCTGTTTGTCTTAATGTCTGCACGAACAACTTTTTTCACGGCTGCTGTCCTTCATGCTATCTCTTCATAAGACAGCAGGGAATAAAATAGAATCCTGTAACACCTAATTTAACTTGGTATAATAGGATCAAATTTTCCTAATTACAGCAGTTCTAAGACTGTACTAGCAAATAATAGGTGAAAGAAACCAGAAGTAATTTCCTTGACTCCATCAAGGCTTTTTGCAAAGAGCTAGTAAAGATATGTGAGCAGCAGAGGCACGAAATGAAGTTCTGTCTTGAATCAGGAGCAGACTGAAAGAAAGAAAATCAAGCAAAGAACTTGCCAGCTTGTGTGGTAAATTGTGGAGCACAAAGGCCACAGTTTAATTCCCTTACCACTGGCCTGGAAGGAAGACTAAGTAATGATGTGATAAAGTTATAATTTTGTGTAACATATACTTAAAGGGATACAGGGGTTAGTCCAAGCCTTGAAGGATTGATTGCATTTGTGGATAACCTTTGGAAGAGGCTAAAGTGGCTCTCTAAATTGGGCAGCAGTGCCTAAGGTGAAGACACAGGCATACACAAGGAGAGGTATAGGTTATTAGTGCAAATCACGTGCCTTCCTTCTGGAAGAAGAGCTCAGCATTGCTCAAGAGGTTTGGGGAAGCAAGAGCTTAGCAAGTTTACAAGAAGCAGTAATTCCTCTTTCTTTCTAGCCTCCTCTTCTGAAGCACCCATGCTTCAGGGCAGGTGCCAGCTATTGATTGATGGAATCAATAAGGAAATATTCCTGCTGTGGGGCACTTGATTCAAAAGGGCCTTGATTTTTTTAGCACCTTTGTGGCAGGTGCCTGGTACTGTGGGAGATACTGGAAATAGTAGATGTTGATTATTTTGAAGAGAAAATCCAGGCAGTGCTGCATGAGCCACACGGGGGAGTTAATCTGTAGGCAGTTGTTCAGAATAAAGGAGCACAGCATTCTACAGGGAGGAAGCAATTTTTGCATTTTATCAAAAAAAACAAAAAACAAAAGAGAAGCAGCTTGAAATCTGACTTGAGCAGGTTTAACTATTTCGTACATGTCTTATTGCAGCTTAATCTCTTGGCACTGAGTCTGTTCTCTTCTGTTCACAACCTTTACCTTTGCCCTACTAATGCCAGTTTATACCACAAACCCTGAAATTTTGCATATGCTGATGTGAAACAGGCGCTTTACATTTCAGGATCCTGCTTAGAGCACTGCCTGCCTCAGCAGGATCCAAAGGCACACACACCCAAATGTTCAGCATCCTTTCCAAGCAGGCACACAGCATTTTGCAACTCCTGCTGCTGAGTATGCAGTGATGATGGTGGTTGCTACAAAGCAGTTGGTGGCTTATTCTTGGGCTATCTGTTTCTACATGTAACCCATTTACTGCCATCGTTATCACCTCAGATTGCAGCAAATTACAGCCTTGAGTGTAGTAGTGCAGGTGCAGGCTGGCTTTTTTAGTCATTATTCAGTGCTGTTCCCTGCTGTCACCTCCAACCCCATGACTGCCATAAATGCTCTGGTTTCTTTCCTTCTCGTGCTTTGAGGAACTGATGAGTCTTAATTTACTTATCACTGTAGCTATTTTCTTTAGTATCTTCCTCTCATTAAACTGAAGAGCAGCTGGATAGATGCAGTTCTCCTTGGCATGGATTCTAGACTTCAGAGAGAGCTAGAAAAGTCGTGGGCAGTGCAGAAGACATGTGCCTTTGTCCTTCAGCTGCCAGCAGCTAGCTTGGTGCATGTTGATTTCTGCTTCAGCTCCAACTGTTATGTTCCCTGCTCCCCATCCTGACCTGTGCTCCAGTCCCTAGGAAAAGATGTGTTTTCTGCTCTACCCTAATGCCTCTGAGCCTTAGTGACACCTTTTGATTACACCATAGTGGGAGCTCCTCATGGGAGAAGAGGCAGAATGGGAGGGAGGTGGACCTTGGCCAGACAAACCCAACCTAGAGCTTGCTTTGTCACTGGTAATCCCTGTTAAAAGCACTCAGATACCACCTGGTGGAGAGCTACTCCTGTAATTAACACCAGCAATTATTGGATTCAAAATAGAACTTCTACTGTCAGTGGTGATGAACTTCACCTCATCCATGATGGATCCCATACTTCTGATTGTGGGTTTTTTTTTCTCTTACTTGCTGTAGCTGAGATAAACTTGAATTGCAAAGGACCCTGACTTTTAATGGTGACTCTACATGTAGCTTTATGATTTTTTTCTGCCACAGCTTTAGGGGCTGGAAGTGTTGAGCATGGAAGTGCAGTACAGGCAGGACCTGTGGCCATCAAGTAACGCCACTCTGGGAGCTACACCAGGAAAGAACTAGGGTTTCCTTTTTTGCCAGTAAATAAGCAGTGTTAAGAAGAAGAAAACAGGGCAGTTTTGTTTTGAGTCCGAGTTTTCAGGGGGTTCTGATACATTCAGTGTTTTCATTTGTCTGGTGATGTGCTAAAAGCAAGCAGTGGAAACCATTCATGAGAACTCTTTCTCATTCTCATCTTCATTTGTTGTCATTCTCCTCCAGAAAAAAACAAACAAAAAAAGACCAATTTGCCTGTGGAAAGTGATATTTGTTGTCCATGTTTCTATTCTGGAAATGCCTGTTGGGAGGCTTTCAGTCTGCTCTTGCAGGGAGCAGGAGCAGCTTGAATCTGTTCCCAAAGACTGGGCAGAGGGAGCTCTCCATCGGCTGTGAGTCTTGGGGGCAACTGGCTTACAGATGGTCAGGAGGGGGCAAGTTGCTCTCCAAATTACCTGCCAGGCTCTAGAAGCTCTTGTTGATAGCCCTGCAGAATGTGTCTGCAAGCCTGGGCTCGAACACCTGCTCAGACACAGTACAAATAACAGCTTTTGCTGTGAGAAGCCTGGTAGCCCTTCCAGGACAGTGCCTGAGCTCTTTCCTCCTGGCATGTCACGTGCTGGGGCTCCCAAGCTTCACTCATATACTGATTTTGGTAGCATCAGCAGCTCCTGGCTGCACCTAGGAGACAGCATGTGCTGCCCTGAGAAGGAATGAGGTACAGGTGCCTCTGTCACTTGGGAACCTTGTTGTAATACAGCCCACATCCTTCAGCATGGGAAGGGCAGCTAAACCTTTAGGTGTTATCAAAACAGGATTAGCCTGCCCAACGTCAGGAGAGGCAGAGCTGATCCCAGACTGTGCCTTGATTAGGAACTGATGGAGTGAAGAGCGGTGGGTCTCCTACCTGACCCCATTGTAACCACCTTCCACTGCATAGTGCTTTTCAGCTTCAGGGGACAGATAAGTACCCCAGGCAGATTCCTCTTGGATGAATTAGGATTTGAAGAGATGTGGCAGAGAACTAGTCAGTCAGCTTTTCCAGAGCACTGGATGCTGACAGCCCTGTTTCTACCAGTGTTTCACCACTTTGAATGTTGGGCACCATGCAAGCTCTGCTCCTTTGCTCTGGGGAGTGGTGCAAGATCAGGGGAATGGTGATGCTATGTAACATGGGCATCCCTGGAAAAACCCACCTTCGCCTCCTTTGAGGCTGAAATACCTTCTTCACTTACTGTCAAGCTGGAGCCTCTGATCCTCAGCTGCACAGTGTTCAGAGAAGCTTCAGGAGCTCATCCTTTTTGCTTCTTGTGGCATGTATTAGTAGTATGCTCAGCATGGCAAGACCTCCTCAGCACACTGGCCTAAGCTTGGGCCAGGCAGGCAATGGCATTTCTTAAGGTCATGAGTAGCTTTTTAAGGACATTTTGTGTCTGATAAGCCTGCCCAGGTTCTCACTGCATGGTCATGGTCAAAAGCCATTTGGCATTCAGCCACCCTAGAGCTGGCCTCACACTCACAGTAAAGGTGACCCTGCTTTCAGATCCAAGTGCTGCATTTCCTGTATCCCAGTCTGCTCTTTAGGAGCACCAATGTGAACCTGTGTGAGCTGTGTCTGCCTTGCAGAGTCATCAGCACAGGGCTGCCTTGCTGGCCCCTTGAGAGAGGGGCTGTTGTGCTTTGATGAGGAGTGTGGGAAGCCCCAGCATGAGTGCCTCAGGAGAGCCTCCCTAGCTCAGCATGACCAGGCGCTTCCCTGTTGGTCCGTGGGCTCTGTGGCAGTGAGGGAACACGCCATAGGAGAGCAGCATTGCAAAACACTGGAACCCTGCACAGCAGCCAGTGCTCCCTTCAGTAGAGCTCCAGTGCCTTCTGCCTGTCGTGCTGCCACACATCCTCTCATCCCTCCTCCTCACTCTCCTAGAGCCAGGAGCTGGAAGAGGTTAGGATACCAGACAAATACTCTATGGTGTTTCACACAGCCAAGGTAGCTTTATGCAGCTTGGCTTTAAGATGGCCTCTGTATCTGTTACAGGGAGTATTTGGGAATCTTGGCTTCTTGTTTCTGTTTCCTTCTGTTGTTTCTTCTCCTTTCTTCTCCCCCCTCTTATATCCTGAGCCAGCTGTCAGTAGCTGTGAGCATGGTAGCTAGGGATCCTTGCTAGGAAAACTTGGGCCCTGCTTTATCATCTGCCAGTTGTTTGTTTGAAGCTGTTGATAAAGCAGGAGGTGGGAGCCCTGTGCTGGCGCTGAACAGGGCTGTTCTCACCCTCAGAGGGCAGACCTAGAGACAGTCTGGAGCTGTGGGCTGGCCCTGAGGTGAAGGGTGAGCAGCAGCTGCCTCCAGCATGTCTGTTTGCTCACGCTGGCTGAAGTCAGCAGTGATCTGTCTGCAGAGGATTCCCAGAGAATGAGGCTGAGCCCTCCTCCTGCCAAACTTGCCCAGGTTTGATCAGCATCCCGATGCTGATTGATTCGATTACTGGCTTTCACAGGGAAACTCACAAAATACTTTTTGAGTGAGTTTGACCTTGAGCTCGCTGCCTTGACCTGCTTTTCACTTCCTACAGATGGAGATGCTTGTTCTCCTGGGCATGTCATGGATGTTTTCCAGGGTAACACCGAGCCTTCTGAAAGGCAGGTTTGGGTGCTGCTTGCATTATTCCTGACCCTAGTGCTTTGTTCCCTGTCTCAAGCAGCCCACTGTCCTCTTCCCCAGTAACACTTTGCCATTTGTTCTGCAGAAATCAAGGAGGTGGAAAAGCAAACGAGAGGGGACAGATGCCAACAACCGACCCATCAAAGCTGCTGGCAAAGTTATTATCCAAGATATTTCCTGCTTGCTGCCTGTCCACAAGCTGCTGGGAGAGCTCTACATGTGAGTACATGCGGGCTGTCATCCTTTCCCAAATGAAAGCAGCTGCCTTTGACATTGCTGTGCTTTAAACCTGACATCAGTCAGCATGGATCCGTGAATGTTTCTCTACCTTCTTCCTCTGTTCTTGCCTCACTGCTTTTTTTGGTATCCCTCTGCCTGTGAGAGGGGACCTGTCTCCTGTAAATCTGAAAAGTGTGAGAGAAGAAATTTGTGATAAGGTATGGTAAACAGAGTAGTGCTTCAGCATCGTCACTGCAAATGTTGCAGGTTCAGGTTTTCACCTGCTAAAGAGAGAAATTATCAGTAGAAATCCTTTTTCAAATCTCATGTTAAATGCAAATCTCAGTAAATGCACATTTTCATTCTGTAAAGCTATTAATAGCTCATAGAGCTTTTTCATTTCAGAAGTATTTGATATGTTCCCACTTGGAGTCATGGTTGTACGTCAGGTCTGTACTGCAAGTCGGTAATGGAAAGGATGGAGTTCCATGGGCATTTTTCTGTTTTTGTTGGGTTTACGTTTTTGGTTTTTTTTTTTTAACAAAGGGCTTCCTTTTTCCAGACTTTCTAAATCACATAGTTACAAAACCTCTTGTTCCTGAATTTTTTTTCTTAGCTTTGGTAATATTGGCCGGTCCTTAATGGAATGCCCAGTCTATGGACATTCAGGGAAGAAGCAGGTTTCCTTTCTGAGGAAAGAGAGAGAGAGGAAAAAAACCCTTCCTTCTCTCTTTTTCTGTGTTATTAAGAAGAATATTTAAAAAACCAAACTGTTGCACCTTTCTTCTTGGTACATCTTGTGTAAACAGCCTGACCCTTTTCCATGTACTGTAAAAATCTCAAGCAGTCGAAGTGTTGGGACGATTTCTGATGACAGGCAGAAAAGCCCATGTGGGCTTCCTCAGCCCACCTTGCCAGCCTGTCAAGGCTTCACACAGTGGGTGTATTGTCCACCTGAGGAACAGGCTGAAGGCCAGCCTGGTTCTCCCCAGTGTGCCCCCGTCTCCCTCTGAGTCAGCCAGAGCAGACTGATGGGCTGAATGGGAACAGGACCATGTAGCCAATGAATGGCACCAGCTTTCAGGGACAAGAATGATTCTGGACTTTGTGATATCCTGGCAGAAGTTTGGTCTGATATCCTCTTGGAAATGGTGCTGTTTAGAATCAATCCCAGCTAGTGTGGAGCTGGACTCGATGTGTGGTCTATTAGGAGGATGGCAGTGATCCCTGGAGAGCAGAGAAGGGTGGGATGGGATCCTGGCTCATATTGATCAAGAGGTTCTGGGCTGCTCACTGCTGCCAGAACCACATTTCCCCTTGCCCCCATTCCTCCCCACCTTTGTAGGTAATGTGCCAGTCAGAGCTGAGTTACCTCCTTCCTTTTCAGACTGAATGTGAATAACATCCAGGAGACTTGCCAGAAGAATGCTGCCTCAGCCTTGGCTGTGGGGCGGAGGGATCTCGTACAGGTATGCCACGGAACCAGACCTCTGCCTCAGCATGCTGTGCTACCCTCTGATGGCTTGGACTGTCACTGACACCCAAACGGCCACCAGGGTTCAGCAGCTCTACCAGGGAGTCTCTGGTTGGTGAACTAGGCCTGTGAACACTGCCGAGGTGGTCCCCACCTCGCTGACTCTGAGCATGGAGAGAATCCTTCCCAGGGCTGCACACAGATTCTTTTATGCCCTTTGCCAAACATTTTTCAGGGAATTCCTGTAGGCAAAGTGAGGAATGCAGCCTGCTTTTGAGTCATCAAATGGAGTAACTGTGCACAGAGTTGCCTAGCTGCTGTCAGCATTTTGATCCGTAATTTTTTTCATACTTATGTAATTGTTCCCATTGTTTGGCATTCATCTGTGCTGGCACTGGGTACTAACTGCAGCTATCTTCTCCCAAGAGAGCCTGGGCCCAAGGGCCCCAAAATGGGGCTGGCTATCTGCCTTCAGCTAAAAATAGGAGAAAAATGGCTATTGTGGCCCATGCTTTTGCCTGTGATTAGCCCATTGCAACAGGCAGAACATCTGACAGGACACGGGAGCACCTGAAAGAGATGGGAACTGGCAGTGCCACAGGAGCTTGTGCACATCTCCTCAACATTTAGCTCTTCCTAGAGCTGGACAGGCAACATGCACAGGCTTACCTGATCTAAGCAGAAGCTGACTCAAGCTGTTGTCTTGCTTCTTGGTGGGTTCTGCAACACCAGCAGAGAGAAAGTAGGTCTAGTTCCCCTTTGTCTGTTCTTCCTCTTGCAGTCTGGTTTGTCCACATTGGACCAGAGTTTGGGTGGAGTAACTTCAGCAAGATTTCTCCGAGATAACTCTGTTTCTTGCTTGGTTTTCTCTGTCCCATGTAACTCAGCCTGTAGTGCAGCTCACAGCAGATGTGGAGGCTTGAGTTGCAGGCTACAGGTTTGATGTGCTCTGTAGCAGTGAAGGAAGTGGCATCTCTTCTATTTCCTTTCTGTGCACTTTCTTACTCAGCCCAGTCCTTGTTTTGGTTTCTCTCCTGTTTCTCTCTCTGATTTCATGGGGAAGAGCTTTGTGACTGCTTTTTCTGCCTGTTCTTTGTACTTGGAGCATGTGTTTTTTCTTTATTGTCCATGTTGTCAGTTCTTTAATTTCTGCTGTCTTTTTAGCACCATGCTCTTTTTCCTTTCCTGCTCTTTTTTTTTTCACGCTAAACTAGGAGCTTTCCTTTTCCCTGGAATATTCTAACTGTCCCATTTTTAAAGGCACAGCAGAAAAAACAGTCCTAGGTCAATGGTATAGGGACTGACAAGATGGAACCATTTTCAGAGTAAAGGATAATAAATGAAGGGGAAATGTCATGTGAAGTGCTTTAACTTCTGAAGTAGAAAAGGCAAACCGTGTCCTGTCTGTGCCAGGCTGCATTAAGAGAATAGTGCTCAGTGACACAACTAATCAAAGGATACTTCTCATGCAAATAATGATTTACCAGTAAATGTTCTGCACCATACATCTCTGAACCCAAGCACTGTATCAAATCTAAACACTTTTGAGGCTTGTGAACATAAAATGCACTAATAGACTATAGGCTGTTCTGGTTTTGCATTTAACCCAAACACAAAGCAAGTGGGACAGGAAAAGCTTTGGGTTTGTGTTATTCTCTGTATTATTTGTGGCAGAGAGACCGAAACTGTTCCCAGCTGTCAGGGGAGAAAAAAAACAAAACCAAACAGACAAGCTCCATTATTATCTGTCTGTGTGTGAATTTGTGCACACCTATGCCCTGGGAGTGTGGTTAATCCTAATTGTAGCTTTGCTGCTTTTCCTTCCTGTCTGCCAGGTTTGGTCACTGGCCATGGTAGCCACTGATCTCTGTCTTGGACCGAAGTCTGACCCAGATTTAGAGATACCTTGGGCACAGCATCCATTTGGACGTCAATTACTGGAGTCCTTGTACGTGCCTGAATGCTGGGGAGAGGGTGGGGAATGGTTGCTGAAGCAGAGCCTTCCATAACTATCTATGTGTAAGGGGTCATTTCAGATTTGGGGTAGTGCCACAGCTTGGACTTTCTTCCCATCTCAAGCCTGTGATGCATCACAAAGGGAAGCTCCAAATGTGTTTCTGGCATAGAGGAGGCAGCCTTGACCCTCCACCTATCACTCAGATCTTCCTTGGCCAGCATTGAGCAATAGGCCAGGCACAGGCGGAGCTCTGCTTTCCATGCCCACAATGCCTGACTTGGAGATTTGGGTTTCCTGCTCCCCACTAAACGAGCCTGTTGGTGCAGCACCTTTTTTCACTTTCAGATTCCCTGTTGTCACGTAGCTTTATTGGGAAGTCGTTCCAGTGGCCTCAAAGCCAAGTGTTAGCTACAAATGTCTTCCAGGTGATGAATCTGCTCAGGAGGGCACATAATTAGTAATTGATACTATTTGTCAATCCACACTATTTGGAAGTGCAGGATTTTGTGCTGTGCTTTCCATACTGTTGCTTGGCCAAACTGTCTCCTGCTGCATGGCAGCAGTGGGAGCACAGCGTGGATTGTTCTTTATTACTCTCAGCATTCAGAGCAAACTGGAAACTTCCCTAGCCTTCCAGAAAACCTGCAGTGGCCTTTTGCCTTGTGATGTAGATGTAGGATGCTTGCACCCAGAGGGCTTTGTCAAAAATGTTGTGGCTGGGAATGAGTCTAATGGCTCCAGCATTACATCAGAGCATGAGTACTGCTGGATTCCCAGAGCTCCCATCTTTCTCCCATCAGTTAGGGCATGAGCATTTTCAGAAGCAGAACCTGGCTCCTCAAAGGTATGATAGAAAAGCCAGCCCAGTCCCTCAGTGCGCTTGTCTCCTGTGGACAGTCATGACACCCAAACCTGTGTATGCAACAGGTTTGAAATTAGCTGCCCTGGAGTCTCAGTGGTTTTGCCACTGAATTCTGCCCAGTCTCACACTGTCCTTTTCATTTCCCAGGCTGGCTCATTACTCACAGCTCCACGACGTGCAGACCCTGGCCATGCTCTGCAGTGTGTTTGAGGCCCAGTCCAGGCTCCAGGGGTGCCCCAACTCTGGTGTCCCCTTTCCTCAGCGTGCCTCCAACCTGGCCTCCCACAGCCGATACGTATGATCACCTTTTGTTTCCCATTTCTCCTGGATATCTTTGAATGTCTCACACAGACAACAAAGATTTATTCTCCTTTCCCCCTCGACAGCCCAGCTTTACTTCCTCTGGCTCCTGTTCCAGCATGTCAGATCCTGGAATTGGCACCGGAGGCTGGAGCATAGGTATGAGACCTGGCTAGTAAATAAAGGAATCTCCCTCCCTTTTGGCCAAGGTTTTAGATGTCTCCTATTGGATTTTAGATGGTGGGGAAACGAGGGAGTTAGTACTAACTGTGAGGGTTTGGCCAGCATGGTGTGACTCCATGGCTGGAAGTGAGCAGGCCTTGCAGTATCTGTGTCGAGGGTCCTGCAGTCCTGGACCTTCTGACTTTAATAGATACTTCATTCAACAGGTATCAAAAATGGTCTCAAAATGTCATCAGCCAGCTAATTCCACAGGGTTCATAGGGAAAAGAAGTGCTGTGCTTTCTCCTCTCACTGGAAAAACAGCAGTTGAAAAGACTGGGTTCTTGGTGCTGTGAATATCCACAGAGGTTTTTCACTGAGCTGCAAAGGTGACAAAGACCAGTCACTCCTAGGGGCTCTGGTGTCAGAGTTGAAGCTTTTGCCTGATTCCTAGTGATATGCATGGCCTGAGGCAGCATCAGCCCTGTTAGCACCAAAGCTGTAACTTTTCAGTGTGATATCGAGGAGGTGTGACATGAGGAAGAGGAGAGGATGGGGGTTAGGGGAGTGGATAATCTCTTGTAGCAGTTATTAGCAGTCATCTCCCTGCCCCCAGGGCAGTACCTTGCATACAGAGGCCCCTTTACGTAACAGCAGTCCTGCTGATGAGAGTCCTCCCTGTCTAGGAAAGAGGAACCCAGGTCTGCCCGGGATAATTCCCAAACAGACTTCATGGGATTGATTGCCTGGTTACTTTTTGTCTAAAGCAGAAGGCAAAATGTCAGATTACTCTGCCTGGTGATCTCTATTAAGTCCTGTCACTCAGAAGTGTAGTAGAAGCCCTTGGCAAGTAGAGGCTGGCACTTAGTTCTTGGAGGTGGGGCAGTGTTTGTTGGAATGCAGAGAGTGGTAGGACAGAGACAGGACAGAAACGCCGGGGTGCAAACCTGTGGTCTTTCCTATCCCTTCCTGACCCCAGTTTTGAGTGGGGGGATGCACTCAGCCTCTTGTGTTTGCAGCAAACAAAGACTCAGAGCAGGCCTCCACTCCCTGGTGCGAGTCTTCTCCGGATGACTTCCGCTATGGAACCCTCATGTATCCCGATCATCGGGAGCGGGAGAAGGACCAGCATGAGAAGAACAAAAGGTAGGTTATCACGGGCCTTGGGGGCACTCAGAGATGCCTTACTTGTGTCTCAGTCATGTGGAACTCCGTGGCCAGGTCTCTGTTGGTGCTGTGCAGTACCACACCTGCCCCTAGACCTTACCATTCACACAATTACTTGAAGAAGCTTCATCCTGCAGATGAATCAACACTGCTGGATTACACATGATACATCCCTAAGGGGCCACGGTGAGTGCCCCAGAGGACAGTCCACCCACAGAGTGTGCACCCTGGAGTGCAGGACGAGTCAAGGCCAGAGCAGTTTATGTTCAGCAATGTTTCAGCAACACATGGGAAGTGCCCTGCTGCATTTCCAGCAATGTGAGCTGGTTGCATAGCCATCTCTGGAAAGAGGGTTGCAACCAGAGTCTCTGAGAGTCAGTCAATTACAAGCCTGTTTGTTCCTCTAGGCTGCTGGATCCTGCCAACACTCAGCAATTCGATGACTTTAAGAAGTGCTATGGAGAAATCCTTTATCGCTGGGGCCTGCGAGAGAAGCGGGCGGAGGTTCTGAAGTTTGTCTCATGTCCTCCTGATCCCCACAAGGGAATTGGTGAGTGTCTGGTCCAGCTGCACAGGCAGAGCCACAGCTCTGCCTCAGGAGCTTAGGAACGTGCAATCTGCAGGGCGGGATGTGTCATGGACAGAATGGACAAAGTTTATCTGGGAGACCCACCCAAGGGAGTCACAAGGGTTTAAAATTGTTATATAGGCGTAATAGAACCTTGGTACAAATCATTCCACAGGATTAATGATGGCAAACCAATTATTTAATATGAATAAAATATGAAGGGTTTATTTAAATTGATGATTATAATGATAATCATTAGACTAAAAAGGCCTTAATCAGAATTATTTACCACACAATATAGAAAATGAAAATTAGTAATGTAGTGCACTGGTTATTAAATAAATAGTATCAAAGCTAGCTTAATAATTACCAGGTAGACATTGATATTCACCCATAGCAATGACCATGGGCAAATCTCTCTCATTCAGCTTTGAGGAGTGACCTTGAGGGGTGTCCCCACCCAAGGGAAGATCTCCATACACACCTAAGGGAGGTGTGTTAAAAATTTTCCCCATTTAAAATTGGAACTGGTCTTTATGGTATGAAGTGATTGACTGTCAGTCACACAATTTTAGATAAAATGTTGTCCTGCCTGCTCAGCGGAACGTGCTTTATTTTTGAGTAAGATGCTATCAGCTCTTTGGTTTCTTCTTCTGTAAACATCTGCCTCTCCCTTCCCTACCAGGGCTTTCACATCCCTGTTGATGCTAGCCTTGGTGAGGAAGCATTTCCCTTACCTGTCCATGTGAGGGGTCTAATTTGGGGTAGCATGATCAAGCTGATTTCAGCATCCTTCGACACTAAGAACAGCAGGTCCCCCCTGCTCAATCCATCACTGATAGCTTGCAAGTAAGACAAAACCCAAGCTGTTTTACTCCTGCTTAGGCAGAGAATCCTGCTACATGGATGAAGTGTCCATTGGTTACTGAAATGTCACTGAAAATGTGGCATTTGGCCTCTGACAGGTTAGCTCTGCCAGTGAATGGGTTTGACTTCACAGCTCTGGGTGGAGATGAGGCTTGCAGGTGTTGGTTCAAGGGCTTTGTAGACTGTAACATCTCTCCAGGAAAGCTGGAAGATTCACCTATTACCATGCTAGCAGTGCTCAGCTCTGTGCTGATCAGTGTCCTTCATTTCCTCCGAGATGCCCTGTCTTCATCTGTGATCCTGGCCTGAAGTGTCCTTATGTTAAAATTGCAAGATCTCTTAACTAGGTGAGCTAGCCAGCAAATAGGTAAAGAGAACTTTGCTCCCAAAATACTTTCAGCAGCGTAGATGGACAGCTTAAGGACAGCTGCCAAATTGTCTTCTTCACAGACCTCTGGGAACAGATGTGCTTGACCTGGGGGGAGAAAAACAGGTGAAGGATGCCAGAGAAACAGCAGTAGTCTCACCTTATCACCAGGGGAGTAACTGGAGTGAAAACAGGTGACTTAACCCACTGCCTTTGCCCCTCCATGGCTGACAGTCTGATACAGGAGGTGTCAGGTGTGTTCTGGGCTCTCTGATGAAAAATGGAGGCTGTGCTTGCTTGCTTGGTGACACTTCCTAGTGGTAAGAGGTGGATGAGACCGGTAGGAAGTCTTCATGAGTCAGTGTTTCCAGAGCCTGAAATGCAAGCCACATTTCCAGCAGACAACTGTAGCCATCAGGGGACTTGGTGGGCCAGTCAGGGCCTCAATGCTCCGGTTGCCCATTCCTTTAATCGCGTATGGAGAGCAAAGCAAGATCTCTAAACACCATCCACTCTCCCCTCCTCATGGAGCTTTGAGGCAGGTTAAGGGGCTCATGTGCTCAGCCAGGGGCTGTGTGCAGGGCTGCTTTGCCCGTGGTCCTGCCAGCACTACCCGTCCCCTCTCCCTGCGTTCTGTCCGGCAGAGTTCGGCGTGTACTGCAGCCACTGCCGCAGCGAGGTGCGCGGCACCCAGTGCGCCGTCTGCAAGGGCTTCACCTTCCAGTGCGCCATCTGCCACGTGGCCGTGCGGGGCTCCTCCAACTTCTGCCTGACCTGCGGACACGGAGGCCACACCAGCCACATGATGGAGTGGTTCCGCACCCAGGAGGTCTGTCCCACGGGCTGTGGGTGCCACTGCCTGCTCGAGAGCACCTTCTGAGCACTGGACAGCGGGGCGCTCGGGAACTGGTGGAACACTGAATTCCCAAGCCAGGCTGAGTCAGCTCTGCTCCTCTCTGCCTGGAGGAGATCACCCCGAGGAGCTGAAGCAGGACATCCTGGTAATGTGCTGTGGTGATGTTTACAAGTGCTTCCATTACTCCTACGCTTCCCAGGTTGCTTTTAGACCAATTTGACCAAATTCCCTGTGTCCATTGCTGGCAATGGATGCCAGACCAGAAAAATTGCTCTCTCCTGCAGAAGGGTGTGTGAATATTGGTTAGTTTGGGATAAAGAGGTTTTTGAAAGCTCCCCTGGAAAGGGCCCACCTGGCAGAGCCAAACTCGCTCCAGCAATGTAGAGTCTTTTCCAGATGCCTCTTTACATGGGCTCAAACTGAGCAAAGCAGTTGTTTTACACAATTAAGGCAGAAATAATTTTCAAGCAACTGTAAGCTTTAAAGGTGAGTTGTAAATGGCATTTGAAGAGGAAATAGTCCATGGAACTGTGCTCAGAGGTTCTTTGGAAGCAGCAGGGTCCTTATTTTGAATGGCTGTTTATATCATTTAGATTTTCCCATAAAGCAAGAGAAGGAAATGGCATTTTTCAGGATTACTTTCTAAATAGCTTTCTGCTCACTGGTCAGTACCTGTGGCTGGTGTGAAAAGCCCAGCCAAGCACTCAAGGTCCCTGGGATTAGTTGCTTCCAGCAGTTTTAGTACTGTTAGGCTTTAGTGTATCTCCATCTTCTGCTCTGACCAGCTGATAAAATGCACTTTAACTTGTCCCTGTCTTGTTAGTGACACTTCCTGGTGACTGGGAAAGACATCTGCCTTTTGAGTTTGGGATCCACACTGTCTTTCCATAGATGTGGTGTTTTGGAAAGCCTTTACTCCCTTACTGAGAAAACACAAAGAGGACACTTAATCCATACAGCTCCTTTTGGTTGTTATCTCCAAGCACTATGGAGAAAATTATGGATAATTTGAGATTTGCTGGTGCTGGAGTGATGAGACTCTTGAACAGGAAGGCAACAGTTGCTAGGGAAAAGGGGGATTTGGAAGAGTGGTGGGATCCATGGAGGCAAAAGGTTTATGACTTTTCTTTCTGTGGAGCATCAACTGGAGAATGTACTGGATGAATCTGTCTGTTTGGGGCTGTGCCTGCTGGGCACTCCCAGCGCAGGGACACTGCTGTGCAGTGTGTGCACACCTGGAGTATGCAGCCTGTGCCTCTCCAGGGCTGGCTTCAGCCTGAGCTTTGGATTTGGGTGAATGTGTGGTCAGGGATGAGCCAGCTGGAACTACCCCCACCTGTACCAGCACTAATCCCCTTTCCCACGCTTGCCTGCTGAGTGGGGCCACGTGCCATGCCCGCTCCCAACCCCTGTGCTAGCTCAGGCTGTGGGATCCTGCTGTGGAGTAAACAGATGATGTATCTTAAACAATTAAAACATTAAAATTATTTTTTTAAGTGCTGTTCTGATAGAATCTGGTGTTGCTCTGATGGCTCTCCCTCTGTGGGGAGCCCCCAGCAGCTCTCCCTCCCAGTGGGTGGTGAGTGTTGCACCCATGGCCCTCTCCCAGCACCCCAAAGCAGGGGGCTCCGTGGCAGCAGAGCCCCACAATAGCTGAGGGGCTGCTGGGTGCCCCAGCCCTGGCTGGGACATTGTTCTGGCACCTGCCACGCCAGCCTGGGAACAGACTGGGAACTGCCGCGGTTGCGAGGCTTCTCTTGGAAAAGCGAAGCCGGGCGGCGTCTGAAGTGCCGCGAACCAAAGGCCACATCCTGCAGCTCGGGAGGGCCCTGGGCAGCGTCTGCCCCCGGGAAAGCACCGGGGTCCTGCCCGGCGCCGCGGCAGCCCCAGGGCCACGCTGCTCTTTGCCAGCAGCTGCAGGGAGAGGGCTCCCGCCCTCCGCCTTCCTACGTGACAGACATTCAGCTTGGAAGTATTTTCATTTCCATGCTTGAGTGCTCCTGTAGCTTGGAAGGGAAAGGAGATTTGTTATTTAAAGGTGACGGACCGACAAATGGTGGTATTTAGTGTATTATTACAGTCCATTACGGTCCATCTCCATAGTATGTGAATGCCCCTGAGGCGGAGCAGGGCCGGCGCTTCAGAGGAAGACAGAAGAGCCCTGGCCCTGGCTGTTTGTGCAGTCCAGCACAGGTAGGTGGAATTTCTTCCCGGGTGCTACCAGCATTTCTCTCACACCCTGCAGCATGTCTAGTGCTTCCTTTGGGAGCAGCCCCACTCCATGCTGAATTGACTATTGCAAGGAAACACGAACTGCTTATTCCCCCCTGCCTGGAGCTGGTTGAAGAGAGAAATTATGTTGCCTTTGGTATGCGTGGCAGGAACAAATGGTCAGAAACAGGGTGTGGTGGTGCCCCACAGCCCCTTTTCTGTGCTGCCCACCTCGGACCGCCTGTCCCCGCACCCACCTGCTCTTCGGAAGAACTTGGTAAAGTGCAAAAAGTCGCCCAGTGTGGCCAAATCTCGTTCTGAATTGCAGGCTTTAGAGGAGGGAGAGGAGGCAGGCTCTGCTCAAGCAGTGAGTCTGGGCCAGAGCTTGTGCCAGACCAGCTGTGGGGATGCTGCCATGGTCAAACCAGGTGAACTGGCTGGAGCCTTCAGCTGATGCACAGTGCTCAGGAGCGTGGTCAGTCGTGCTGCAGGACAGGGGATGACCCATCCATGGTTTCTGCTGGAGCAGGAGCAAGAGGGCATTGGATTAAAGCGGCTGCTGTGCACAAGGCAGGAGCGAGCTCTGCGCACCGTGTGGGAGGGGTGTCAAACCGCTTCTCTCAGGGCATCACCAGTGCCACGGGCTTGCCAGGGCTCCAGAGTGACTGGACACTGCCAAGGAGAGGAGCTCCATCCCAGGCCACCTCCGTCCAGAGGGCCCAGCCAGCAGTGCTCTACAGAGATGCCCACGCACCCCACACCTGCTTTGGCACCTCTCCCAGGCCAGTGCAGAGGAGGATGCCAAGGGCAGAAGACCTTAGGTCCGACCCTGAGCAGCTGCGTGCCAAAACTTGCTTCAGCTGCCTGCCAAGTGCATCCCAGGGGCTGTTACCTGTGTATCCATTAGCTTTCCCAAGGACAGGGCTGGAAGAGGGAGAGAGCTCCCACGACAGCCCACGCTGTGCCCTCAAGGCCACTGTCAGCATTTTAAACCCTATTTGTTTTCCTTCTGAGGGTGTAACGACTGTGGTGTGTCTTCCCTATCCCCACTGATGCTTTCCATATGTGGAGAAGGAAGTTTAATCCCTGGTGATCGAGTTTGGCAGAGAAACAAGGGGCATTTAGCAGAGGGAAAACCTTTCCCCATGGATGCAATACCAAGCAGAGTCTGTATCAGCCTCCTCCTCCTCTGCGGCCACAGCTCCCTTATCCCAGCATCAGCCCCTCCAGTGCTGCAGGGCCTGATCCTGCCCCAAGCCCAGCAGCACATTCCTGCCATCTCCTGTGTGCCAGCCCCAGCGTCTGTCCGTCTGTCTCGTGGGGAAACCAGTTCAGGAACTGATGAGCCAAAGCCATTTGGCTGCTCTCATTTCAGACAGGCTGATCAGCAACACACTACACTCCCTGATCCTGCTTGTCCTGGGGCTGGCACAGTACGGGACAGGGACAGGGATAGGGACAGTAGCAGGGACAGGTCACTGGCACGACCCTCTGCTGCCAATTTGGTGCTGTTACGCTGGTGTCTGCTGTACAGTTCAGTCCCAGTATTGTCCCTCTCCCAGTGCCACCAATGCTCAGTGCAGTCCTGCTCTGCAGGTGGCAGGGTCCCCCTGCTGCCCCATTCTCACTGCAGAGCTGGGGATCAGCTCACCCACTGTGGGGACACCCTTGTGCCTTGCACAGGGGCACAGAGCCCCACCACAGTGCCAGATGAGGTGTCAGCTCTCAAGAGCCTGGCTCATATCCCTGAGCCCTGCTGTGGGTACCACATTTGAGGTACCACAATTCTCTGTGTGCTTGGGAAGGGATGGCAGCAGGGACCCACAGGTCATCTGGCAGCTTTGTGGGCTGGCAAAGGCTGGACCCACCTCTGTCACGAGCTGTGATTACAGAGGGTGGCCCTTGGCAGCACGTGGCCCCAAAACCCAAGGTGGGGCTGGGCTGCACAGATAAGACCAACTGGTGGGGACTGTGTGGTGGGGTCACAGCCAGGTGTCCCCTCCATCTCCCCCAGTACTCCACAAATGGATAGTGGCCATTGCACCTGAGCATGCTTGGGGTCTGGGGTCCCTGGTTTGGGATTGGGTGCAGTGGCCTCCACCTGAGAGTCCCAGCTCATTCAGATCCGCCTCTGCCCCCCTACCTTGCCCTCCTGTTCATCAAAAAATCCTCAGTCCATCCAGAAGCCACCCTAATGCCCCAGAGGGCTGTGCCAGATTGAGCTCATCCACCACAACCAGGACCACCTTGGCCATTGAGGGTATTGGGGAACCTGCTTGAGAGAGTATCCCACTACAGCAACTTTTTTGGGGTCTCCCAGCAGCCTCTCAGGACTCCTCTGGCCCTCCCAACCCCCAAAGAATGTTTTTGTCCTCCTCCCCAAAGACACCTCCAAGGGGCCCCCAATGCACCCCAGGTGCCCTGCAGCAGCCCCAGCCAGGAGCACGCCCATTCTTAACCCTTCTGCTCCTATCAGGGTGCAAAATCCATCTGCCCACCCAAAACAGGACTTCTCCCTGAGCAGGTGGCAGGGCCATGCAGGAGCTGGGTGGGAAGGTGGAGCCAATGCCGACCGCCACAGCAGGTTTTGCATCCACCTTGATTAAAGGCCTCAGTGAATGCCTGGCCAGCGCCCCACAGCACCCCAAAGCCGGGGGGCTGAGGTGGTGTGATGACCCACCCTTACAGGTGGGGCTGGGGGGGCTCCCCATTCCTGGGATGGCAAACCCCACCTTAATCATTGGTTGCAGCCCGGTGTGGCCAGCAAGGCCAGAATTTGCTGGCACGTGGCCAGCCCCTGTGGTCAAGGGTGTCACCCCAAAGCAGCCCCCCTCGACTTCAGAGGTAAAGCTTCCCAAAAAATGCATGGAAAACTCCTTTCTTGTCATTCTTTATGAATTGTTTGGTTGTGATTCTTCAGGGTGTTTGGGGCTGCCTCCCGCCCCCCTGGCTAATTACAAATTTAATTAAATACTGAACTATATCTGGGGAGGGGATGTGGTGCCTGGCAGCAAGTGACACTGGGGCCTGTTGGCCTCTGGGTGACCCAGGAAGGACCCTGCTGTCCTGGGGCGATCTCAGCTAAGACTGGGGTTCCCCCTGCCTTGGCCACCGAGGACCTTGGAGGGGGGTTGATCTCTTGGGAAGGGTGATTCCCCCTGGGGTGCCCTATATCCCCCAGTTACCACCCCGGGATGCCCCCACAGCCTCGTCCATGCCTGTACTCCAGTTCCACCTCAGGGTACTCACCCATCCAAGGTTGCCCAGACCCCCTATTCCCCTACCCTGAGGGTACCCGTGGGCTCCTGGGGGACACGCTCCCCTCCCCTGGGGACGCCTCACTCCCCCATTCGCCCTGTGCCCGCTTCTCCCCGTTGTGCCTCCCCACGGGTGCCTCGTTCCCACCTGCCCGGCCCGGGGTACCTGCGGTGGGGCGGAGCCTCCCGGCCCCAGCCGCGCCCCACCCGCCCGTGGCTGCCCAATGTGCGGCGGCGGGGCGCGGCCCGGGGCGTGCCCTCCTGCATATGCATGTATGCAGATGAGCAGGTGCGGGCAGAGCGCGGCGGGACGGGACGGGACGGGACCGCACCGCGCGGGACTGGACTTGGACGGGCACCGGGACGGGCACCGGCGGCGGGGCCATGGCCACGGCGGGGCCGCGGTCCTTCAGCGCCGNCGGCTGCACCCGGGCGGGGAGCAGCTGCTGCGCCGCCGGGCCGGCACCGACGTGAGCGCGGCGCTGGACGGGCCGCCCCACCGGCACTCGGCGAACGCCCGCCGCTGGCTGGAGCAGTACTACGTGGGGGAGCTAGAGCCCGGCGACGAGCAGGTACCGCCGCGGGGCCGAACCGGGACCGGCGTGGGTACGGGTGTAGAGAGACCCGGGGACGGCACATACAGTCTCTGTGGGGTGCCCCAGGTGCCGGGTCCAGGGTGGACAAGGGCTGTGGGGTGCCTCAGGTCCCGGAATTGCCAGATACAGAGGCTATAGGGTGCCCCAGGTGCTAATCTGGGATGTGCAGGGTCTGTACGGGGTGTTCCAGGTCCTGATTCAGGATGTACAGGGTCTGAGGCACCCCAGGTCCCAGGGCTGGCATGTACAGCGTTTCTATAGGGCACCCCACGTTCCGGGACTGGGATGTACAGAGATTATAGGGTGCCCTAGGTCCTGGGTTGAGTTTTGATAGTGTGCTCCACGTCTGTGCTCTCTGAGATCTGAGCAGTGCAGGGTTTATAGAGCATCTCAAGTCCAGAGTGTGTGGAGTCTAAGCTGTGCAGGGTCTGTAGAGTCCCCTGCATCCAAACTGTGCAGGGTCTGAGCCCACACAGGGTCTGTAGGGCACTCCAGGTCCAGCCTTCTCAGCATCCAATCTGTTCATGACACAGAGGCTGGATAGGCTTTGGGGTGTACATGGCAGGAAGCTTCTGGGGTGCATGTATCATACAAGGTGTTTTGTGGACCCAGATCTCAGTCTGAGCTGTAAGGGACAGAATGTGTGTTGGGTCTGAGCAGGACAGGACCCATAGGATCAGGCTCTGTAGGGTCTGGGATCTACAGGGCATGAGGGGTGAAGGAGACAGAGGTGTTTGAGGCTCCTGGGATCTTGCATAGCTGGTGCCCAAGGTGTGCAGGGTGCCAAGGTCCCATGTGCCTCCTGCTCCCAGGAGTTCTGTGGGGCCTGAGGTGCCGGGGACCCTGAGGCCCATAGGAGGGTACCAAGTGCACAGAACCTGGTACCTACAGAGTCCCACTCCACAGCCACATCCCACTCTGGCCATGCTAGGAAGCAGAGCTGATGGGTGGATCTGGGGTGCCAATGGAGGTGTCAGGCCCTTGGAGGGATGCCGGAGATGGAGCTCAGTGTCAGTTTTAGCAGGACTGTATGGCACAGGGTGGGCAATGGGACAGGACACCTTTCCTGACACTGTCAGCACTCAACCAAGGTGCTGGGCACTGGGATTTGCCAGTGGTGAGCAGCCACTGCTGGGGAGAGGAGCCCAGCCATGTCCCTGACTGCTCGGTGTGGGCACGGGTGTCCAGGACACAGCTCTGTCCCCACTGTGTCAGCCCCGTGCTGTCCAGGCAGAAGGGAAAGCTCCTGGGGAAGTTCCGCTGCTTCTGGGTGGCACCGGGCACTCCTACCCGATTACCGGCCCTCAGCAGCACGCCGTGGGCAGGATGCTGAGCAGCGGGGACAGCCCAGCCCCCTTCACCAGCCCCGCTGTGGCATTCCCCTCTACACCTCGCAGCGAGGTCGGTGACCGGCCGGTCCTCGGGCTCGTTGTTTGCTCTCGCTGCGTGTCCTCCCCAGGGCGCAGCCTCGGCCCCAGCGCCACAGACGGGGCTTTGTTTCAGCCTCGGTGCAGCGCCTGCATTTTCCCCGGATGGATCCCGGCGATGGCACCTCCTCTGTTGGGACACTCGCTGAGCCGCCGCCTCTTTGCAGGCGTGACGAGCCCAACGGGTTGGGGCGAAGGAAGGTACCGGACAAACGGGTTCTGGTGCCGCAGCCCGCGCCGAGGGGAGCTGCCACCATCCCAATGCAAATACGTGGCGTGATAACGCCGGGGCGCAGGGAGATCAGACACTGCCTGGTGCCAGATAAACCATCCCAGGCTGTAACGCAGAGGGGAGGGATTAGAGCCGCCTGCCGCATGGTGAGGCTGTGTCCAGCATGTACTGATGTGTGAGCTGCTCTGTCCCACTCCCCACTCCCCAGAAATCCTCTCTGGGGAGAGGTGATGGCCTTGGTGGTGCTTGGGTTCGTGCTTTGGGCGCTTTGGGGCAGGTGTAGCCCAAACAGCTCTTTGAAGGAAGCGTTACATTGTCCCAGTCTGATTCCACATCCCCACGGCTTTGCCAGTGCCTCTCCTCACCCGTTGGATGTCCCAGGGCTGCATCATCCCTGCACTGAGGGATTCAGAATGCTGTGGTCCCACAGGCATCCAGCATCCTGCCCTGCTTCCTCTGGGATTTCCAGGATTTTGGAAAGGGGGAAAAATGTGTTAATGCAAGAGAGATAAAGAAGATAAGATCCAGCCTTCATCCCACTGGCCTTTCCATGCCCCTTCCTGTGGCTCTCTCCTTCAGCCACAGGTTCCCTTTTCTGCATCACCCAAATCCATTTGGCTAAGGATAAAGTAATCCCCAAACATTTTATCTATGCAAGCAGGACATATAGTGGAGATCAAAGTAAGTGCCAATAATTACCTAAACTAGACAGTGGATTTTAACAGTCTTGCTAGAAGGGAACTGGATCATCTAATTACCCCTCCAGTTTAAGCAATGAAAGACTTTCATCACAGCCTCTTTGGGGTGCATGACGTGGCTGTGAGTCACAGTAAATCCTCCATCCTTCTCAGGTTTAGTGTCCTTCTCTTCCTCTTGCACGTCAGGCTCGCCCTGGCTTTGCATCCCAGTGAGCACACTTGGACGTAGGCGGGACACCTGGGGCACCTCTTCGGGGGTGATGTAACAACAAGTGACTTTTTATATTGCTGCTATGAATAGGAGGAGTTAAATTCACCTCCTTTTAATAGTCCTGCTGCACCCAGTGTTTAATGGGCTGAGACACAGCCTCACGGGGCTCTGCCAGCTGCTGCCCACAGACCACAATGCTGGTGGGTGGGATGGTGCCCCCACAAGCAAGGGCCTTGCTTGGGCTCTCTGCACCTCCTGGGGTGTCCTCATGCTGCATGCCTGTGCCTGCACTGCCAACAGGGCTTTTCCCATGTAGACACCAGCAAACTGAGCCTCTGAGGAGCTCAGTGAAGGTGCTGGGGGCTCTGGAACAATACAGAGGTATGGTAGGACTCCTCTGGGGTTTGACTCACTGGGCAAATGAGTGGAAAATACCACTGGGTCCAGGCTTTTGCCAGAGCAGCTGTCTGCAGGCAGCATGGCTCCGTCTGGGCCAGGGGGAGGTTTCCAGCTTCTCTGTCTGCATCCCAGGAACACTGAACCCTGTGCTGGACCACCCCTTCTGTCTGTATCTGCTCACAGCACAGCTGGATTTTGTTCTTTTGATGCCCCAAGCCCTGATGCAGGACAGCACTGGGGTGGCACAGCCAGCGCTGTGCAGCTGGTGCAGGACCAGTGCTGAGCTCCCTGTGTGACCCACGCAGGGCAGATCTGGCAGGTGGATGCTGGGTCACCCAGTCACTGGATCATGCCGTGCCCTGGGTGTTTGGCCCCGTTGTCTCCCAGCACCTTGAGGAGAGCCGGCACCTTGCCGGGACTGCCGCTCGGAGCTGCAGCTCCTCGTAGGCGTTAACTTTCCCTTCCTTACATCTGGCCCCTTGTTCATCTTCCCTGGCAGGACCTGCTTGCCTGGGGACAGCTCAGATGCATCCTCACCACCCACAGGTGACAGCAGAGCCCAGCTCAGCACAGCCCTTCAGCCTCCTTCCAACCCACCTCCTATTTAGAGGAGAATGGGCAGAAGCCCCAGCACTGGTCTGGGTCGCCTGGGGCTCGATCCCAGCAGGGCCCCGTGTGCTCGGGGCAGGCAGGAGCAGGCCATCCTTTGGGGAGCCAGCTGGGACATGCCGGCGTGGTTTGCATCCTGCTTGCGACACAGCTCCCGGTCCCTTCAGTGCCAGCCCCAGGGAGAGCAAGAGAAGAGCCTTCCTCCTGCTGCCCAGCTGAGGAAGAGGAGGAAGAGGAGGCCATTCAGGTGCTGAGAGGGAGCTGCCATAGCACACAGGGCAATGACATCTCTGATGCCACCCAGCCCAGGTGCTGGAGGTGAGGTGGGATGTGAGTGCCCCAGTCCATCTCCCTGACCTGGGAGGACCGGGGAGCCTCCAGCCGTGACACGGTGCTCAGGCATCCGTGGGCAGGGGAACCGGAGGTGTGTGAACATTTCGGAAAAGGGAGGAGAGGTGCCGGGTTGCGTCAGCCCAGCTTTCTTAAGCATCCTTCCTGCTGCTGGCTAGGTTGTGGTGCAAGCACGAAGGTGGAAAGCACCAGCCCATTTCTCAGGGCACGGATAAGCCGTTTCACACTCTTAAAGCCAGATTTTCTTCCAAAGCACCTGCAGGGCAGAGGCAAAACCGTAACTTCACCATGCTTTGCTGGATTTTAAGGCATCCTACCTGCCCTAGGGTTTTGGAATGTCTGGCTGAAGGACAGAGTGTGCAGTGTGGAAAACAGCAGTGGGAATCCTCACAGGGAGGTGTGGTGGTACATGGTATCAGCTCATATTGGTGCTCTGCCTGCAGTAAAATTGATGCCAGTGGGATTCCAGCCTGGAAACACTGGTTGGAAATATCCCCTGTCCTTCCCTGCCTGCTGCCCCAGGCAAGGGGCTGCCTCAGAGCTGGGTAATGCAGTTCCTGTACCAGCAGAATGAGGCTTGAAATCCAGCTAGCCCGGGAAATGGGGTGGGAGCACAGCCTGCAAGGAGTGCCTGCTCTGCTGGCAAACAGTGCCCGAGCCCTGCCCCGGCGTCCCCAACAAGGCACAGAGTAAAGTCCTGATGTCCTGGCGAGGTTCCCCTGCATCCCAAGCCCTCCTGCAGTTTGCAGGGCAGTGTTCCCACCAATAGGGTGGCAGTGCATCCCTCTGGGAGCAGTGGGGAGAGCATCCCTTGAGGAGCCGGGAGAAAGCCGTTCCTCTCTGGAAGCGGCACAGCTGGAAGCCCCGTGGGGCACGGCTGAGCTGCCGCTGCCGGGCCACGCCGTACCCTGCTCCGGGTTAATGGGTAACCCAAGGTGACAAAGCGGGAGGAAAGGCATGTCTGGCACGTCCTGCGCGGGGAGCCGGCGCTGCTGCCGGGGGCACGGCTGGCTTGGGGGGTGCACGGGCACGCTGCAACCCCACCAAGCCCCCTCCAGAGCACGGCCGGCGCCGGAGCTGGCACAGCTACAGGAAGGAGGCTGGTGCTGGCAGCTGGCAACGTGTTTGTTTCCAAGCATCAGACGAGGCAGGTTTCTCCTGTTTCTCAGCCCGCCCTGGCGGTGGGACCGCAGCTGGGTCTTCATCCTGCCACCACTGCACCACCAGTGCATCCCCTGTGCCTCAACGTGCTCTCCTGAGCCACAACCAAGCCCCACCCTCCATATTCCACAGCCCATGGCAAAGGCACCGAGCCCAGTGTCACCCTGTGAAGGACACTTTGCCTTTTTCCCTGGACAAGGTTCCTCCTTCTGTGTTTTTCCTTGTGCCCACAGCCAGGGTGCTGGCACCAGCTCTTCCACACTCCCCAGGTCTGCCAGCCCAGCTTTCTCAGGGACCAGAACGCCAAGCTGGGCTTTTGTTGGAGATCAGTGGGGTGGGAGGAGGGAGCACTAACCCAGCAATGCCCTTCACTTTACTGGCAGTGGCAAGGTGACCTCTGCTATGGCACTGCTCATTTGCAGGGGGAAATGCTGGCCCAGGGCCCAGAGTTTCTGCACTGCCACCCTGAAGCACCTGACAGCAGGCAGGGTATTCTGAACACTGGGCTTGGCAGGAGGAGTCCAAAAAGCCTCGAGCCCACGATGCTTGGTGCACAGTCCGAAGGGAAGAGCAGCTCACTGGCAGCTGCTTCCCTCAGGAACCTGCTCTGCAGGGACTCTCTGACTTAAATTCACCAGAATTTCCCCCATATTTATTTAGCAGGCAGGAGCTCAGTCTGGCTGTACCCCTGAGTGCTACAGCCATCCCCATCCCCAGCTGAATCCGCCACTGATGCTTCACCACAAGGTTTTCCTTCTCTTTTCAGAGCCTTTCTGAGACAGTGGGTGAGAAGGAGGTGGCTGCTGCAACCCAGACTCCAGAGCAGACAGATCTCTGCTACAAAACAGTGGATGTGGAGAAGGTAAGAGCCCTGGAGTTTCTCCAGCACACTGCTCACCAGAGTGCTCCTGGGAAACACCAGGTCTCCTTTTCCCTGCATGGGTGCTGGATTTCTGCTGGCCTCTTGGATGGGAGGGATGGCATGAGGGAGCCAAACTCATCCAGCCACTTCTGCCCTTTCTCCTGGTGTGGATGGCATTGCTCATGCTTTATTGCACAGGTGTGGCCACGCTGGGAGGCTCCCCTTGCAGCAGCATGGGAGAGATGGCTTTCTCTGACAGCAGCTGTGCCCTTCCAGAGGGAAGTGTTGCCAAGCCACACCTTGCTTGCTTTTAGTTCTTTCTTGCTTTATTTGTTTTATTGCTTTATTTATTATATTTTTTCCCTTGCCTGAGCACTCATAATGAGCAATAAGGGATTCCCCAGCCTGGGCAGGGTGATCCCTCTGTGTGCAGAGTGCTTCCTGCCCTGCCAGCTCCTTTCCAAGCATGCCACAACAGTGGGGATTTGTACCCAAGGTGCCTTTGGCTGTCCCTGCCCTCCATAGCACCATCTGGTCACCACATCTTGCATGGTCCCAGCTGGTTGGTGAGTGTGCTTTTATGTTATAGAAAGGTGGGGTTTTTTAAGAGCAGAACGTCTTTCACCCCCAAAGTTAATATTTGATCACTGAGCACCTTTAAAAGAGAATGTGCCATTTCAAAGCGACCTTTTTCCTTTAACTTCTCCCCTACCTCCCCAGCAGAGAACAGCTCTGTTCCCATCCCATACACCAGCTCGGGTTGTTTCCCCTCCTGTGTGATCCTGTTCATCCCTGCCTGCAGCACAGTTCCCAGAATGCCCACAGCCACCCTGGCTCCTTGTCCTGAGATGCCCCAAACTGAGCCATCCCCACCACTGGCAGCACAGTTTGGTGCCAGATTGCTGTGCCAGTGCTGTGTGGCACAAGCAGCCCAAGGAGAGCTGCCAGGCCTGGGGCTTGGCCAGGCAAGTGTGGCTTCAGTCCTGGCACAGGGGTGGGATCAAGAATCCACCTCATCTGGCCAGGCCAGCAGAAGATGCATCCAGGGATGCTGAGCAGTGGCAGAGGTGGTACTGCCAGTTGTGCCTCCCTATTTTCATGCCATGCCAACATGTGTGCCCACACAGATCCCTTCTTACTCTTGCACCTGAGCTCAGCCATGCACAGCAGCAGTGCTGGAGTCTGTGTTCCCATCCTGTATCCCTGCTCTCCCCATCCCTTTCCACTTTGCTCCTCACTGGGGTGCCCAAACAGCTGTGGCCACCCACTGTGTCCTGTGCACAAGGAGAAATGTCCTTGGCTGGGGCAGTTCCATGGGGATGGGATCTGTGTGCTACCAAAGGTGTTCTGCTGGGGAATATCCCTGCTCACTATCTAATCTTGGCAGCTCAAGAGGCAAAGAGCCTCAGTTATCAGGGCCTGATGCTGAGCCAAGTCTGGGTACAGCCACCTTCACCTTGATCCTCTGGCAGATACTCAGTGGCACAGGGGTGAGCTAAGCCCCGTGTTTGCAGATAGATGGGGCTGGTGTGTGTTTGGCTCCTCCTCTGCTCCGTGCTGGTGCTTGTGGGGAGCTCAGGGCACCTTGGAACCAGAAGCAACTGCTCTTGGGGCATGGGAAGGGGTTTGCAGCCCAAAATCCCGCCGCAGCAGTTCAGCTTTGTGCCTGGTACTGGGATGGTTTGTGGTCCCACAGCACTACAACCACTGTGTACCCCCTCAGGACCTGGTAGACTGGCAGAAGCCCTTGCTGTGGCAGGTGGGCTACTTAGGGGAGAAGTACGACGAGTGGGTGCACCAGCCTGTGGATCGGCCCATCCGCCTCTTCCACTCAGATTTCCTGGAGTTCCTCTCCAAGACAGCATGGTGAGCTCCCAGGGTCTGCACTGTGCCCTGCATGGTGCCTCCCCAGGGTGGGGGGAATGGCTCACCAGCCAGCAGGACACTCCCTCTGATATCTCCTTCTGCCCCACAGGTACGTGGTGTTCATGGTATGGACACCCGTGGTGCTCTATCTCAGCTGGGTCAGCTACACCTCCCTTGCTCAGGGCAACACCAGGCTCTTCTCCTCCTTCACCACAGGTACGAGCAGCAGCAAAGCTCCTGGGCTTCCCTTACTGACCCCCTCTGGGCCCAGGGGCAGGGCAGCCCTGGGTGGGGGGAGAGCTGCATCCCTTCCCCATCCCTTTCTTTTCCCTCCTTCTGTACGTGCTCACCACAAGCCACATGCAAGAGCAGCAGGTCAGCACCTCTGTCTGCGGCCACCAGCGTGTCCCCTGCAGGAAGCCACCTGTGCTTGCCCACCTCCATTTCACCTCTCACCACAAGATTTGGTCCCCCCAGGAGATCAAGAGAGGCACAGAGCCCGCAGACCCGGGCTGCGGTCTGCTCCCTCTTGCCTCCCTTCCCTCCATCCTCCAAACCGAGCCCTGCCGGTGCTGGGGTGTGCTCCAGCCGCCGCTGACGCCCACCCCCGGCCGTGGCTGAATGCCGGCGCGGCGGGCGAACAAACCCGGCTCTCAGCGCCGCCGGCGCCGCACA
Organism: Notiomystis cincta; assembly: GCA_013398075.1. Taxonomy (NCBI): domain Eukaryota; kingdom Metazoa; phylum Chordata; class Aves; order Passeriformes; family Notiomystidae; genus Notiomystis; species Notiomystis cincta. The sequence continues at coordinate 84,502 of VZRX01012544.1, forward strand.
GTGCGAGGCTTGTTTGCCCGAAGCGCCTGCCCTTGAATCTCCCACTGTGTGCGCCCCGCTCCCCCGGGAATAACAAGCCTGGCCGGGGCAGGCTGTCTTCTTTGTTGTCTTTTTTTCTTTTTTTTTTTTCTGGGTTCCCTATTTTTTTTGCAAGGTGCCACCCAGTGCCAGCTGTGCCCGGCTGTGGGGTGGGGAGCGCCGGCTGCACAGGCACCCCCTGCTCCTTGTGGCATTCAGCACCTTGCTGCCAAATTTTGTGGGGTCTTTTTCCTAAAAATAAACAGGTTTTGGGAGAATCCAAACTTTGCTAGGAAGGACACAGAGCTGGCAGCCAGCCCTGAAAGAAGGAGGTGGCTGAAAAATGTTCTGCGGGGGCAAGTGCCCAACAAATCTATTCTTTTTCCCCCCCAAAAATAAAGACCAACACCAACAGTACTGTTTTACTGTCACGAGTGCTGCCTGAAAAGCTAAGGTCCCTCCTGCCTTGTTCTGGTGGGTGAAGCAGCTTTGTAAGGATGGTGAAGTCCCTAGAGTGCACGTCCAAGTCCCTGTTGGCATCTGGAATGCAGGGAACTCCCCTCACTGGCTTCCTGAGGCAGCAAGAAGCTGACTGTTTCTGTAAATTAATGGGAATCAAAGGAAAATGTGGTGAGAGCTTGGGCAGGTAGCTCTCTAGAGAAGTTCAGGGCAGGTGGATGGGAGGTGAGAAGGAAGGAGAGCTGAGCATCACCCTGATGCCAGAGGGAGGGCAGTGATGGATAAAAGCAGCCACACGTCACCGCCCTGCTGACCACCGCACGTCTCGTTGTGTAGAGTACTCCATCCCCGTCCACAAATACTACTTCCCCTTCATCTTCCTCCTGGGAATGGTCCTGTGGTCCCTGCTAGAGTACCTCATCCACCGCTTTGTCTTCCACATGAAGCCACCTGCCAGTAACTACTATCTCATCACCCTGCATTTCTTGCTGCATGGGCAGCATCACAAGGTGAGTCGCAGCTGCCGCCTCCGCTGGCGCCTGCTGGGCGGTGGGAATGGTGGCCTTTGCCCCGCTGGAGCCTGTTCCTGCACGGCCTTTGCCCAGGCAGAGCCTGTTTGTGCCTGCTCAGTGTGACTGGTGGCATCCCAAGCGAGGCACTTACCCAATACCAGCGAGGGCCGCAAAATGGCCTTGGAGGAGCTGGAGTTAAATTTGCAAGCTGTGTGGTTGGGCAAGGGGAAGACCAAAAGAGCCATAGGATCCCTCTAGCTTTGCTGGAGGAAATGGCCTTGTGGAACTTGGGCACCTGCCAGCTAAAGCCACCACCTACCTGGCCACCTTGGCATGTGGTGGGGCGCTGCTCTCGCCACGGGGTGCAACTTTGGGGAGGGTTTTTGGCATTGGCTTCTCCCAAACGGATTTCCCCAGTGCTCGGCAGGGATGTGCTGGGGCAGGTAGGGTGAGCTAAGAGTGCCTGTCCCACCGTCCCTCTCTGCTTCCAGTCTCCCTTCGACAGCTCCCGCCTGGTCTTCCCTCCTGTGCCAGCCTCGCTGATGATCGGCTTCTTCTACGGTGTCCTGCGGCTGCTGCTGCCCGAGGTGCTGGGGCTCTCGGTGTTCGTCGGGGGGCTCTGCGGCTACGTCATCTACGACATGATGCACTACTACCTGCACTATGGCTCACCCAAAAAGGGCACCTACCTGTATGGCCTGAAGGCTTACCACGTCAAGCACCACTTTGAACACCAAAAATCAGGTAGTGCTCCCCGTGCATGCTGGCAGGGGCAAGGGCTGTCAAAGGTCCGGTCTACCTGCATGTGTGCAGCTGATTGCTCCGAAATATTTGGGATTTGGGATGAGGAAAGCCAAGCATTGCACTGCTGGGGAAGCAGCATGTGAGGTGCTGTAGCCCATGGGAAAGATTTCCTGGCTCCCAGGCTGAGGATGGGGAGCCAGAGCAGGGCAGGGGTGAAGGCAGCAGCCCATCTCGCTGGCGAGCATCAGTGCTGCCCGGGGATGCCAGGGCAGAGGCATCCCTGGTGCTGGGATGTGGGTGCCCGTCCCTGCCCGGGGCAGCATCTCTTCCTGCTGGGAGGTGTTGACAGGTGTAGGGTGAGGCCCTGGGCTTCCCCAGATCCGCCCCACACCTTCCCTAGCCTCGTGCTTGCTCAACCTGCCCTTTGCCCGGTTTCCTAGGAGAAAACGCCCCATCCAGATAAGCTATCATCCATGGGGCTTGTTGGCATGGCCCAGCCAGCTCCTGCTCCCTCTGCTCTTCCTCCTTGCCTCACTTTGCCTTCCTCCCTTCCCAAAATGTGGACACTCCTCCCTCACCAGTTAACACAGAGCCCTTGCAACACCTCGATGATGGTGGTGCCGTGGGCTGAACTCTCTCTTCCCTGCCCACAGGTTTTGGCATCAGCACGCGCTTCTGGGATTATCCTTTCCGGACACTCATCCCTGAGGAGACCTTCAAGAAAGAGGACTGATGGCCCCAGCCCAGTGCTCAGCTGCCAGCTCCCTACCCCTGCACTGGGGCTGGTGTCCTTCCCCAGCCCCCAGCAAGGCCAGATGGTCCCTGCCCCCTTCCTGGGGGCTGTGCCTCAGCAGTGACTCCAAAGTGGAGCATCCCTGTGGAGTGCTGTGGTCAAGCTGTGGCACTGGCAAGGGGATGGGGGGCTGAGGATGGTGAGGAAAGGGGAGGAGGAGGCTGTGGGGTTCCCTGGTGGTCTCCTGCTCCTCCCTCTCTGCCCTCCCACTCCAGGCTATGGATGCACGGGCAGATCTGCTGCCTGAAAGATGAAGTGCCTGATGCCACCCTCCCTCCTCTGCCTGGCACCTTGCCAGAGCCCCTGTCTCTCCTGGGGTGCCCTCTCCCCAGGGCACCCACCATGCTGCAGTTAACCCTATTGCCAACTCGTGCCAAGGGGATTCCCTATCCTAGGTCCTTCTCCTGGCCCGATCTCAGCACAGGGTTTTCTTGGCCTGCAGCCCTTTTGGGGCGGGTCCTGCAGGTCTGAATTGTGCCTTTTTCTAACCAGTGCACCCATATCTCTCTGGCAGATTTATAAAGTTCATGGTTTTCATAGACATTGGCTACTTGAAACTCAAACTCCAATGAAAAGAATTACTACGAGATGCCTTTTTTTGCTGATCCTGTGATTTTATTTTTTATTATTTTTTTCCCTAATGTTTACTGCAGATATTTAAAAGTTTGAAATAAATTTATATGTAAAACTGTAGACAGTACAATTGTAAATAAACTGTATATTTTGAAAAATAAAACTTTCTAAAAAGGGTCTGGCAAATGTATCCCCCATGGCTGCTCACAAGACTGTTCTCCTGCCCTCGGTGTGTCCCTTTCCAGGTGCTGATGGCTCTTGGAGCCACCGTTCTTGGCTCCCCTCATCACCAGGGTGAGGTAGGAGCTTTGCATTCGCAGCAAACCTGTGTGACGCTGGGGCTCTGGGTGAGCAGAAGCTGCCATCACTTCTCTGAAGTTGGGCAATAGCGTCGCATGTGCCCCAGAGCTTCCCAAAATTCAGCCCAGCCCTCTGACGAAGCCGTCTGCAAAACTTCCTGTACTCCCAGCAGAGGTCAAGTCCTGTTTCCAGCACTGGTGCCCACAGCCCGCCGCCTTTGGTGCTGGGGGGTCCTGGGGTTCAGGGATGGACAGGGGAGCAGGGCTGAGCTCCAAAGGGTCTCTGCCCAGGCAGGAAGTTCAGCAAAGCGCAGAGCCCTTGCTGTGGGTGTCCCAGTGCCCTGGGCAAGCCCTCCCACAGCTGCCAGCACAGCAGAATGGGTTGTGGTGCTCTAAATAGCAGAAGCGTCAATACAGGGAGGCACAACTTCCTCATCCCCTTTTTCCCACTGCGCTTCCTGTGGGCAATTCCTTCTTCCATCAGGCAAAACCCAGCACAAGGGCACAGAGTCCGTGGGAATACCCCAAGCAGCTTGGGGAGCTGGGAGCTGTGATGGCATGGGAAGCTGGGTTGCACAATGTCCCTTCCGCTGTGACACCCTTTAAACCCGCGCTCGTCCGGCCGTGCCCCTCCAGTCCGCGGAGGCAGCCGAGGTCAGCGAGGCAGGACCAGGTAACTGACGGCTTCTCTTGGCAAGCAGACGAGATTCTTCCTTGGGGGCCATCCTGGAGAGAGCCTGAAGAGGACGGGAGAGAGGCTGCAGCTGGATTCTGGGTGCGTTTCCATCTCGTTTCCAGCCAGTAGGACCTGGCACCCCTCTCTTAGAGCTGGCTGCATCAGAGTGGCTGCTGCTAATTTCCCTGCAGCAGGGGTGGTTTTCTGTCCTTGCTACCTGCACGTGGGCTGGGGAGCAGGCACCATCCCTGTGGGGATGCTGAGTGCATAGAAAGGGCTTGATTTAAAATCTTGAGTGGGTAGAACAGAGCTATGGGGAGAAAATGTGAAGAAGCTGGGGCTGCTGGGGCTGTGGAGATGTTAGCCTTTATTAGATGTGTGACCACAGAGAGAGACATTGGGCAGAAATGAAAATAGATCTTTACAGTCAAAGATATGGGCTCTATGGGCAGGACCACAGGGTGACACAGGGCTGGAGCCAGGAATTCTGCCCAGAGGATGCCCCCTGGGTTACATCCAGATGCTCTCTGGACGTCCCTGCTCCTCTGGGTAGAAGCTCTCTGGGATGGCTCACACTAAATTAACGTACATAAATCAAGCCAAAACATCTCTTGCTAATGAAGAGAAAGATGTGCCACTACCACTGCTACCCATGTCTCTGTGTGTGCCTGCTCCAGCCTGCACGAGCCTCTGCAGTGCCAGGCAAAGCAGAGAAAGCAGAGCAGCTGGAGATGTGAGGGGCTGTGGGAGGGTGGTGTGCCATATCCGGGTATTTCTTAGGGTGGAAGGCGTGGAAGAGTCGCATCTCGCTGATCTCCGAGCAGTGCCTGAGGCTGACCTGCACCAGAGACTGCCAGCCCACATCCCCAGTGGCCAAGCCCTTTGCTGCAAGCATGGACACTGTGGAGAGGGTCCTCTCTGTGGCCCAGGCCATCCATGCCCAATTCGAGCAGGTGAAGTGCTGTAAGCACCAGTGCCAGCGCCTTGTGGAGCGCATCCAGATCCTGCTGGAGCCCGTGAGGATCCTCAGGGCTCAGCCACGACAGCACATCTCCCACCACGAAGAAAAACTGATGAAAAAGCTGCTCCAGGCACTGGAGGAAGCCCAGAAACTGGTAATGAAATACAGCCAGTCCAGCTGGATCCAGAAGTTCCTGCGAGCCCGAAGCACAGGCGAGGAGTTTGTCTGGGTGAACGAAAGCCTGGAGGATATTGCCCAGGGGCTCTCACTCCTGCTGCAGGCAGAGCAGAAGCAGGCTTTCCTGGAAGCTTTCCAGTCAAAGATATGTCGCAGGCAGGACGCTGAGGACCTGAGGGATGACAGAGCTTTCTTGGACCAGGTGATTGCAAGTGAGTGCATTTAGCAAACCCCCTTTCCCTGTGACTGGTGCAGTTTCCCTGGTGGTTGGCCCCTTTCTTCAGCTGCTGCCCAGCTCTGGCTTGATGGCCATGGAGAGCCAAAGGGACATTTAAACCATGAGAAAAACAAACCACACAGTCATACTTGTTCATCCAGTGGCCCAACCTCTGCTTGTTTCTCTCCCCAGGTACTGAGGAGCCCAAAGATGTGGCTGAGGAGATCTACATCGACAGGGAGTGTGTGGAGAGCAAGGTAGACTGGATGCAAAGTGAGCTGAACAAAGTCATTCGTGAGATGGAGCGTAAGTCGGTGTCACACCACCCACACCCTGTGCACTGTGTCCTTTCCCCCCAAGCCCTACCTAACGAGTCCCTTGTTCCCTTCTGGCACATGGTGGGAGCAGGACTGAAGAAGGTCAACGTTGGTAAAAGAGAAGACATCACTGAGATCAAGCGGGACCAACTCACTTTCCACCGGCACCTGCAGGACACAGAGAGCTACGACCTTTATGAGGGCGAGTACCACAAGTACCCTGTTGCCATCAAAACCTTCAAGAGGCCACTGACCACTGACCCAGTGTGAGTTGTCCTGGGTGGGAACCAGTGTACCCCAGGAGGGTGGCACAGCACCATGTCATGCCTTGTTCCAGGGATCTCACCATGCTGTCCTTTTCCACAGCAAGGTGAGAGACATCTTTGAGAAGGAGATTCAGACCCTGAAGAAGTTTGAGTCTCCAAACATCCTGCGCATGTACGGGATCTGCATTGAGGAGAACGGTAGGGGTGTCACATCAACGTCACCCTTTTCCTCCCCTCCCATCCCCAGCGCTGACTGGTGGCACGTGGTTTGTTGTGGTCCCCTCCCAAGAGGTGGCACAAGGCAGGATGCTTTTGCCTTGCAGATGGGAGCCCCTGCTTCTCCATCGTCATGGAGTACTGTAAGCACGGGACGCTGCGCGACGTGCTCAACAGGCAGCAGCATCTGTCCTGGGACATCCGCATTCGGATGGCCCTGGGAGCTGCCAGAGGCCTTTACAGGTGAGCTTCTGTATAAATCAGTGAGTAACCATCAACCACCCCATGATCCAAAAGCTGTGTGCAGCTTCCTGGTTCCTCAGAGTAAGCAGTAGTATCCTGTTAGACGTTGATTCCCAGTGATACCACCTTGGGACACGGGGATGAGAGGCTGGTGAAGGGGTAGGGAGTGGATGTGGATGCAGTAGCACCCATCTACCCTTCCTACATTTGGCTGCAAGCCTGCAAAGGCCTGGAAGGGTGAAATCCCCTTCCCCAGATCCACAGGGCAGTTTGGAAGCAACCTACAGCATGGCCAGTTCTCCTTATGGGTACTGCTCATCCACAAGACTTGTTTTGCCCCCAGTGGCTCTTCCTGCTGGAAAGGGTGGCTTGGCAGGGTTGATCCACCAAGACAGGCAGAGAGCTGCTGGCTTCTCTGGATGCATGTCAGTCATTCCCTCCACAGGGAGGGAGAACCAAGGTGGGGATGGATTGGTCCATCATCATCATCACCATCCTGATGTGTTGCCCTTGGTTCCTCCATCCATTTGCAGGTTGCACCAGACAGGGGAGAAGTCCCGACTCCATGGCTGCATCTGCAGTAGCAAGTTCCTGGTGGCTGGGGATTACTGTGTGAAGGTAAGCATCAAAGCAACTTGGAGATGCTTTGGGGAGTTTTAAATGGTTTTTTGGAGGTCTCCCTCCACCAGCACTGAAAGGAATTGTGATGGTCCAGGATAAAATGGGGTAGTGACAACTCCCCTATGACTTTAGGCACTTAGACCTGCCTATCTTGGTCTTATCATCAGCAAAGTGAGTGTTCCTAAAGCATCCAGCCTGGGATGAGCTGAAGCTGGAGCAATTCACCTGCATTCAGCCCTGGTTTTGCTTGCAGGAAGAGACCTGTGCTGGGCAGCACACACGGCTGCACACCAGCCTTGGCTGCCCAGAGCATCTCACTCTGTTTCCTCCATCTCTAGGGCATTCCCCAGCTGCACCACAGGTTTCTACTTCTCATTTCCTCTCTCTCATTCTCTCAATCAGCTGTCAGGATTTGAGCTGTGTGAAACAGAATCATCCATCAAGAGGAAAGCCAAGAAGGATTGGAAACAAGTCTCTATGTTGGCTTACATAGCTCCAGAGAACCTGAAAGACATCAACTACCCTTACAAGAGGCCCTGTGAAATATACAGGTGTGTCTGTCCCTCCCAGGAGATGCCTGCAAGCAGGCAGGTGTCTGGCAGAGCAGCTGCTGAGCTATGGAAGGAGGCCAGGTTTAAGCGGATGCACAAGCAGGCGCTTCCAGTTGGCACAGCCCGACAGCCTCTCCATTAGAAGGGAGGAATACATGGTGGAATGAACACTGAGACTCTTGCTTGTCTCCTTCCAGCTTTGGGATCGTTCTGGCAGAGATTGCAACCTCCAAAATCCCATTTGAAGGTGAGACAGAAGTGCCTGGTTCCCTGCATAAAAGCCACATGGCAGAGTGTGGCTCCTGTCTGGCATTGGAGGCTCCCTGCTCCTTCCCTGAGCATCCCAAGCAGGTGCCAGTGGCAGTGCCTGGTGTGTGCCTGACTCTGCATGAGAGCTTCATAGCTTCCCCTGAAACTCCAATATAGTAAAGTACAGCTTATAGTAAAGCAAGATGCTTAAACCACAAACATGCAAATAATTTTTGTTTCTATTGGACGGTCTGTGCATTTAAGCATAAACATGTCTTGCTCTACTGGAGCCCAACAGTGTCATGCTAAATACAGAGGGATTCATTGCAGACGGAGTTTGGGCCACTTCCCTGCTGGCTTCTCCCTGCCAAAGCTGCAGGCAGGCTCTTGGCACAGCTTTGTGCTGGGTTTCCTCCCCAGCACCCTCCTGTGGCAGCAGAGCTCCATCCTGATGCTCCTGTTTGCACTTGCTGTCCAGGCTGCACTCCTGAGGAGATCGTGGAGAAAATCTGCAGTCACCATTACTGGGACCCCCTTGGGGAAGATTGTCCTGAAGACCTGAGGAAAGTCATTGAACAGTGCTGGGCCTTTGACCCTTCCCAGCGCCCTTCTGCAGAGGGTGAGTGTCCCAGACATCTGCTCCACAGGCACTTTGCATTCTGCAGTCAGCCACTTCAGCAGGCACTTTGCCCCTTATTTCCCATATGAGTTTGCCTGGCTTTGTATTTCAGGATCCTGCCTTGACCTTTCTTTTCATGCTAACAAGTCCCCCAGTTCCAGACCTCACACATTAACATTTATTTACCCATGCCATGACAACAGTCACCAGGCTGTTTGCTCAAAGAAGTAGCTTTTTTCTCTCTCTTTTTTCTTTACTGAACTGGAAGTTGGGGTCTGTGCATTAATCCTCACTCAGGTCCTGCAGATCCCATAAGCTGGAGGAGCAGCCACAACATTCTGCAGGAACATTTCCTGCCTTGGGCTTTGAGCACTAAATTGCAGTTTGGGGCATTGCTCTATAACAGGGAAGTTTTCACTGTCTCTGAAGCTGTTTTGGGTCTGATCAGATGATAACAGGTCTCCATCAGGAGATACAACAGAAACATCAGGAAAAGACAGAGGAACCATTTCTGGTGTGTTTGAAGTCACAGAGGTCATACCCTTCCCTCAGTTCATCTGTCTAAGGGGAGAAAACTTCCTCCAGCCCCATCTACTCCATCCCATGGGACCAGATCCATACAGGAGACGTGGGAAATGTGCCCAAGAAACCACTGTGTGTCACATCTCTGTGCTTCCACTTCCCACCAGCACCTCCCTTAGCAGAGCCTGGCACAGGGAATCGCTCTGGCTGAAGGGAAAATGCCAAAATGTGGTTAGAGGCATTGGCAAAGCCACACTGAGGAAACAGGATGGCTTTTTACTCCAATGTGACCCTAATCCAACACTGTGGTGCTGAGCTGGAAGGACAGCTCATTGCAGCTGTTGATGGGGGTCTTTCTGTAAACACAACTATTTCTGTTTGGGCTGAGCTGCCTGCTCAGGCCTGTCCCCTGCTAATCCCTGCCCATTTGTGCTGGCCTGAGGACAGTGTGACTCCCTGTCCTGGTCCTTATCAGCGAGGGAAAGCCATCTTCTCATCTCTTAAAAAAATCCAAACAAGCCTACAACAAATGCAATGTGTTGATTAATGCTGTCCCTGTGCTTTGCAGAGATTGTGGACTTGCTGGCTGACCTGGAGAAAAGCAGGAACCAAGGAAGTTAACTGTGGAAAAGGGGGGCCGGGTGAGCAGGGGCAGCAAGCCTTGGGCTGCCACTCGCCCCTCTTCCCCTCGCTGAGACTGGTGGTTCAATTCACCTCCTTTTTCTGGGTGTGACACCTTCACCTCGCCAAGGGGCCACGCCTGGGTCGCCTCGGAGCCAGCTGGGGGCTGAGGTGACCTGAGGAGAGGCCATCAAGAAGCCTGGGGGGACCAGAGGGATGGAACGTAGCTTCTTTTACATGGACAGACCAAGGGAGTCGAGCCTGTTCGGCCCCAAGAAGAGACGACTGAGAGGGGACCCGTGAGCGTCTGTCCCGGTCCGAAGAGATGTCAGAGGACGGAGCAGCTCTGCTGGGTGGTGCCAGCAGCAGGGCAAGAGGCACGGGCAGGAACCGGCACACGGGGAGTTCCACCTGAACATGAGCAAGAACTGCTTTGCTGCGCGGCTGATCATACACTGGAACGCTGCCCAGAGAAGCTGTGGAGGTTTCCTCGCTGCCGATATTCCATTAGCACGGGGTGCAGCCCTGGGAAGCCGCTCTAGGACGCTCCTGCCGAGCAGGGAGGGGGCACCGCGGGGCTCCCTTCCAACCTGACCCCTTCCTGGCACCGACCCTGCCCTCGGGCTGCCCCCGAATCCTTTCCGCTTCCCCCCGGTTCCGCTCGGCTCCTCTCGGCCTTCCCCCTGGTGTTCCCCGGGCTCCCTCCAGCTTTCCCCCGGTTGTCCCCGGTTTCCCCCGCAGTCCCCCGGGCCTGCCGGGCCCAGCCCGGGCCTGCCGGGCCCCGTCACCATGGCAACGCCCCGCCCACCTGCTCCGGTTTGAATGAACGCGCATTCCCGCTCTTTTCCCCCGGTGGCGTCTCCGCCAATGAAAACTCGCTCCCCTCCTCTGCCCCGCCCCTAATGGCATTGGGGGCCTCCTTGCCCAATCAGCCGGGCTTCCCTGCGGCGCTTTGACCAATCAGAGCACGCTCTGCCTCCCTGCCTCTCGCCCCGGTCACACCCAGTTCCGTTGGACAGACGGACGGAGCGATTGGCCAATGAAAAGCGGAGGCTGCTCCGATTCGCCCAATGGCAGCGGGCGCGGAGGTCGCGGCCAGCCAATAGGGCGGCGGGGGCGGGGCGGCGCGGCGNATTCTGCCAGCCGAGCTCTGCCCTGCAGGCTCTGCCAGCCAAATTCTGCCAACCAGGCTCTGCCCTGCAGGCTCTGCCCGCCAAATTCTGCCAGCCGAGCTCTGCCCTGCAGGCTCTGCCAGCCAAATTCTGCCAACCAGGCTCTGCCCTGCAGGCTCTGCCCGCCAAATTCTGCCAGCCGAGCTCTGCCCTGCAGGCTCTGCCAGCCAAATTCTGCCAACCAGGCTCTGCCCTGCAGGCTCTGCCCGCCAAATTCTGCCAGCCGAGCTCTGCCCTGCAGGCTCTGCCAGCCAAATTCTGCCAACCAGGCTCTGCCCTGCAGGCTCTGCCCGCCAAATTCTGCCAGCCGAGCTCTGCCCTGCAGGCTCTGCCAGCCAAATTCTGCCAACCAGGCTCTGCCCTGCAGGCTCTGCCCGCCAAATTCTGCCAGCCGAGCTCTGCCCTGCAGGCTCTGCCAGCCAAATTCTGCCAACCAGGCTCTGCCCTGCAGGCTCTGCCCGCCAAATTCTGCCAGCCGAGCTCTGCCCTGCAGGCTCTGCCAGCCAAATTCTGCCAGCCAAATTCTGCCAAGCAGGCTCTGCCCTGCAGGCTCTGCCAGCCAGGCTCTGCCAGCCAAATTCTGCCCGCCAGGCTCTGCCCGCCGGGCTCTGCCCTCTGGCAGCACTCGGAATTCCTCATTAGTGCCCAGGACGCCGGTTTGTGGGTTTGTGGAGACCCTCCTACTGCGGGCTCTTCCCGGCACTGGCACTGCCTGGTAGGCAGCTGGTTGGCTGGAGGAAGCACTGCTCCTTCAGGCCACATTCCAAGCTTTAACCGTGAAAATGCCAGTATTATTGTTTTTATAAATCCCACCGTTAATGTAGGCACTGGAGCCTGTTGCCCAGGGAGGCTGTGGCTGTCCCAGCCCTGGAAGTGCTCCAGGCTGGGTAAGGCCTAGTGAGAGGTGTCCCAGTGCATGGCAGGGGGTTGGGAGTGTGTCCTTAACCAGTCTCTTCCAAGCCCTTGACATCATGATTGTATGTATGGTGAAAATAAAGAGTTTATTATGTTTATATTATTATCATGAACACAGTGCTAGAGATGCAGTACTTGATTGTTGAATGTTACCATGTGTTGGCCATGCAGCTGTTCTGGTGTGAGGTGGTGATGTCTATTTTTGGCCTAACTTAGGCTGAATAGGTAATCAAGATAAGAATGATGAAATGACTCATAAGTTAGAATTACTTGAAAGGTCTATAAGAATATTTGAGCTTTAGTACAACCTCTTTTATTAACTCTTGTATACATTTTCTATCTACTTTTTATACACAACCAGCATTTGTTATCTATACAGCCCTAGCTGTAAGTTTTACCAGCTAGATAAAACTGGTGTTTGTGCTTTGGGGTTCTAAATAGTGCTAAAGGTCTGCAATTCCCAAGGCTTTTCAGGCTTATGATGGCTTAAGTACTTTTTGGAGAATGTGAATGATTTCCAGCATCTTGCAGAATTTAATCTACACACCTCTTCCAATAAAGGACTTGTGATTGTTGGTGCATCTGTGCATTCAATTAATGAAATAATCTTGAACTTTTTTGTGTTGTAGGAATAGTGTGACCACAGTGCTCTTGTTTTGGTGGCTGACAACAGCATGAGAATTAATAATGCACAAACTGTTGTCTCTGTTTTTCTTCAAACCCTAAGGTAGTACTCCTGTTCAGGAGGTAACCTGAAGTCCATATGCTAAAGATGCAGAAGTGCAACCATCCTTAAGAATATATTTGCAGTTTTACTGCAAGTTTCATTTTTGTGCAGTCTTGGGCTGGCTATGGATCCACAAATGCTGATGCTGCAGATAACCAGTAATGTCTCAGTCACGTGTTCTGCTTGTCATGCCCTCTCTGGGTTTGCCCAGTGTTGGTAAATACCTGAAGGGTTGTTCAGTGAGCTCTGGGTAAGGGTCACAGTGATGTGTTATGATAAGACAATTTTATTTGAAGAAGCTTGAAGGTCAGCCCACCTCCTGAGAGCAGTGCAGCAAAGGACTGTGTCATAGGGCTTGTTTCTGGCTGTAGCTGTCAGTGCTTGTGCAGTGCTGCTCACCAGGCAGTCTCAGATATTTCCAACTGTTCTTCAGGATCCACATGAATTTACTTGGCAAGTAAATGATGGCAGCAAGAAAACATTAACTTTACACACTCATCCAAATGCTTATTTAAGTTGATTTTGCAATGTGTCTTTGGTGCTAGCTGCTGTTGAGCCAAAGACTTTGAGCCCAGGGCTCTGGGAGGGAGCTCCCAGCTCACATACATGTATTGACTTGTGGTTTAGCTCTGCTGCAAAGGTTGAATGTTCTCTGGACACTGAATTCTAAAAGCTTTTTTAGTCACTGAGTGCTGTAGCTGGTTCTTGCTACCATCAGGCAAGTAGGGTACACTTATAAGTAAATACTAGTTTTCTTCACCTCTTTGCAGAAATGGCTCAAGAAGAGATGGAAGTTGATCTCCAACCCGTGGCTGGTTACTCAGTGCAGACCCTCCGGGCGCTGGAGCCCTCTGGTCACGCCGCGCTCTCGCCCCACGTTGCTGTGCTCGGTGAAGGAGGGGACAGCTCTGCAGCCCCTCCTGCTGACGGTGCTCTTGTCACGCCCAGCACTGGTCCAACAACGGAAGCAGCTGCAGAGCCCGACCCGCGGCCGAGTCCTGCCATGGCCCCCAGTGGGCTGCAGGGGCTGCAGGGGGAGTTTGGTGTTGGTACACATCAGGCACTGCCTGTGCCACAGCTCACACAGCGTCCACAAGTGAGGAGAGCTCGCAGGCAGCAGAGAGTGGGTGGTTCCCAGAGGACAATCAGTACCAGGTAAAGTAGAAATTAAATTGGGTCTGAACTGCCCTCTGATCAAGTACAGCATCAGTTCAAAACTCTCTTGCTTTCTGGCCTGCAGAGTCCAGACCAGCCCAGGTGTGTGGCTGGGGCCAAATCCAGGGTACCTCACCTACCATTTAAGCTCAGTAATAGCACAGCAACTTCTGGTCTCTTCTGGCGTGTTCTTTGCCCTTGTTAAGTGAATCCCCCTGTTTCATATGTTGGCAGAGGTGGTGTTGACTTCTGAGCCCTTCTACATTGTGAATTTTGCAGTTTTGCTGGCAGAGCTTCTGCTGCCTCTGTTCCCTCTGTGCAGCCAGATTCCTGTCCGTGATTCCTGCAGCAGTGCTGACTCTCTGTTCCAGCCAGCATTTAGCTCAATGGAGCTTGTGCTCTGATTTGCATTTCACATTTGATTTGGGGACTGCCTGATTACATTTTCTGGTGACAGTTGCTGCAGAAACTTTCACAAACATACAAAGTGATATTTTTCTGTGGGGTTTCTTTGGTTGGCTTTGGGTTTGGTTGGTTTTTTTTACTTTCAGACAAAATTAAAAATCCTCTCTATTTAATACCATTTGTGATGGGATTAAAGGGGGATGAGTTGGGATGCTCTCCAGCCAGAAAGAAATCCCTGTTTCTAGTTTATTTGGGTTTTGTGCTTCTAGCTTTCGTCCGTGCCAAGAGTGAAATTATAATTAACTGGAGCATTGCTTTTAAATTCAGTGAGACCAAGAGCTCCTCTCCTCCCAGTTGATTAAACACCACTGTATTGTTTGCCCTCGGATTGCCTGTGAAGGTCACTGTAGTTGTGAGGGCTGGAAGGCAACCTGAGAAACTCTTCTGAATCTAAAGGATAATTGAGCTGATAGCTGAACTGATGGGGGCAGAGGGGAGGATGTTTCTATCTAGGGATGAAGTTCCAGTAGAAAGAAGAGGGAAAGTACAAAGACTAAGCACAAAGTAGTCAATGGAATGAGGTTCTGATCCAAATGGTGTGCATTTCATAGTACCAGTGGCTCCAGGGACCAGGGCTGAGTTAGGGGTGGAGAGACAGATGAGGAGTTTCCTTAGGCTTATTAATGAATGACACTACTTTGCTTTTCTCCTCTCCAACCCCACCATCCCCTTCTCCCCCAAAAGAAGACAGTATCAATGTTGTAATGAGAAGACTTTCTTTGAACTGAGCAAACGAATTGTTGCTGATCTTACTGATTGTTCACAAAGTGGTCTATCCCATGTGACTGCCCCCCTACCAGAGAAGGCCTGACTTGGTAACTCTGACACCTTCCTGCTGCAGTCAAAGCCTGGGAATTTGCCTGCAAACAGTCAGGGAGAAACATGCTGAGCCTTTAGCTTACCTGACATGACTGTGACTTTTGTTTCTTGCTTTTCTGGACTCAGGGCAGCATTGGATCATTACTTTCAACTCAGCAGGACCCAAGAGCCAGCTGCAGGACCACCTCCACACCTGGAGTTCCTGCCCACTGTGANAACTTTTACAAACATACAAAGTGATTTTTTTCTGTTGGGTTTCTTTGGTTGGCTTTGGGTTTGGTTGGTTTTTTTTACTTTCAGACAAAATTAAAAATCCTCTCTATTTAATACCATTTGTGATGGGATTAAAGGGGGATGAGTTGGGATGCTCTCCAGCCAGAAAGAAATCCCTGTTTCTAGTTTATTTGGTTTTTGTCTCATCTTTCTAGCTTTTGTCCGTGCCAAGAGTGAAATTATAATTAACTGGAGCATTGCTTTCAAATTCAGTGAGACCAAGAGCTCCTCTCCTCCCAGTTGATTAAACACCACTGTATTGTTTGCCCTCGGATTGCCTGTGAAGGTCACTGTAGTTGTGAGGGCTGGAAGGCAACCTGAGAAACTCTTCTGAATCTAAAGGATAATTGAGCTGATAGCTGAACTGATGGGGGCAGAGGGGAGGATGTTTCTATTTATGGATGAAGTTCCAGTAGAAAAGAAGAGGGAAAGTACAAAGACTAAGCACAAAGTAGTCAATGGAATGAGGTTCTGATCCAAATGGTGTGCATTTCATAGTACCAGTGGCTCCAGGGACCAGGGCTGAGTTAGGGGTGGAGAGACAGATGAGGAGTTTCCTTAGGCTTATTAATGAATGACACTACTTTGCTTTTCTCCTCTCCAACCCCACCATCCCCTTCTCCCCCAAAAGAAGACAGTATCAATGTTGTAATGAGAAGACTTTCTTTGAACTGAGCAAACGAATTGTTGCTGATCTTACTGATTGTTCACAAAGTGGTCTATCCCATGTGACTGCCCCCCTACCAGAGAAGGCCTGACTTGGTAACTCTGACACCTTCCTGCTGCAGTCAAAGCCTGGGAATTTGCCTGCAAACAGTCAGGGAGAAACATGCTGAGCCTTTAGCTTACCTGACATGACTGTGACTTTTGTTTCTTGCTTTTCTGGACTCAGGGCAGCATTGGATCATTACTTTCAACTCAGCAGGACCCAAGAGCCAGCTGCAGGACCACCTCCACACCTGGAGTTCCTGCCCACTGTGAGGGACACCCAGGAACAGCACCCAGATGAGACAGTAGTAGTGAGTGACTCTGACAGCAGCACTTCTGAGGAGGAGGAGGAGGAGGAGGAGGAGGAGGAGGAGGAAGCAGTGGAGGCAGCAGCACTGCTGTTACCATCAGCCCAGGAGACGCCTCCAGCAGCGAGCTCAGGAGGTTTGTGCTGTATTGGAGCTGTGCAGAGACTGATTTCAGACACTTTCCTTGCTGTTTGAAAACTCAGCAGGGAAATCCTTCCGAGCTTCACAGCAGACGGTGCTCAGAGATCTTTGTGCCCACAGCTGACAGGAGCAGGCTGCTGCCACACATCTTTCTGGCAAGCAGCTCCTAAGAGCAGCAGCAGCAATGGGTGATTGCTACCATAATGTTAAATACAATCTTTCTGCTGTTTGCAGACTGCTGCTTACTCTGAACATTTCCAGGATTATTTGTAACTTAAATTTAGGGATTATTGCTTGCCATGCTTCCACTGTTATATATTATCAAGGAGTGCTATTGAAGACATCAGGTCACAGTTTGGACATCAAGTGCTTTCAAAGCAGGATCTGGTTCAGTATTTTTTAATTGTTTGAGATTCCATCTGCTTCAGTTTAGTTTTCATTTCTGTAACTTGTGGCACTTAGCTGAGGAGATGGAGGTGCTTTTGGTTTTTCTTTCCTAGTCTCTCTCTGTCTCGCAATTCTTTATCTAAACTCATGTTCACAGGCTGACACCCACACTTCAGTCACATTGTTTGTGATGAACATGCACAGTTTATTGTAAGAGTGACAGATAGCTAACTTGCTAGTCAAGGTTATTGATGCCCAGAGAATACAAGAACAGGGATATCTTTTTATTTCAGTCTCTAAGGAATGTCCTTATGATTCACTCTCTGCCCTCAGTTTTGGTTTTGATTGGCCAGCTCACCTTGTTAACTTTTTTAAAGGGATACATCTGTGAGGTGTCTTTTGAACAGATCCATTCTGCTTGCTCTGGGCTAGTTTTACACATGACAGGAGCTCAAGCTGTTAAGTGCTGTATATTATTGTGTGAACATATGCTCTCTGTTGGATTTTCTGGAATTCCCTTGTTGCTTATGTAAGCCAGTGGCTCCTCTTACAGCCCAGAGTCACAGAGCCTGAAAACTTTATTGACAGTAGGCAGGGTTAGGTGATACTTCTACTGGATGGAGAATATCTGCCTTGATTATTAAATGTGATTAATACCTCTTGTTTTGTCAGGAGCTAGAGGAGAGGCAGTGATTTCTGCTCCTTTTTTACTGTGCTGGTGGTGCTGATCCCTGTGTAGCAATTCAGTGTGCCTATGCCTCAAGAGATGGGCTGATAGAGGCCCACCACAGAAACATAGGGAAAATACCAGCAGAATTGGTAGTTCAGGCAATTAGCAGTGGGAAAACTGCTGAAGTCAGAGTGAATGGACAGCCAGCATACGGGAAATGCTTTCCTGGCACATGAAATATGCATGCTCAGATCCCTTGGCAAAGCAGCTTCTCATATTGGTGTCTGTCTTTCTCAGGGCATAATGATGTGGGGATATAACCTTACATCAGCCTAACTATAGACCAGGTCTGTTTGTTTTGTGCAGGTCAGAAAATTCTGATAACAATTGCTGTCCTTAAAAGACCTCTCCTTTTTCACTGAAATGCTGTTACTTTTCATAAAAGAAAACAAAATTCTTCAGCACTACTGTTGATGTATAGAAAGCCTTACACACAGGCTGTCCAGGGCACTGATCTGAAGCTTTGTAAGTAACCTGTGCTGCTGCTGTGTCACTACTTAACCTGTGCCCTGATGATTTCAGATCAAAGCAGGAAAACTCCTTTTCCCCCCCATTATGAATCAGGTTATTTAAGCAATGCTTTCTTTAGTTTCCAGTCAGGTCCAAGCAGAACCACCTCAAGCTTTGTCTCAAGCTTCTGCAGAACGTGAAAGTCATGAAGATGAAGATGAAGTCCAGCAAAAGCAAGTAAGATGAACTAAATGCTTTTGGAGACAGATTACATAGGATAAATGCTGCATTTTCTAAAACAATTTTGTTGGTTTTCCTAAAATTTTTAATCCTAGACAACTCCACTAAAGAAAGTAGAGCCATCAGTCCATGTTGCACCTCTGGATGAGGAGGAAGGAGATACCTGTGCAATCTGCTTTGAGCAGTGGACCAACGCTGGGGACCACCGTCTGTCTGCACTGCGGTGTGGGCACCTCTTTGGCTACACATGCATTGAGAGGTGGCTCAAGGGACAGGCAGGGAAGTGCCCTCAGGTAAAATGGGTGTTTGTGTGCACTGGAAAGCACTTAGAGCACTTACTGTGGGTGTCTAACTTGTGCCTCAGATGTGATCACTGTAAATGTTGCAACTGGTTGCTGCGTGAAGCTGCTGTCAGAGGAAACAAACCCCACCATTATTTTGATGTTATTAGGCCAGTAACAACTAGCAGTACTTTAAAGAATAGCTTATGACTTGGATCTTCTCCCTGAAGCAGAGCATTTGTGAATAGCAGATGCAAAAGTTTGAGAGTTCAAGTGCTAAACTTGTAAATGGTTTCAGAATGCCACAGTCTGGTCCTACAGAGAACCACCTGGAATGGAAATAGCAGGTGGATTCCTAGAAGCAATTAACTAAGCATAAAGAATGTGTTATTGGACAAGAAATCTCTCTGAGGACTGTTTTGAAACCACAAAATGGTTAGGGTTGGAAAGGACCCTAAAGTTCATCTAATTTAGTTTTCAGTTGATTAATCTGTTTTGAACTGCATCTGCCTTTGCAGCCTTTAAGAGGTCCAGGTTGTTTAGGAAGCTGGCAGAGAGCAAACTGAGAACCAAGTTACATCTTTTAATGTCCATTTGCAAGTGGTAAATCAGCTTTTGAAGGTTTTCTTTCTAGCATTCCTTCCATGGTTAATACTGATCTCCTTTGATGAGGTCTGCACTTCTCTGTGATGTGTTTTCATTCCTTATTCCTTTTTTCCATGAAGGAATGTTGACAAAAAATAGGTCAACGAGTACCTTGTAAATAGGATTCAGTTCTGCCACTTTTCCTGGGCTGGAAGCCCAGGGTTCCTTTGGCTTTGTCATTTTGAGAGTTTCCCTATTCCTGCTTGACTTTGCAGGATTCCCTTCTCTCAACAAGAAACTTCTCTTGACATGTGCTGTGACTAAACCTAAAGAATCCCTGTTGCCATAGCAAAGGCTCAAAGTTGATTTTTCTTACCCCTGTCAATTCTGTGTAAGCTTTGCTTCCCCCACTTCAGGCCCAGACAGAATTCTGAAAGACCTGCCTGTCATCTTTACTCTTTGGAATTTTGTGACTGCTTTCTTCTTGAACACTAACTTCTCAAGGGTTGCTTGCTCACTCTTTCTCTTCCAATGATATAAATACTAAAAAGTTCCTGGCAGAACTTGATCTGGAGAGAACCTTGAAGCTAAATCATCTTCCCTTCATTTTCAGTCACCATCCTTTGCAACTGGGCATTCTCTGGTTGAATAGCCCAGAGTTGCTGTGCATGGTCTGTGTACTAAGTGGCTTGAGTGCAAGTTACTGTGAAATTGCAGCATTCCTGATCCTGCCAGTGACAGCTGCTGGCTGCCAGGAAAACTGTCTTAGCCATTTACTGCTCTGCAAGGCAGTTCTTTACAAAGGGAGGGAGGTTTTCTGCTCTGAGAGTATTGCTCGTGATGTCTTTGTGCTACTAAGTAATAGGGAAGTCTGCATTTGAATAATTTAATGTTTAGCAGACTTTACTCAATCTGAGTATTCACTGTCTCTTTTCTCATCAACAAAGTATATTTGCAAAACAATAAGCTTGGAAGAGATTGTGGCATCTGCAAGTTCTAACTTGCCTTCTTTTTAAGGTGAATATAAAGTACTAAATGGTTGCAGCTAGATGCACAAAATTATTGAAATATCTGACTCTGTGTGTTACTGAAATCAGTGAGATGCCAGTGTTTCATATGACACTGGAACACTTATGGATTTGGACCTGTAGAATTTGATTAAAGGAATACAGTACAGAATTAAGAGTTGGGAGTATACTCAGGGATTCCTTGTCTGTTGGCCAAGCAAGTCTTGGTGTTTTCACGAGGTTGGGCTGATGTTTTGTTTTAGATCTTGTTTTCCCTTTGTCTGATTTGGGGATTTTTGTCCCTGGAACATACCTGATCCTGCTGCCTTGCTGATGCATTAGCAGAATACATTTAATGGGAAGGAAGGAGATGGATTATTAAAGGTGCAATAGGATATGCAACTTAAACTGTTGCTGTAGCCCTGGTTAGAGCTCTGACGTCTGTATGAGGGAGCATCTTGCAAACACGCTGTGTAAGTGCTCGTGGCTTTGTTTTCCAGTAGACAACCCCTCCCTTCAGAGCTAAATAAAACAATACCTAGGGACTTGTAGGGATGCATATTTTGGACAGTTACATTCCTGTAGATGAACTGAGCTTGTGTTTGATTCCAGTGCAATAAGAAGGCCAAGCGTTCCGACATCGTGATCCTGTACGCGCGCACGCTGAAGGCGCTGGATACCAGCGAGCAGGAGCGCATGAGGAGGTACAGAGTCTCTGCAAGGACACCAGCACTGAGAGCTGCACTCTGCCTTCTGCTCATGCTTTCATTTCCTGTACTGCCTAAAGCAATTTGTGCACTCCCTTGGGGTTTATCAAGAGTGTAGCTACCTTAAAGAACCAAGGCCTTGCTGGGTTGCATGGCTTAATTTGCTTTTGGAACAGAATTCTTGAGTTTGCATTTTGTAGCCCTGAAACAGCAAAAGCTATCTTGTGCTGTATCCTGAAATGTTATCATGGGAGAACACGCAGAGTTGATGCCAAAAAGCTGTATATTGCTAATTCATCATTAGATGGGAAAAGCAAGGCATAGTTAGGAATGCAAGGAGGGTGAATAGCTGACCTTTTCTGCCATTTTTTCTGCATGCATTAAACAGAGTAATGCCTCATATGAATCACTTTCCATCTTGCTTTGTCAAACTCTTCATGTAGCTTTACTTGCAAAAGGTCAGCAAGCATTACTATGAGTCCACTTCCCTTTCCAACTTAAATGTAGACTTTGTATTGAAAAAGGGAAAAGCAGGTATGAAAATGGGGACTCATTTCTTTTCAGTAAGATGCTGCCAGAGATACTATTCTGAAATTAAAAGGCTGCAGATATCTGAGTTCTTCTGAGTCTTGTGTTGAATAGAATTTAATTGGGATTTCTTCACATGTCTACAACTATACCACTGTTCTTTCAAGGCAGTCTTTCAACACAAACCTCACTGTCCTGGTAATTATAGATCAGAAATGATTGAGGAGTAACAGTCATGAAGGGAAGAATCTCTCTTCTTTCCAGTTTGCCACAGCCTGATGGTGTTTGAAGTGTACCTTTAGAAGGTCATGCTTCTTTTACTGGATTAACACCAAAAAATAAATGATATATTTTTTTCAAAAGCACAGAAGACATTTGGTATAAATCTTCTTATCTCTCACGAAGGGGGAGTTGTCTGATTTCTGTTTGTTTCTCAGAACCTCACTGCAGCCTTCCCCACATGCCCTACCCCTCTTCTGCCTCCTGTTTTTGTTGTAAGGCAGGGAGCAGTGACTGCCTGTGGGTCCATGGAGCTGCTGGCAGTGGCTGCCTTGTGGCACACAGCCACAAGTGGAGCAGAGATGTGTGTGTGTATGCATTGGTGTGGTTTGCATGTACTCTTAAATTAGGTATAAGATCATGGGGTTTGTTTGTCACATTCAAAAAACCGCACCAGCCTTCAAGGTTTGGGTACTGATATAAAGAATGTGTTTGTGATGGTTAAATAGGCATTTCACCTGTTTCTTCTCCAGGAAAAAAAAAAAAAATCACATGAGAAAGCTATAAGGAAATGACAGAATTCTGTGCTTTGGAACATGCAAGGCTAGGTCTGTGCATTTGCAAAATACTTAGGCAGGCTAGAGCTCCCTGCACATGAACGACAAAAATAACTGGAATATTGCAGCTTTTGAACTACAGAATGCAGTGGGCAACATAGACCAAGTGTACAGCTAATTTTAAGGAGTGTTGGTGTTTCTTTCCCCACTTTAGCTATTCCTTCATGTAAGCCTGTATGAAAGAGAAGTAAATTCAAGTAACTTATCAAAAGTGGTGCTGCTAAATGGTGTGTATGCACTTTTGGGCTCAAGGTGAGGTAGTAAGCGGGGCTTCTTTATGGTTATTCACAGAAAAATTATCTATCATTTTTTCAGGTACAGGAATATTTTCCTAAAATACTGGATTAGCTACTGGTAGTAGAGGCAAGCTTGAAGATCTTGCTGTTGTATAGTTATGCTATGATGTGCTGTGTTACTGACACAGTGTATTACATGGACATGATGGTATAGGATTTGCTTAAGTGTTTCTGTAGGAGAAAGAAAATTGATTTCTCTCACTCTCTTCAACTAAATTAGTCCTTTTGGAGAGGGTGAGGAGAAAGGCTGTTGGAACAATACTTGAGTGAGTCATTCAGAACAATTGCATAACTGACTATGTCAAGGTGAATGTATTGGGTTAGTGCAGTACCAGGTTTTCTGTTACTCGTGGCTTTGCCTGAACAGGACTTGTGGTGGGATGAAGTCATAGGGCAGGAACTGACAGCCCAGAAAAGCATCCTAGATAATACCTAGTCCTGAGTAATGCTGATGTCTCCTTTCTCCAGCTCTTTAGAAAAGGAGCAGATGCTGCGGAGACAGGCAGAGCTGGAGTCTGCACAGAGCCGTCTCCAGCTCCAGGTTCTGACAGATGAATGCAGCAAACTCCGCAAGCAGGTTCAGGTGAGTCTCATGCCACAAACAGAGCATTTCTTTCTCTTCAACCTGCCTTTTCCATGTTCCCTTAGAGGAGAGAAGATGGGATTCCAGTTTTAAATAAACAGTAAGGTTTAGTAAACTCAATTGGTGTATCATCCCAAGCTGGTAAAAACATCCCAGGCTGGAATACTCAGTGTGCTACATAAACACTGACCTTTTTTGTGCTTTTAAGACTTAGTTGAACTTGTGGCCCAGCAGTAGAGTTGTTTGGCAGCTGATGTTGCAGATTCACCCTCAGGTTTTTTGGTGCCTGGAAAGGCATGGTAATAAAGAACCAGACTTAATCTCCTTGTCTTTCTTGTAGTTGCATAAAAATGTGCTTTGGAAATCTCTATAGTAAACCTGTAATATGACCTGTTATCACTAGTTAGTCAAGAGCCTTTGAGAAGCAGTTTGTGAAGAGGTATGGCTACTTGCAAAATCAAAAGGAAACCAAAAAACCCTAGGGGTTTGGGTTTTTTTGAAGGTTAGTCAGCA
Organism: Notiomystis cincta; assembly: GCA_013398075.1. Taxonomy (NCBI): domain Eukaryota; kingdom Metazoa; phylum Chordata; class Aves; order Passeriformes; family Notiomystidae; genus Notiomystis; species Notiomystis cincta. The sequence continues at coordinate 107,982 of VZRX01012544.1, forward strand.
TTCCAGTTTAACACCTTCTGGTACCCTGGGACCTGGCCTGTCAGTAGGGGAGGCTGTACCTGGGCTGAGCAGCTGCTGAGAGGCACCTCTTAGAACACAAATTACTGACTATAAATGATGGCTCGTTAAATGACTGCTTCCTTCTGGCTTATGCAATACTGGGAGGTTTTGTAATCCATCCCAGCTGCTTTTGCAGGATTCTTATAAATTATGGACTCTGCCAGTGCTTCCAACTGTGAATTAACTGGCATATTCCACCAGTGCTAGGTTTTCCAAGAGCCTGTTTTATTGCCAGTTTGCTACCTTTTGTTGTATGAGGCAGATGATATCATCTCACTGTCTAGCAGCCTGCTTAATTTTATGCTTTTCTTTATTCCTGGATTTTTTTAATAGCCTTGGCTATTCCTATTTGTTCATTAAACAACATCCTCTTTGCTGAAGTCTTCCTGTGTGATGTAAGATAAGGCTTTATAAATTCCCTAAATTCCTGCATGAAACCATATGCTCATCATCACTAATAAGAAAATTGGTCCACTTCAAACTTCAGCTTAAGAAAAATGCAAATAAGATAAAACTGCAGGTCCATAATGTTTTCCTGCAATTCATTTGGTGTTAAATGATGGAGTATCCAGTCTAACTGAATTGAAGTCTCATGTTATAAAGATTAAGTACCCCATGTTGTTAAAGCTCTGTTTCAGTATTTATACTGCATTCATCATTGTCCTGTAGTGGTTAAGGCAAATGCTGGAAACAATTTTAAGATGCTTCTTTATACTATGAATAAACTAAAAGTAAAACAATATACTGGGGAGCAACAAAAGTCAGCAGGAAGTCTGCAATAAGTCTTTAGCTTGTTTGATTATATTTTAAGCAGATGCCTAATGAGTTTCTTGTTTTATGAGAAGTCATATAGTAAAGCAACTACTTGCATAAAAGCATTTAGGTTGGGAGGTTTCTAGCCCAGCAGTGTGGGTGATTGCAGTGTAGGGTTGGGTTGTTCAGGGTTTTTTGTTGCTAATGCTCTTGAGCTGTGCCCAGCAGCAGTCATGGCACTAGTTATGACCTTTTTTTAGGTTTGTGGGCACTTTCCTGTGCTCTCACCCATTAACAGTCTTGTTCATTGTACTTTATTATTGAAGTATGTAATGTTATTGAAACTAGGAAATTGATGGGGTTTAAGTCTTTAGCTGTATGAAAATACATGAAAAAAGGAACTTGAAGTTGAGGAGAGCTCTGGAAGAAAGCCCTCAGGAGTGAGGGCTGTGCTGAGCTGTGTCCTGCCCACCACATGGAGTTTCAGGCTTGTGTTTTGGAACCAGTGCTGCTTACACCTTACTTTTACCTAATGTTTTTCCTTTGGGAGCAGAAAGAACTTGGGAATGAGATGTGAGCTACTGCAGTACTCCTGAATCTGCCAGCATTTTCAGTAAAAGTAGCTAATGATAAACAAGCCATCTCTGCCTTCTGGTATTAATACCACTGATCAGCTGGGGTAGGAGATTTGATTTTTGCACATAGGAAGCAGAAGCTCTCTCTGAGTATGGAGGAGGAAAGGAAGGACTGGCAGGGAAATGACAGGAGACTGCATGCTGCTTGGAGGAGTAAGCAAATGTAATTGTGACCCTTGCAGAGATTGATGTAATGGAAAAGCTTTTTTAAAATAGGATTTTGAGAGCATCCAAAAAAAATTGAATGGCAAAATATCAATAAAAACTTGTGTAGCCAATTCCTTTAGAAAAAAAATTAGGCTAATTGTTTTATTGAAAAATAATTGTTTATCTTTGTGATCTCTGTGTTCACCTCCAGTTGATGTCTGGGGAAGAGAAAGCTGGTATTTCACTGCTGCTGTTTATAGTGAAGCCAGTTAAAAATGCTCCATGTCCTTTAGCCTGAATTTGAACCCAAACCCCAAAGGGAGGTGGAAGGTGGAATGTCTGCAGTGTTGCACCACAGCTTGAGGTTGTCCTGTCCTGGGACAACAAAGGCAGGGTTGGGGCTGTGCAGTGCAAGGTGTGGCTTCTCTAAGAGCTCTGTGGGAAACAGCCAGAGAATGACAGTCATTGATACCTGCCTTTGTCTTGAAAGCATCATATCAGCTATTAGGGCTGTAACCTAATACTCAAAACTGCTCTGAATTTTTTGTATCTGGTGGTTTTCCTTTCCTATTCATTGTGCTCTTCTGCTTTTCCTTCTCCTGCATGCTCCTCAGGAAGACTTCTGCTATTTAGCCCATTCTTTCCTCCTGATGTGACTGTGTTCATTCGTCACTGCAAAGGCAGGCTGAAATCTAGAGACAGTCATAGCATGTGCAGAGAGAGGAATCTGCTCTCAAGGCCTTTAGCTGGCACCAGGTATCAGGAAAACTCTGCAAAGCATCTGAAAGGAAAGTATGGGCTTTTACATAATGAACACAATGTTCTTTTGAGCACAATTAGTGGAATTTGTCTGCAGCACAACGTTTTTAATCACCTTGCTAATGTGCCTCCAGTAAGACTTCCTGGTTCTGCTGGGTTTGTCCATTGTGTTTAAATGTAAACATTGTACTAATAGTCCTTGTGATTTTAATTGCCTGGTTTCCTTTTTAATAACTTGTGTGAAAGTTGCATGTTGAGTGCAGGTGACAAGGAGAGTTTTGTAAGGTCCCCAGAGAAATAAATAATTTTAATCTTTTCTGATCCCCAGTGGTTGTGGTCTCCCACCCCTTGCCTTTTAGAAATAATGAGTTTATTAAATTTTTTAGTAAAAATTACTTTCTTCTGTGTTACCTGTGTTTTCACTGACTGCTTACTCTAAGCCTAAAGCTACAGCTTTCAGCATAAGCCTCCTGGCAGCCCTCACACCCCTTCTTCCTTGCCCAGGTTGTTTTGTCTTTTCTTGCTCTAATGGGATCATCTGGAGTCTCCAGCTTTCTTTTTTTTTTTTTGTTAATATTCCCTTGGAACATTTGCAATGTGCTCGATGCCAAAGAGATCAGACCTCTGTAAAGTGTCAGAATTGTTCTCCTCTTGAGCAGCTTCCAAAAGTTATAGGTCTTGATAACTATTAATGTAGAGCTTGAACTTTGATCTTGCCTTTTTGAAAATAGCTGCCTTTGCTTTGATGCAGGTTAAATGTTGGTGGCTGGTTCAGTATTGAGGCTGACTTGCAATTCCTGATATATTCATAATATTACTCTTGTGACCCTTAATTGTTAAAAGATTACATAGTGTTTGAAGCACAACCTGTGTTGCTCAGAAAGCAAGTAGCAATTTTCCTTCAGTATGCCTTCCCTCTTAAGTATCCCTGAGACTCTTTATTGTCTGGTTTTGACCCTGGGTTACAAGATGGTCTCAAAATGCTTTTTGAGAAGGGACACTTCTAGCTGACTCACAATATTCTGGTGCCACTACCTGCATTCCCACCTCACCCCTGATGATATCAGCAGAGAAAGGAATTCAAGAAATACCTTGTTTCTCATAGAAACTCTTCTTGGTCATGCCTTTGCTGAGTATCCTTGAGCATTCATCAATTGAGGTGGAGGAAAGGAGGGGAGGAGGTGGTAGAAAACAGGACCGGAGCTCTTGAGAGTTGTGTCGTTCCTGGAATTTGCTGCACAGGGTTTACAAGAACAGGGTCATCGTCATTAAATAGACTGACTTGTTTCCTGCAAGGCCCTTTATGTTGAATCTTGGGCTTTTATTTTTTTATGGGGTATTCTGGAAATTCTGGAAAATGGTTTTAATTGACTTTCTCTTGTGGTTTAGGGACATAATACTTGGCAGTTCATTCTCTTCTAAACAGCATTGATCTGGTAATAATTGTTACTGGCTTTTATGTGTTGCCCAAGAGTCCTCTCTTTCACAGGGTGTAATATATACAGTAGCAGACTTTGAGTACATTCTGCCAGAATTTGCACAACATTTGAATACTTCTGTTGCTCACTCATAGGCTATGGGCTTAGAAATGTAGCACTTCAGGAATAGCATGGAAATGGGACTCTATTTCCCTCTTTTATCTGAGAGCAAATACAGTTGGAGCACCTGAAGCAGAGAGCACAGAAGGTTACACTGCTGGTGATGTGTTAAAGCTCTTTGGGCTTTTGTTTTGCAGGAGCTGAAGGCTCTGGTGGCCCAGTACAGTGTGAGCACTTCGCAGCAGCCTGGCAGCTCCCGCACCCACCTCCCAGGCAGCCTCCCCTCCAGCCAAAGCCAGCGCAAGTACCACTTGGAAAAGGTTTTTTTGGTGTCTCAGACTGGGAACTGCAGAGTGATGGCATACTGTGACTCACTGAGTTGTCTCGTGGTATCACAGCCTTCTCCACAGTCTACTTTTATTCCTGGTAATTAAGCAAGTCAACATTTAGGGGTTCAGAAGTAAAAGTTAATGTCATTTCTACTTTGTTCCTGCTCCCTGCTTCTCTGCTTGGCCTTTGCATGGGCCTTGTAAATGGAGAATACTCATAAGACTCCCCATAGTTCATCTGGTCCCTGCACTGGTAGCTGCTGCCTAGCAGAGGAGCTTGTTTTCCCTGACACTTCTATGGCAGAGTCCTAGCAGAGGATCTCCAGCTCTCCTGCTGGCATGCCACATCCACAAGAAGGTAAAAGATGTGTCTGGAAATCCTTGCAAAGGTGGACCTTCTGAAGGAACAAGGGGCCAGGCAGTGGGGCCTGCAGAGAAGCTTCCAGTGGTTAAGTGAGAAACACTGCTTCCCAAATTGTAGGTGGTTTGATGCAAATGCAGCTGACTTGTCAGTACTCTTAAAAAAAACAACCAAAAAAATTCCCCAAAAAACTCAACCAGAAAGCAAACTCCTTTTAATATGAATGCCTGAAGCACTGTTCCCTAATGAGGAAATAGGAAGCCAAGAAGTCACGGGCAGCCCTGGTTTTGTCTCACTGTTACATCCAGGGGCCAGTGACCTGACATCTGGACCAGTGCCAGTGGCTTTTTCAGTGCAATACATGTGACATTAGGAGTCTGAGAGTGCTTATTTGCAAAATGCTTTCTGACTGATAAAACTTACTTTATTCAGTTAATGGGTTTGAGGTTAATGTGCCTTATCTAGGCATAACAAAGTGGTTTTCTGCATTTAACTGGTCTCATTTTTCTGGCATTTGTAGCCAGGGACTGAATCTCTGAATGGAGGCTTTGTGGTGACTCTTGTAGCACACAGGTTAAGTTCACCTGTAACCATTCTTTGCTGTGATGCTTGTTCTTTTAAATAGCCATGTAATCCTGCTCTGTCCTTTTATCTGGCCAAGAGTGTCTTTGAGGAAGCTGGCTAAAGAGCAGCAGGTCTTGTAACAGGAATTGTGACACTGGTACTGAATTTTCTCTTGCTGGCTGGGATCCTTAAGGATTTAGCCTTGTTGCCATTTGAATTAAAGAATGATTTGTGGCAGTTCTTATCCAGAACAGCAAACAACTTATATGTTTATCCCACCACATGCTTCAATACAGACTTTGTAGTTCTGGCATAGAATAGCAAGTTCTACGCATATGCTGCTTTGCAATAATCTGCTTTACTCTTCTTCTGTGGCAGGTTGTGGTGTTAAGATGATGAGCTTGGCCAACCTGAAGAGCAGTCAGTACATCCCCATCCACAGTAAACAGATTCGGGGCCTGGCTTTCGGCACTCGAGCAGATGGTTTGCTGCTCTCTGCTGCCCTGGACAGCACTCTTAAACTCACCAGGTGAGCCCTGCTGCCTGTCCCTGCAGAGTTTGGCTGTGTGCAAGAGGTTGGGTTGGATTTTGTTCTGTCTTGCAGCACTTGCTGTTCTGCTTTCTGAAAGCTGCTGCAAAGATGAGATCAGGTCTGCATAGTCTTCCTCATATGGGAACTAACAGAGGGAAGGTCTTACTGATGCTTTTACATCTTTAAGGTGGAGGTGTCATTGGAGTTACCTCTCTCTGATTATTTCCCCGTGGAAAACAAGTAATTCAGCACAGATTGGCCAGTTGTATTGAGAATAAATAACATAATATATAGACATGACATTTGCTGTCCACTTAGGTTTCTGTTACTGCAGGGAAATGTGAAGCATGGGAACTTGTATAGCATAAAGCAGAAATAAGGGGTAGTTAGGCTGGGCTCTTCCTTCCCTGCACTGATGTTGGCTTCTCCGATTTTAAACTTCTTGCAGATCATGGAATTCATCTGGGATATGAAATGCATAAACAGCATTGTTGAGCATGTGCTAGGGGCTCTCTAGAGCTAGCAGAGACTTAAAGCAGCAGGTTGGAGACTAATTATGCAGAGACTGAGAGAAAAATGTGTCCAGTCCTGTTAGAATTTACAGCTTATGAGTGTTTTCTTGCTGCTCTGCTGCTCTTCAGTCTTAATCTTACAGTGCTTCAAAACTTTATTGGCTGATTGATTCTTATTGAATTATATTAACATCTCTGTGCAATCTGTCAGTATTGAGTTAGGCAGGATAAGTGTCTGTTGTTTGACTAATTAGTCTCAATTCTTTCCCACAAGTGAAGCAATGAAGAGAACTTAATCCTGCAACAAAAATGTACAGAATGTTACTTTCCTGTAACCATGTTGAAACATTTGGTAGACTAGTTAAAAGTAAACAAAACTGTGTCTGATGCTCATGTCAAGGTGTCAGATTTCTAACTGATTAGGATGATAATTCTTTTCATGGTTTAATCTGAAGAGTGAGCAGACACTGCAACAAGGAACCAGACACTTCCATATCTGCCTCTAACTGCCTGGTTAGCTGCATCAGAGTTTGGGATCCTCTTGCTTTTGTGCTTGATCCCAGAATGTCTTGAAGTTGGTGTTTGCTTCAGCAGCATTTTCATACTTTTTTCAGTCTCCCTCTGAAAGAATAGTCCTTCTTTGGTCATTTTTCTTCTCTAGTTACACATTTCATAGTCATCCTCCCCAAAAGAATTATCCAAGATGTCTTTGTCTCCTGCTCTGGCTTGCAGTTGTTTAAAACAGCACTGTGAATTTGTTTTGGTTTTTGGTTTTGGTTTTTTTTTTTTTTTTATCCTGTTGTTTCAACCCGGTCACTGCTCTGATACCAAACTCCCCGTTTCCCCAGTTAGATCTTTGTAGTTGTTCCCCTTACACTTACCTGGGAGCAATTACTTGTTTCTCTGGAGTGCTGAGCATAATCATCTTCTCCAGGGAGAAGCACATGTGTTAGAAAGGATATCTGGAGTTACTTTGATATGTGCAGTCTCTTGCTGTTGTCAGTGTGCAAATGCATGTTGACAATGCTGTCCTTGGCAAATACATCCTGATCTGATAACAACTTTATCTGCTATCTGAGTTGTGCCCCTCTGTGGACTCCCCTCTTCTTTAGAAACTTGATTTGTAGGAGTAATTCATACTATAAATGTACTTTTAACTGTCCTTACCCACTCACGGTCTCACTCTTGCTTAAATTGGATTCTTTTGAGGCATAAATACTGTTCCTCTTGTGTAAAAAGAGGGGAATTAATTAATGAGAGATGTAATCTGAAGAGATGAGCCCTGAGATCTCAGGAATATGTGATATTACGGGATTACACCAGAGTTGCTTCTCCTAATTGTTTCCAGAAAAGTAACTTAGCTTTCTCTTGCCAGTAAGGCAGCTGAGACCCTGCTGTGAGATTTCCTCTCCCAGTCTCCAAAGATCAATCTGGAAAAAGAAGCATTGGCCTGGAAGAATTATAAATCACTTGACAATATCCAAGGGATTATTCTGTTTGGGTTTTTAGATTCATGTCTGGAGTAAAGGAGGAGTTAATTGAGAATTCGGTCTAAAGAGAGATGCTTTTGTCTGAAGACTTTAAAAACCTAGATTAGCTTACTTTAATTATGCTGTTTTCTCATCAGTAGATGCTTGTGCAACTGGCCAACACTTTGCTTTTCTTCTGCAGCTTGGCAACAAACACTGTGGTGCAGACATACAATGCTGGCCGTCCTGTGTGGAGCTGCTGCTGGTGTCTCGATGACACAAACTACATCTATGCTGGACTGGTCAATGGCTCTATCATGATCTATGACCTGAGAGACACAAACTCTCACGTCCAAGAGCTGGTCCCTCAGAAGTCAAGGTATGGCAGAAGGATTTGTCATTCCTCTCAACTAATATCAAGCTAAACACAGCCTTTTACATAAATCACACAACAATTGCAATGGTTTGAATTGTATTATGTGAATCTTTTGTTCAAAAATTCGTATTTAGCACAAATGCGAGAAGTCTCTCATAAGGTTTTATGGTGTACATATATAACTTACAGAGGTGCCAAGCACTTGTGCTCTTTTTAAGGCACACAAGGGTCAGAAATAGACCCACTGGTGCAACATAAACAGAAGACCTGAGTTTGTTTTGGAGCTGGGTTTAGTATTTTATTTTGAAAGGAGAACTCACAAAGAGGTGTGAAATTCTAATGTTTCTGTTTCTTACACTCTGATTTGCACTCATCTGATGTGTGCTGTCTGGTGCTTCTGTAAAACAAAAGGCTCAGTAGTTAAGTTGAATTCAATTTATGCTTGACACATCCATTGGGACTCCTTGCTTGAAGGACCATCTCACAGCCTGCTTAGGCCCTTTCTTTGCCCTGCAGTTGGAGAGCTGGAGCTCTGCAGCAGCGAGCAGGACCCCAGCAGAGCTGCAGCTGACAGCACTGACCTTGCCAATGACCCTTGCAGGTGCCCCATGGTATCGCTGTCCTACCTGCCCCGCATGGCCTCGGCCTCCCTGCCCTACGGCGGAATATTGGCCGGCACCTTGGAGGGAGCCTGCTTTTGGGAACAGAAGGCTGGCAACTCCTACCGGCCTCATCACCTGCCTCTGGAGCCTGGAGGCTGCATCGACCTCCAGACAGAGATCAACACACGGCACTGCCTGGCCACCTACAGGCCTGGTATGTACCGGGCGGCTCTGCAGGCTCTGCCCACTGCTTCTCACTGCTCTGGCCTGAGCTCGGCGGCAGCCTTGGGGCTGTGGGCACAGCAGAAACAGCACCTGCTCTTACTAGGGCAGTGGGCATCTGCACCTAGAGAAAAACTGGAGATGGGCAAAAGGAGGCAGCTACAGGCTGGTGCTGCTTGTATTCCTACAGCTAAAGCCTATCTGTGGGTACATTTTTCAAAAGTTACCTTTTTATTTCTACTACACAGGTAAAAATAACCCATGTGTGCGTTGTGTGATGATGGAACTGACTTGCAGCCCACTGACAGAGGCCTCAGAAGATGTGGTGTGTTCTTCTAACCCAGTTCAGACTTTCAGTGCTGGGCCCACTTGCAAGTTGCTGACCAAAAATGCCATTTTTCAGAGCCCGGAGGATGATGGGAGTGTCTTTGTGTGTGCTGGTGATGAGGCATCCAATTCTGCTCTGGTATGTCTTGCTCCTTTCAGTATGATGTGGGGGTTTATTGCAGTTCTTAGGAGAGAAGCTTTATCAGTCACAGCATCAGTGTGATTTGGTGGGAATTGTCTTGTCATGCACATTGCCCTGTGCTAGTTGGTCTGTTGTACTGCTGTGGCAGGTGTAACTTGCAAACAGCAGGGGACTCCCAGTCTTAGCCAAGGCCCATCAAAGGGCATGTAGGCAGTGAGCCCCTGTTGTCCCCCAGGGGAATGGGGTTGGGCACAGTGGCACAACTGAGCCCTCTGAGTGCTGTAACAGATTCAGTGGGATAGTTAGTGTGGTAAGTGCTGCAGGAGAAGGATGCAGGCTTTTTGGGACTGATGGGGAAGAGGAGGAGAAGGGTTGCCCTTTGTATGACAGAGCAGCCCAGCTACAGAAGATGGACAACAGGCTGCATGAGAGCTCATGAGTGGGGTCAGAGAGGGTGGTCAGGGTGGCATCGTGCTGCAAGTCTGTTACAGACCAGTCAAGCAAGGTGTGAAAGTAGAGAAAGGGTCTTGTGAGTAAATTGAGGAAATCTTTTCTGGAGAGAGGAAGGTCTCTTCTGGGTAGGAGGGGAGAGTCCTGCAGTCCTTGACCTTGTTTGTCCCTCACACAGCTCTGGAATGCTGGAAGTGGTTCCTTGCTGCAGAAGCTGCCAGCTGACCTGCCTGTGCTGGATATCTGCCCTTTGGAAGTGAACCAAACCCACCTCTTGGCTACTCTGACAGAGAAGATGGTGAATATCTACAAGTGGCAGTGAGCTGTCCCTACAGACTGTCCAAATCCACTGCTGCTAACCCTACACAACTGCTTGGTCCTGCACTTGCTGCTTTCAGGAGAAAGGAACCATTACAGCACCTTTCTGGCAGCGGGGAGGAACTGGGGTGCGCTGGTGCCCAGAGCAATTCCTTTGTTCTTCTGTGTTCCTCTTTGGGCCTGCCTTTATTTCTTCTTTTGTCAAGTTTTTGTCAAACTCCACAAGCTGCCTCAGCACAGCAATAATTCCTGGAGTGTCTCCAGCATGTGTTGCTGCACTTTTTTTTCCACTGTGAATACAGCACAGGGACTTTCAAATCTCTGCTACAAATGAATAAAGTAAGAGGAACTTGAAGACCTGAAACTCCCACTGCACTTTCTTGTGGAGTCCTGCTGTGATTACTGGGTGATGAAAACATGACTGGTAGCATTGCTGATACACAGTGTGAAAGCAAGTTCACTGCTGTGGGGAGCACACTCCCAACATTCTGTTGAAGGTCTAGGGTCAGTTGGCAGTTATTCCCTAACAAGGATGGATCCTGTTTTGGGGCCATGTAGAGAACAGGCTTGAAAAATCTAGAGAGAACATTCTTCCTTTGTGTTTTTTTTTTTCCATGAGCATATAATTTGCACTGTAATTCCTTAATTCGGTGCCTTCTTTCCCTTCTCTCATTTTTGCTTTACCTGCAAGCAAACTTGGAAACTTAGGTTGTGGAAAATGAAAATAGTACTGGAGAACTACAGGTAAAAAAGAGGGAGATGATTCTCGAATTGTTGGCTGCTGCAGTCCACAGTGTTCTTTCTTAAAGACAGGAATGCAGTGAAACAGCCAGTACCTTGGAAAAGAATGCTGGCTGCTTCTGCTGTTTGGGGGTAGGGGAGTTGGCTTTTTTCTGTTTCGAGGAACCAGTGGAAGCTCAGGGATATCATCAGCTTGTTTTTACTGACCTTTTGTCTTCCTTAAATGACAGTTTTCAGCTCCACAACTGGTCACAGAGAGCTTCCAGTTGTGTTTGTGTGAATGTGCTGCAGCCACTGGTTTGTGCAGACTGAGCCTGTGGGGTGGGGTCACAGCTCGAGGATGGCTGTGGGCAGGTGCACTCCTAGCACCTTACTGTAAATCCCCTGAGGGCTGGGGTGTTGGTCTCCAGGCCAGGTCATGAAGGAGGACTTCAGTTCCATTTTCTGTGTAACAAACTCAAACTTGTGAGGATGTTGGAAGCTGCAAGACAAGCTCTCTGTGCTGGAAGGTTATCCCTTGTCACGCCTCTGCCTCTGGATATGGTGAGCAGCAGCTGTCCCATTCAGATCGAGTGTGCCACCACTTCAACTGCCAGGATAATTTTATTTTCTGAAGTCTGAGGCTTGCAAAAGGGGATCCTGTTTGTCTTAAATGGGACTGAGAAGATCTCAACTAAACTTTATATTTTTCTGTATAGTATTTTGTTCCTATATTTTTATACTGTAAAAATAAAGTTTATAATTATCAAATATAAGTGGTGTTACTGTACTTTGAAAATAGGTCTCAGTGACATTCAGTGCATGTCTTATGAACATTACCAAAGGTTCCCTTATGCAGGTGAGGTTTCTCTTGCTTTGTGTTACTTCCAGGTCACACTGAGCTTCTGGCTGAAATAATGAAGGTGTTTTGTGAATGAGTCCTTGCTGAACCATGGTGATCTGACCAGGTGAGGGGAAGGGAAAGGGTTGAGCAAGGTCGGGCTACACACATGGGATGTCTTTTAAATGAAAATAACTCACTGGTGTGAGAATTTTTGGCATTTTAACAACGATCAGGAACTAAGGGTTGGTAGAATGACATTGTGAGAAGGTCTCTGATAATAGCTAAACCAGGAGCAGGATGCTCTCTGCCATATTAGTACAATGAGCTTCTTGTTCTCAGCTATTTTGAGGCATCCTTTATGTTCTCTCAACTCCAACCCCACCTTACCACAAGAAAATTGGAGAGTTTTAAAATACACAGGAAAAAGAATTAAAATATTTTGATTTTTTAGGTAGTCCTTTGATTTTTGATTTTCTGGGTAACACTTGTTTTCTACTTTATACCACCCTAGGAATAAGAGATACAAACTCAAATGCATTAAAATAGTGGAAGATGTCACTTTTACATTTCAGTTTTCAAACCTGGAGTGTCAGAAAATGTTCACAGATAAGCGAGGAAACGTTGTAACACTGTCCTACTCCCAAGTTTGCAGCAGGCTGCAGGAAAGCACACCTAACTGGTGTGCAGAAAGCCATCAGCATTGAGTGCTGATAAAAGGTCAGATGTGTTAATTAAATATTTGCTCATCTCCTTCTGGAGTCAAAGGGGCAGGTTTGGGATGGAAGGATGAAAGAAATCAGTGTCTGCACTGTGCAGGGCAGCTGTCATGAGAGGCTGAGCTGTTCTGCTGGTGTTTCAGGCACGAAGCCACTCTGTGGCTATTTCTGCCTCTGTCTCTGGGAAGATTTTGTTGCAGGGTGGCCCCTTGGCAATTCCTGTAGTAAATCTGGTGTGAGGTGATAGGTAATGCCAGGCAGTGCTGTGGCTCCTGCAAACAGGGCCTTGCTTATAGCTGTGCCATGGGCATTTAAAAATATTTTTCTCCAGGCTATTGCAGGGCAGTACCTTTTTTAATTTTAGTTCCCGTAAAAGCAGGCCTGGGGGACAGTGCAGTGCTGGCCAGAGCTCTGTGGTGGCTGCTTGGCTGGCAACAATCCCGCCCCTGCTGCTCCCTGCGGAGGTGTGGTGTTGGGGGTGGCTGGTGGGGAAGGGGAAGCTGGAGTTGGAGAGCTGTGCTTTCGGAGAAGGGCTGTTCACTTCTCTCTGAGACAGAAGATCTGTGTTGGACTGTCTGGTGATCCATAGGGTGAAGAAGCAGCCAGCTCCGAGCCTCCACATCAAGGAGCTTCGAGCTGCTGTAGCACTTACCCTGGTGCTTTAGCTGCTGGAGGGATTCTGGTGAGATTTTGACAAATAATCAAAAATGTTGCAGATGAGAAAAGGTCATCTGCAAAGTGTGAGCCAAGAAATGAGCACAGCTTGGTGTGTGTGTGCACAAGGCAGGATGGGCCGCTGCTTTGCTCTGCTCTGGCTGTACCCGCTGCTTCCTGGAGGGCAAAAAAGCAGCTACTTTGTGTCCCAAATCAAATTGGATTAAAACCAGGCAATGTAGCAAGTGAAACAAGCAGCTTAAGCTGAACGCTGTTACTGAGGTAGCCAAAGCATCCCAGCGGGATTTCTTTTAGTTCTCCTTTTCCGCTTGTGAGGAGACGTGACAAGATTTTCTTCTCTGGTCTGCAGACTTTCTACCAAGGCAGTAAATTCCTTCACCTTTCTACTGGTTTGTGAAAGAGAGAATATGGGGAAAAGAACAGTTCAGGGAGGAGGAAGAGAAGGGACACAGAGGAGCAAGCAAAATCTTGTTTTCTGTTGGGTTTGATTTGCATTGAATGCCAGAACAAGTAAAGGTGAAAGAACAGATTTCACTGTTGAGAGAGGTTGGAAGAGGCAGCACGGCTTCCCTTGCTGGGGTGACACTTTTAAATTTTTTAAATTTTAAATTAGTAAGTTTCTAAAGCCTTCAGTGAAGGCTTTTTCCATCTGCAATGTGAATCAGCTGAGTGCTTAGAACACTGTTTGAGTCCAGCTGCATCTCTAAGCCTTGCAGAGTCACCTGGAAAACTGAGCAGAGAGGGTCACTCTCAGCAGAGCTGCTCTTGGGCCCTGTGAGCACTCAGCCTGCAAAGTCAGGCATGTTGATGTCAACAGACTCCCCCATTTAAGATAATGATATTTATCACTGTTTATTTGCTTTTATGATAGTTAAAGATATTTAGACATACTGCTGAGGAGGCAGAAACGCCTCCTGCTCAGGTTACTTCTCTTTGCTGGAAAAGGTGGGCTGTGCTGAGATGGCAGCCAGAGCTGTGGGTGCCCTGGTATTACAGAGCACTGGGTTCTACAGGCCCATGGGAAACTGTCCTGGGCTGCATCAGGCACAGCATCACCAGCCAGTCACAGGCAGGATTGTTCTGCACTGCTGCAGCCTGAGTCCTGTGTGCAGTTTTGCTCACTGCAGTATAAAAAAGCTATTAAGGTGGTAGAGTGTCCAAAGGAGGGTAATGAAGATGGTGAAGGGCCTTGAGGAAAAGCCATATGAGGAGTGGCTGAGGTCGCTTGGTCTGTCTCCAGCTGCCTGGAGGAGACTGGGGGAAACCTCATTGCAGTTGCAATTTCCTCATCAGGCAAACAGCAGAGGCACTGATCTCTTCTCTGTGGTGACCAGTGTCAGGATGCAAGCAAATGGCCTGAAGCTGTTTCAGAGGAGGTAGAAGTTGGATTTCAGAAAAAGGTTCTTCACCCAGAGGGTGACTGGGCATTGGAACAGGCTGCCCAAGAAAGTGGTCACATCACCAAGAGTGACGGAGTTCAAGAAGCATTGGGACAATGGTCTCAGGCACATGGTGTGTCTCTTGGGGATGGTCCTGTGCAGGCCTAAGACTTGGACTTGATGATCCTTGTGGGTCCCTTCTAACTCAGCATATTCTGTGATTCTGTGAAAACAGTGCCTCTAGGTGCAAAAGAAAGAGGAATTTGGGGATCTGTGTCCTAGAAAGTTTATCTAATCCTTGGAACAAACTTTACAGGTAATAGGCTCTCTCCAGCATGTGCTGGTCAAGAGAAAAGAAATGTCTCAAACTAATTTCGCTGATTATCCCACCCTGTGAAGCATAAGTAATTTGAGGGTCCAGGGGCTTTGGTCTTGCATCAAGTCCAATTTGATGCTTCCACTAACGACAGAGGTGGCAGAAGGGGGAGCAAGCCCCCTTTGCTTCTGATGGCATCAAACTGGCAGCAGCACTGAGTGCTTGGGAAAGCAAAAGTGGAATTGGGAAAGATTGTGGCAAGTTGGAGGAAGGGCTGGAAAATTGCCCATATCTTTTTTCCTAAAGGTAGGTGCTAACTGTGACACAGATCTGCATCAGTATGGGGGGCAACAGTCTCTGCAGTTATGGCCTGGGGCTTATGAGGGTTTGTGAGGCAAAGATGTGTCAACAGCATCACTCTTTGGGGGAAAAACAAAGGTCATATCAGGCTGAAACTTTGTGCCTGAGAGGCACAAAGCTCCCCTTGCACTCAACACTCACAGGGTTGTAGCCGAAAAAATATTGTCTCCTCTTTGCCCATAGCTTCCTTGGAAGTTGAGTATTTCTGTAGTCTTCTGCTTATTTCCAAATGTAGATGAGCAGTGCAGTACTGGAGGACTCTGACCTACAAGAAAACCTGAAACAGAGAGAGGCTGAACCTGTGTGTGTCATGCAAATAAACCACAAAATACCAGACTAGTGTTGTTGCCTTAGCCAGCAAGAAATAGCATTGAATGGCAGCTAGACTCGGTTCTCTGCAGCAGGATTTGTTGGTGGAGAAGATCATCCACTCGACAAGATCAACACAGAAAGGCAGTGCTGAAGTTTTGGGGGATGCAAAGCTTTGGAGGGAGGCAGCTGAGCTGGGCTGTGTGCAAGACAGAGGGCCTCAGGGCACTGCATGGAGGCTCAGCTGGGATTTGGAGCTGCCACATGGGACCAAGCAGTGTGTATCCAATTAAAAATTGGAGCAACTCCTTTGCATAGACCAAGGAAGAACTTTTGTTCTCCTTGAAGTGGTGAGCTGGAGAGCAAGGACACTGCTGGGAAGGAGTGAGAGGTGTCCCAGCAGCTCAGTTCACCCTGGCCTTGCTCTGCAGAGCTGGGGACCATATAAATGGGGTTTATTACTTGAGGTGATGAGACTGAAAAGTGCTGCCCACTACAAAAGCAGGGAACTGTGAGCACATAATGCAGCACCCAGAGGGTGACAGCCTTGCTGCTAAAATGCTTAAAATGAGGCAATAAGGGAATTTCCACCAAAGGAGAGGGGCTGTAGTTGCAAGGAGCTGGTGGGTTATCACACAGGCAGAGACGTCTCTGTGTCCAAAGAAAAACTTCCTCCTTGTTTAACTCACTGCATGGACATGGTGAGCATAGGGCTCTTTTATGAATTGCCTGTTTAACAGTGGGCAACACAGGATGGTAAAATCCAAAGTTGGGAATTGTTCCTTGAGCAAAAACCAAGTTTCTGGAGATCTCCCAAAGGGGTGGGAAGAAGTGAGCTGCAACCCAGCTCCATTGCTCCCTTCTGTCCCTATCCTCTGATGGATGGAGGAGCAGAGCCAGCTCTTGCACTGGACTAACTCTTCAAATAATTCTCACTAAACCAAATAGGCTGCCAAGCACGGGCTGGATTTTGCTGGCTTTTGTTTTCAAGTGTTCCCAGCTGCGCAGCCCCTGGGTGCCAGCACAAAGCCACTTTCCCAAGCGCTGTGTCCCAGTGTGACATTCAAACACAAGAAGCATGGAGACTTCGCCCCTCCCTCTCCTGCCCCTGCCTTCACCTGGATGAGATGGTTGCAGGTTGGTGGCCACGCTGGGCTCAAGGTGCTCTGGTAGCTCCTGGATTGGGTAAGACAGTCAGTGGCATTCCCAAGAGAAAAGTTTCTCCCAGGCAGGAGGAGGCAACCCGGGGCAGGAAGGGAGCAGCCCTACAGCTCTGCTTCACCCCAGCTCAAGGGCAAGCAGGCAAAAGCCTCTGCCTTTGGCCTGATGCCAGCTTGTGCTGGGAAAACAACAACAAGGGGAATTGAGGTGGGATTCTTCCTGGCCCCCAGTTCCATCTGCTGTTGGAAGCAAATCTGAGATTTGGGGGCAAACCCATCCTAGGAGGGTGCTGTGGGCTGGCCCAGTGAGATCCTGGTGGGACATCTGAAGGGCTGTGGTTGCTGAGCTAGTGGTGGACTTGTGTCCCACCGCTGCCACCGCCCAACACCTGGACAGGTGTTTTTTACTGTGAAATTTTGGGTCTGGCAGCAGCATGCCCAAAACGCTGCTCTGAGGGGCGCTGTGTGGTTGCAAACACCACTTTTAGATGATCCATCACCAAATTCAGCATCCAACCCCCACTTAACTCAATTTGAAGTGGCCTTTAGGGGATGTGCCTTTGGTGAGCTGTTCTGAGGTTTGTGTATTCTCGGTTTCTCTCGTGTAGGAGGAGCTTGTAGATCCCACCTGCAACGGGATCAGACATTGCAGATCCTGCTTTGGAGACCAGATCACACCTACAGCCTATTTCTCTCCACTCCCATGGACAAAGCCTGGAGCCACCATGGCACCTGACAAGCCAAATCCCAACCCTCAGAACAGAGTGTCTGGCACTGACAGCGCAGGACCTACCAAACTCAAAACTGAGCTGTCTCAGGGCACCCCCAAAACGTGATTGTTCAGCTCTCTGCTCCCTGCAGCTTCTCCTGGGCTGGGTCACCCTGGTGCAGGCTCTTGGATTTATCCCATCCCCTCCAGCCACCCCACCATCCTGCCCCGGGGTGCCAGGAGTGCATCCAGATACAGGCAGAAGATCGATCCAGCTGATAATCTGGCACTCAGCATGAAGAAATGACAACAGAAAAGTTGAATGTCAGCATTTTATTAAAGATTTTGTGTTCTTTTTAGCAGCCAGTCAGTATTTTGTCTTCATTCTTCTATAGCTTCCCTTTGTTCTTCCGTAATTTTTCTTCGTGCTTTAGTATTTTTTCTTTGGCTTCATACGGGTTTTGTTTGTTCTTCTGCATTTCTTCTCGGATCTCCTGTATTTTTTCTTTGATGTTGTCTATTTTTCTGTTGATGTCCGGTACTTTTTCTTTGTTCTTACGTATTTTTATTTCACTCTCTTTTTTTACTTCATTCTTCTGTATTTTTTCTTCATTCTTTGGTACTTTTAATTTACTCTGCTGTATTTTTTCTTTGTTCTTATGTATTTTTTCTTTGATCGCCTGTATTTTTTCTTTGTTTGTCCATAGTTTTGTTGCACTCTCTTTTTGTGTGTCATTCTTCCGTTTTTTTCCTTCGATCTCCTCTTGTTTTTGTTTCTTCCCCCGCATTTTCATTTCATTCTTCAAAATACTTTCCTTGATCTTCTCTATTTTTTCTTTGTACTCCTGTATTTTTTTTTCATTCTTCTCTATTTTTTCCTTGATCTCCTCCATTTCTTCTTCAGTGTTCTTAATTTTTTCTTTGACCGCCTGCATTTTCTCTTCGTTCTTCTGTAACTCTTGTTTGTATTTCTGTATTTTTTCTTTCTTCTGCAGATTTTCTTCATCGTCCTGCACGTCAACCTCGTCCTCCGCAAAGCTCAGTTTCCCCATTGCGTCTCCTACCTCCTCAGTCGCTCGGGCAGCTGCGGTGTGAGTGGGAAACGAGAGATTTCGGGCAAATACTGACCGCAGCTATTGGACACTCGCTGAGGGAGGTGCGGGACCGGCTGTCGCCTTCCCGGCGGGCTGAGCACCCCAGGCTCGGCTCCTCGCGTCCCCGGCCCCGGCTGTGGCTCGGCAGTGTCGCCCTGCGTGGCGGTGCGGTCGCGGAGGCCGCTGAGGGGCTCCGGGGGCCGTTGAGGGGCTGCGGGAACCGTTGAGGGGCTGCGGAGCGGCTGAGGGGGTGCAGGGCCGCTGAGGGGTGGCGGGGTCCCCTGAAAGGCTGCGGGACAGCCGAGGCCGCCGAGGGGCTGTGGGGCCGCTAAGGGGGTGCGGGAGCCCTGAGGGGCGGCGGGGCCGTGGGGGCGGCAAAGCTGCGGCGGCCCCGGAGGCGGCGCCTCGTCCTCCTGAGGCGACAACGGCCGGGGCGGGGCCACGGCGCGTGCTGGGGGAGGGGCNGTGAGGGTCGGGCCCGGGGCCGGGCCGGGCCTGCCCGCGGCGGCGAACAAAGAGCGGGGTCCGCGCCGCCCGCGCCGCCGCCCCGCGTTTCCCTCATGGTTTGTGTTTTAAAAATCGGAGTTTGCGCTGCGGAGTTCCCTGAGGGAAGCGAGCTGCCTGCGGGGTGGCCGTGAGGCTCCGGAGACGGCTCCGGAGACAGCTCCTCTTCATCTGCACCTCGGGGCTCCGCGTTGCCGCCCGCGCAGCGCCCTCCGGGCAGGGAGAGCTCTGGGGGATGGCTTTGTGTTCAGGCTCTGCTGCCTTGCGGGGTTATTGGTTTCCAAAGGGCAGGGAGAGCTCTCGGGGGATGGCTTTGTGTTCAGGCTCTGCTGCCTTGCGGGGTTATTGGTTTCCAAAGGTCTGGGAGAGCCCAGCCCGCGTAGTGCTGAGCGAAGGCGCCGCGCTCGTAGCAGCAGTGACCTGAGGAAATGTTTTTTTTTCACGTTCAGGTTCCCACCTTCGCCTAGAAATCGGCTGCAGAGACGGCTGCTTTCCAGTCCTCGGTTGTGCGTGTATGAAACTCGATATACAATCCTTAGCCCTAGCTGACTTTATGGGGAGGTTAACGTGGCAGTCTGCGTTGTTCCCAGACGTGTGTCGTGAGCGCTTTTAAGTCCAGTTCAAGAAAAAACTGAGTTGCCACCTTGGAGTCTTCCAGCTCCATCTTTTCATTCATTCCCGAGTTCAATTTGAAGCAATCTTTAGGGAGACATGCCTTTGGTGAGCTGTTCTGGTCTTGAGGTCTGTGTATTCTTGCCTTCTCTTCTGTAGAGTCCAGGAATGCCAGGCTGGGTCAGTTTTATGGTGTTTTGCCCAATTGGGAATGCGATTAGGAAGAACCTGGGCTCATTTCTCATTCGTTATTGTAGGGACAGCAGATGGCAGTGGAAATGGTTGCTCTGATCGAGGGGAGTCTTGAAGTGCCGGTGTTTACTTCTGACTTAAAATGCAAAGCTAATTTAGATTTTAATCTAACTTCATGTTTTAATTTTGGGTGGGTAGTTAGCAAGACACTCGTGATAAGTGTTTTAAATGAGTCCTGCTTCAACATCTGTCACAGTCATGAAACGTTCCCATATGTGTTTAATGAATAACTTGCCCCTTGCTGTTCCTTTCACCTGTCTGGCATCTTTTGGCCCCCTTTTAGGGAGGCATCCTGGCTGAGAGGCTCTCGGAAGTTGACCTCACAGGCAGTGGCTCACGAGCTGCCAGCCTGCCAAAAAGGCAAGCTCTTGTTGTTCCTTTCTTTCCAGTTGCATAGCCCCTCCCTACTCTTTTCATAGTTCTAGTGCTTGTTGGTTTTCTGCCATTTTAGCGAGGTGAACCCTTTTGTGGTTTAGTTTATCGGTTTTCTGCTGGAATAGTTTGGTCATTTTTCTGAGTTAAAGTATGGAGTGAGGTGAGTGCAGGGCTGTGCAGGGAGAGGGAAAAGATCAAATTGAAGACGAAGGAATGTTTTGCATCACGCTTTATTTTCAGCTAATACAAACCTTTATGTTGGTTCTGCATATCTCCTGAGAACTCCACTCTTTGAATGTTATGTCTGCTTGTGGTTTTCCTTTTCCCATTCCTAAGCCTGCCTTGGTGTCAGTAGTTTGCTGGCTGTTGGTCTTGTCTAGCTATATTGCTGCCCAGTGCTGAAGGTGAATTTTTTCCTGGGTGACATCCCAGGCATTGACAGGACATCTCAGGGCTCTTTCAGGTTGAGTTTTCTCTCTGAAGGTGCCACTCTGCAGTCTTGTCCTTATTTGTGTGTCAGTCTGCAAAGAGCTGATCGAAGCTGCTGGTCTTAACCCTCACCAGTTTGCCCCCAGTAACACCGATGTGATGGGCTGCATCCTGACGTGAAAACGACTTCACAGAGTGCTGCTCTGAGGAATTAATTAAAATAGCCAACTTCTGTGTGTTCCTACTGTTTAACACTTGATATTTAGACTGTGAATAAAAGTCATGAGTTGTAAACATTTCAGCTGATAGGGAATGGGGTCAGATATTGTCTCAGACGTTGCCTTTGCTTGGAGATGACAGCAGAGGAAATAAGTGATGAATTGACTGTTGTTGTTATAACTTTTACTTTTGGCTCTAGAGCATCTGACTGCTTGTTTGGACGATACCAGAAAAGTGAGAGTTACGTTTTAAAATGGATGAGGATCTAGTCTGAGTCATACAGCCCACTTAAAACCAGTCAGGCTATAGTAAAAGGAGTTTTGGGCAGTCGTTTTGTGTGTGATGCTGTCAGTGAGGACAGTGTGTGGACACTGCTACAAGTAGCAGGTCAGATTTTTAGATGCAGTTAGGCTGCAGAAGCAGCCTTTTTTCTGTAGGTGTTGAGGGTAATCTTACTTTTCTCATAAGAAATGTTTCTCTAAAGTGAAGAAAATTCAGTTTGAAACTGGGAGTTTTACTGTTAGAATTATCCACTGATTTTTCTTAGTGTGATACGGGTAAGCTAGGACACTTCTAAATACGAATAACCAGGAGAAACAAGTACTTGAAATGTTCCTCTTGAGTCCATAAACTAGAGAGAAACGAGAAGGTGTGCTTGTTTCATTAGTCAGTGTCAATGCAATCACATGGTTTCAGTATCTGCTGATTTCTAGGTGTGAAAGTCTTTAAAGTACATCCTCCCTTGCTTTCATTGTGTAGTTCTGAATCTAAAGCAACAGGAGTGCTGAGTCGGGGGCTGACTGGTACAGGAGCCCAGCTCGTAAGGCAAGTGTTGAAAAAAGCAGTTTAACACAAATATTCAGTGAAGAACAGTCGGACACAAAGAAAATAGTTTAAAAAAAACCCAAACCCTACATAAATGAAAAAATCCACCCAAATCGAACCCCCAAATAGTAAATTTTAAAGTTTTGGTTTTGAGAGATTATCAGTGGACTGTCAATTTAAAGTATTATCAAAAGAGTTATTTAAGCACTGTGTATTTTTAGAATTCTTGAAGAAAAAATAGTCAGATCCCCAGACTGATATCAAATACTTTTTACCACTGATTTTTCCACTGAGTCAAAGAAATGTTTAATGTAGTGCAGAGTCCTCTTTCCTTTTGTAGTAGAAGGATGCTCCTTGATTGAAGAAGGAAATGGTCATGGTCAGAGCCACTCAGCTTAAACATTTTTGACCATAATCATAAAATAAAATAAACCACATTTTTTTGGTGCATTTTGCAGATGAATTAACTTCCTTCTAGTTCGAAGTATTCATGCACTGGATATATTACAGTTTTGAGTGACTTAAATTTTATCACCAAGGTTTTAAATATTATTCACATGGTTCTATGCCACGATATAAAAAGAGTAGAATGAGGTAGTATATATGGATATTTTTAAAAATTGTATTTCAAAGTGCTTTTTTTCCTGAAAGGATTCAGGTTGTGAGCCTGTTTCTGGAAAGACTTCAGAGCTTGCATTTCATGAACATAGGCTGCAGCCTTTAAGCCCTTTTTTTTTGTGAGTTCCCTGTTAAACTGATTTGCATGGTGGTTAAAGTATAAATAAACCCATGAAATATTAATATATTTGCTAGGTAACGATTTTTGCTTGATTAATGATAATTTGCATTTGAAGCATGACTGAGTTGTTGAATTTGAGGTGGGAAACATTAAAAGGGATGAAAATAATCTTAACCAGTGTGGTTCTCTTATCTGGTTTACTAGTGGAGCATAATTTTACCTTTAAAATCTACATTACATCTTGTTAATTGGTGAGTGAATTTGATACCATAATTGTTGAGCTTTGCTTGCATTACCCTTGTAAAGATTGTACAATATTTAGAGCATGATATAATTCTGTATAATGTTAATGCATTATAGGCTAAATATTTTTTCTAAGATCAAACAGTTGTGGTTAAAATGGGATTACAGATCAAAGTTTTGGCCTTCTGTTGCTTTCTTCATCCTGAATGGTTCTGTTTCTTTAGTAGCACCTTTATGGCAAAGACATTTTAATTGAGCCTCAATGTGTTGCCTTCTGGAAAGAATAGGGCTCCCTTAGTGTTGAAGATTGGATTAAGAACAAAACAAGTTATCATGAAAGCTGTGTATTTCAAGAACAGTATTTTTCCTGTTATTTCAGAATTGTAGTCGTTGTAAAAGGGCAGAAAATTCATTTGATGTGACTTAATGGACTAGGGAGCGTGCACTGTTTGATGGGCTGGAAACTGTCATATTTCTTCCATTTAAATGTTTTATTCCTCTCTTCTTGCTATGTACCTGAGCTCCTTAAGTGATCTGATAAAATAGTGTCAGTGAAATTACTTGTTTTAAAATTATAAATGGAGAATAGAAACCAGGCAGTAATACATGCTTGGAGTCTTCATCTCTTTGGGTAATACTGTAATTGTAGGAAAAGTGTGCTCAGTCCCTGTCCTGATTCTGTAGTGTTTATACCTTTTTGGTAAATAGATTGGAAGTGTAAAGGCTTCCCTGAAGTTTGCACTGAGGTAGATGAGTGTGATCTGTCACAGTAGCTCTAAAAAAAAAAAAATTCCCTCTTTTTAGGTCTCTAATTTATTGAGTTAAAGGTCAAAGGTTTTGTTTTGACTCGACATATGACATTATGTCATATTTGGGCACATATTCCTGTTATTCCATCTCTTCCCATGCACAGGAGGCTGGCATTTAAAGTACCCTTTTTGAGATGTCTCATTTGTGGCAGCAAATGACTGGTTACCTGCCCAGAGCTGTAAGTAATTGAGGGCTGTGGATTAAACATAGTGTGAGGGTAGGCTAGTTCTTAGGAAATGCAAATGCTGAAGACACTCCTGACAGGATTGACCATATCTTTTAGCACTTTTTTTTTTTTTTTTCCCAAAAAATCACCAGGCATTCTCCCTGGCCTTCAGGAGAGCTTTTTCAAGTAACTCTGTTTTTAAGTTTTAAGAAACTGCCTCTTTCTCGGGTTAAGTCCATGACTGTGGGATGGAGGCTGTTGTGGTTCTCTGATCATTACTATTGCAAAGGAGCAGGCAGTTAGTATTCCAGTGGTGCTCTTACAGTGCCTACAGCATTATCATCTGGTTCAGATACCAACACTCAAAGGGCTGGGGTTTTTTAAAGGCAATGATCAGAAACCTGAAAGATGTACCTTAAGCCTTGCCAAGGGGTTTGCTTACATTTTCCTTTCTTTCTAAGGGATATTGACCTGGTGATCATTCACTGTCTGAAAAGGACACAGGAGTTTAAGAACTGTTACATTCCTGAGGAAAATAAAAAGTGAATTCTTACCAATGTAGTTGGAGCTAACTTAAAGGAAAAAATATGCTGCAGTTTTAAGAGATTGAGTTAATTACTGCTCTGTAACTGGACTCTATGAGTTGAAGCCAGTGACATCCAAATTAGAAATTTTCAGATACCATTCTGTCTTAAATAGATTTTAATGAAGAATTTACAATGCTTTGTGGTAGATGCAAACTAATTTGAATGGTCAAAATAGTCCCTCCTGTTTTTAAAATTCATAAAATGGAAGATTGACTATCCAAATCAATGGAAGAGAACGGCTGGACCTAGGAGAAAGAATTGAGATGATCAGGTTTTGAAAAACATGAACAACAGGAAGGCAGGGTTGGAGAACTGAAAGTTTTTCTCCTGAGACTTGGCTTCTTAACCGAGATTAGCTGCATTTTTGTTCCGAGGTTCTCGTTTTCCCTTGTGTTTGCATAGTGTAAGCCCAGTTTCCTCCTGACTTTTGTAGTTAAGTCTTAAAGTAAAATACTAAATATGCTTTAAAAGTTTGATTTGCTTTTAGGTTGGTTACTTTGGCATCAGCCTTTGGCTTCATCTCAGGATGTAGCAGTATTCAAAAGTACTCTTTTCTTCTTGCTGAAGCCATATGTGAGCTGAGTAGAGGGGAAGATGGTCTCTCTCATTCCAGGTGCTGAACTCACTGTCTTGTGAACAGAGCATTGAGCACAGGTTCTTAATTCTCCATATCTTTAGCTGCACTTTTTCTTATCAGAGAGAGTTATTTCTGTGTTTTTTTTGGGGGATGGGTTTGTTTTTTTAATTCTGTGCTGTTCTTGGCAGGCTGGTACTTGTGGTAGCTGGTTGTATATCAGTTTGGCCTGGGATGTTTGGCTCAGTAAGAGAGATTATCTTACAGGTCTGCTTCCTCCAGCAAGCTGGCACTGCTGGCCTACTGTGCCTCTGCATACCAAGGAGAAAAGGAGTGGAAATACAAGGGGAGAAATAAAGTCTGATGCAGGCTGTGCAGCCTGGGCTTGGCTCAGGGTTCAGTGAGAAAGCCGTGTTGGGGAAGGTGATTTACTGAGCCAAATAGCTGAATATATTGAAAAGCAAAGACTCAGTTGTTACAGCAGAGACAGGTAGAGCTTAGGTTGTGTTTCACATGCACTCTCTCCTCCCTTGTACTGGAGGAAAGGAGATCTCTCTGGTGCTGCTTTGGGTTGTCATGGTTGGAACAGAATGTTTTGAAGAGGAATTATTCCTGGCAAATAAAGTGCTGTATTTGTTTTCTAGTACAGAGATGCCTAGGTGTTCTTTACAGTGTAGCTTTCCTGCATGCATGCACCACTTTTCCAGTGGTAGATACAGATAATAGTTTGGCCCCTGAGTGGATTCTGTTCACAAACAGAATTCTGTGGATTCTGCTTCTTTGGTCTTTGGAAAATGCACACTTGCTTTGGAAAAAGCTTTGCAGTTATTCTTCCTAATAATATACCCCGAAGAATTAGATGAATAAAAGGTCTAGGTAATTGCCTTTTTATTTGAAATCTTGCTTTAAAATAGTTTTTTCTTTTTGATCTTCTGACTAATTCAGTTTTAAAGTCTGTGAAGTTGGTTGCTATGGCACTAAAATTTTTCAATTCTGTTAGCTGATAATTTTCTGTTATCATGGGATACCTTGATTTTCTGGATGTTCAGTTTATCAGTATCCATCACAATGCATTAGGTGAAGAGCAGAGATCCTGCTTTCCCTGGGTACCAGCTTGTGGTATAATTGCAGCCTTTTTTCATCAATAAGGGGGATGAAAACCCATCCTGTTCCACTTCTGAGCAGGGGTGACATTCATAAAAACTGTCCTGGAATGCTGGTGTCTGAATGTCTGCAGCTCTGAGCTGAGGAATCTCCTTCAGGAGTTAGAGGTGTCTTTTTTCTGTGTACTGTTTTAACGGGTTTAGTGCATGAGTTTATTTAATTTTTTTCCTTTAGATAAGTGTATCTTGTAGGTCTGACAGCTTCGTGAGCTTAGATTTCATGTATTTGCATCAGAGTGCATTTTTTGTTTGTAATGTCTACAATTCTGCCTTAAACTGAACACCTGATGCCTTTAGTAACAATAGGCTGAAGACCAATGGTACACATGGAATGTCCCTTTTGCCAAGTAACACCATAGGTAAAAGTGACCATCATCATGCAGGACAGGAATGACTATTTGCTGCATTTGTGTTTTGGTTTTTTTTTTTTTTTTATCTTTATCTGAAGCAGTGCATTGCTGAGAATTGCTGAGGTAGCAAAAGGTAGTTAATGTAATAAGTTTTCATGGATTCTCTACATACCTGAAGTATTTTACTCCTTTCCAGTTAGTGGTAGAACTGTGTACTCTTTTGTGAAAAACTTCCTGTAGTTTCCTTGTTGATTCTCAGGAGTTTTGAGTCTCTTAGAAAATGCAAGTGTTTAGTTATGCTGATGTAATTAAGTGCTTATATGTAACAGTGTGGGTTAATACCAAATAACTCTTACAGCCCTGCTATGCAAAATCAGTCAGGCAAATGTGCTGTCTTTTGTTTAAAAAATAATGACTAGCTTAATCTGGTAGCAAGTTTGCTGTCTAGATCTTTTGAATCTTAATAGGAAGCTCACCAGCCTTCATCATGCTCAGTAGTTTGCTAATTGAGGCTTTCTTTTCTAGACTGTTCTGTTATTGCAGGGTAAAATGCTTTGCACCAAGTGAACTGCAAAACAAACTCTGCAGAGCGTGCATTCTTCTAAGTGTTGAAGTAATTGCCCTACAAAAAGGTTTTGATGGAATTAAATAAAAGACATCAAACCCAAACCTGCTTGGCTTGTAGACTTTTTGTGACAGTCCAGACTTGATGTGGGCTGAGTCAACTTTTGTTAGGCTTTTCTCAGTTGAGTTGGAATAAGATCTGGAAGAAGCTTGCAGTAAGCTCTTTTCTTATCAAATTGATTTTTTTGCTTATATCTATCTGTGTGACCTATCTATGTATGTCACAAAGTCAGAAAAACTAACTGCTTTCAGGTAAAATCACTGCAACACTGCAGTTGTCATAATTTGCAACAGGAGTTGTTCATGAGACTGCAGTTCTTCAGCTGTGTTCATGGTGTTCTAAACAAATCAATATTAATGTGATCCCCTTGTAGGATTCAGACAGGCTAGTCAAAATTGTCTCCCCTTATACAAGATCCTGATTAACTGCAGGTGCAGACAACTGTTGACTCTAGTTTTATTTGTCAAGCATTTTGTTTGCTGTTCACTTATGACATTGTGTTGAATTGGATGCTTCTTTGGTCGTGGAATTACAGACCCACAGAGTGGTTGGAAGGGACCTTAAAGCTTGTCTTGTCCCAAGCCCCCTGCCATGGACACAGACACCTTATACTAGATCAGGTTGCTCCAAGCCCCCTGCATGATTCCAGGGATAAGGCTTCCACAAATTCTCATCAACCAACAGCCCCAATTCCTTTCTTGACTGTTCCTTTTGAACTGCTTCTAGGAAGACACTATATTTTTGATGCTTCAACATCTGAGATGTATGAGGAGTGAGGTGCTGGATGTCTCACTATGACACAGGTATTCAAATTTGTGGTGACATCTGTCTTAACTTACTGAAGCCTGTAGAGCTGAGTCTGCAGCAGAGGTCAAAGACTTTGTGAATGTGGTAACATTGCTTACTTCTTTAACTGGAGGCTTCCAGGCAGTGATCAGCAGTCATCTTCACTTGTTTCTGAGCAAGTGTGAAACAACATCAGGTGGTAAAGCCAAAAAAGGAAAAGGCTGTAACAGTTTTTTATGTTGTAAATCTTTCCTACATTTTTATGAAAGAGAGTACTGGAATGGGACTCCCGTGGTGAATGCTTGTCCTGTCTCTAGGAATCACCTGGGAAAGTGTGCTTCTAGGGATCATTTCCCTCAACTGATTCACATCTCTAAAGATGTACACTCATTTTAATGTTACTGTTAATAGCCTTAATTAGATGTATATGCCCTACTAGCTGTAGGAATGATGGGATTCTCTACTTCCTCACAGAATACAAAGCTTTACAGTGTTTCATATTTTTGCTTTGTGGTCTGTGCTTTAGCAGGCATCAAACATATGGTGAACCATCACTGATAATACTCTCACCTCTGACTCCAGAAATAGAAGCACTGTGTCAGGCAGAGTTGCCTGGAATAATGCAGAGTTTGTTCCAACTCAGGCACTCAGCAGTGTGGCTTGAGCTTGTCCACATCAAATCCTTCCCACGTGCTCTGAGGCTATGTTGGCTTCCTTTCCATGAGCAGCTCACAGGTAAGGCTTACACAAAGGGGAAAAGCTTACAGCAAACCACAAACTGCAGGGGTTTTGGTTTCCCTCCCCTCCTCCAGGCATTTGTGAAGTCTTCCAGCATCCTCTTGTATAAAACCATAGTCTAAACTTGTTCTATTAGGGAGGGTGCTGATGAAATTAAATTCTTCTCTTTGTATGTCAGTTCTTCCCAAAGTAATTTCCCCAAGTACTTTCCTCCCTCGAGGCATTCCAGTGAAACCCATGGTGACTTTGTGATGCTCTCAAGATTGTTTAGTAAATGTTGTCCTCTAGTGTTACTTTTACTCAGTGGTGTTCACAGTATGTCAGATTTAGAATACTTGAAAAAGACTTTGTGAAAACTTTCTAAGAATGCTGGAGAGCTCAGGTAGGCTGTGTGGTGCTGGCATAAAGCTGGGAGGAGGATTCAACTTGAATTTCTCTGTCCTGTGGTTAAAAGAGAAGATGAGAATCAGTGCTCTAGTCACTTAATCTGCTGGGTTTTGGCCCACCACAGCTGTGTTATCCAGTGTGGTGTCTGGATTGGTTTAGGGAAAATGGAATGGGCAAAATGTGTGTATTGCTTAGAGTTGTACATGAATAACTTTAAATAACATAGCAGCATATTGTTGCCATCTTAAAGTGATCATTTGTCTGTTGAGATCTCTGGTTTGATCTCTGACTATAAACACTTCTGCATTGCCTGCTGGGATCACAAATTTGGAATTGGTATCCTGCCTAGGAGATCAGAGTTTTAGGTTAAAAAGAAATCCCCTCTATGAACCTAATAGGAAGCTATTCAAGCAAGAATGGTAAAAAAGGAGGATATTAAGAGAAGGTAGCAGGGTAGCTTAGAGGCTGTTAGGCATTACAATGTTGGAGGACACTTGTATATCTTAAAATCTTTGTCTCGAGTTCTAAGGCAGAGTATTATTTGATACACTTGTGATTATTATGATTCTAAATTGAGCCAGAAGAGTCTTTCTGACCTGAACTTTTTTACTCAGAAACCATTTAAAATAAACTTGAAGAGGCTGGCTAATATTATGATCCACTACTTTGGGAGCCAGTGTTGCTGAAAGTACTCCAAAATAGCCCTTCTGGGCTTTGGTATCGTTTTCTAAGTTCTTTCTTTGTATTTTGCACACTTTTTGTAGCATTAAAAGCTGTAAAGTATATCAGGAGGTCGTATTTGAAGAGTATCTAAAATAATGCCTCAAAGCTATCAAAACACTGCACATGAGTAAAATTTGGGCAGTGTGAATACAGTGCTGTTTGCTCCCACATTTGTAGAGCTTGTTGCTTTGTTCTCCTTTGTTCTACCTTCTTTTGAGGTTTAGTCCATTGGTAGCACTTCACACCTGAATCCAGGCCTTCAGCAATGAGCTTCCTTCTAGTGAATCTGAAGCCATATGGACAGGGAAGCTACGAGGGTAGTTGGGAGATGAAGATCTTCATCGGAGGAGGTTGGAGGAAGATGGAGAATTGAACAGCACAGCCACTTCCCCAGTCATGAAGCCACCTGGAAACAAAGGGACAGACAATGATGTCAGGGTTATTCTCTTCTAGAAGCTGCTGTGCAGAAGCTGAGAGGATCCAGTCACAGGCAGACAGGGCTCTTTGCAGTTGTTTTCCAGCTGGGAATGCTTCTCATGGGATACTGGAGCAGTAGGCTTGTGTTGAGCATCTGAGCCTGTAGCCATCATTAATAGCCAAGGTGGACACTATTCTTGTTTGGTTGTTGTTTGTTTTAGCTTGAAATTTTTCATATCATTCAGATGAAGTATCCAAAGCTATGCTAGTCAAATCATCTAGTGAAGACTTTGCAGAGCAAGGTACAGGAGCAATCATTCCAGCTTGTTCTTGTGTGGAAAGTACATATTCTCATAGAAATAAAGTGTAAGATTCCTGATAACACTGATAAAATCACAGAATTGATGGTGATGGTGAATACAGTAGCTGGAAAAAATTACTCATTTTGCAGAGAAACAAAGAAGAGGCTTTGATTAGAATTTCTTGGATCCCATGGCATATTGCTGGGATTTTGACCATGGAAGTACTTCTCTTGAAGTGCCAAGGTTTTAAGTTGGATGTGGTAACAGCAGAAATATGTTGCCTTTCCCTGGAAGAGGTACATGGTCAGGTGAAACTTCCAGAATTTCAATGACTTGGTGTTCCAGGCAGTGATAGTTGTTAGCAGCCCCCTTGCTGAAGCACATCCTGAACCTTGCTCTGGGGATTGCCACAGCCCTGGTGTGAGCAGAACAACTTCCACATGAGTTATCATTTCCTGTGCAGTTGCCTGTAGAGCCATCCAGTTTGCCTGGACGAGAAGTGTGTTAGGATCCTGCTACACTTTGGGAGCTGCTGGTTCAGATCACTGTGCTTTGGTTTCCTCAGCTACAGGACTTGGCAGCAGTAGAATGGTGTACAGGCTGGAAGCGTGGGCTGGCAGCAAGTCTGTCTCCCTGCCATGAACAGAGGTGAGGTTTGGTTGAGCTTGTTTGTTGTTTTTGCTTTTCAGCATGGTATGTTCCATAACAGTTGAGCTTTGCCCCTACAGTCAGGTGCTACAGAGTAGCACCTCTTCTTAATCGTGAGCAGATTGCATTGTCTTTTTTTTTTAATTAGTCTCTCACCTGCATGATTCTATAATTCTGTGTTTGTTCTTCCTTACAGTAAAAGATATGAACATATTTAACATTTACTGGCAAGACTTGCTGTATCAAAAGATAACAGGACACTGGGTGTTGATCTGAGTTACTTGATGTTCCACCTCCTTTCTTCCAGTCTGTTGCTAGCTTTAATCCATGAAAAATGCTTTGTGAAAATATGGAATAACTTCTTTTGCCTGTAGCATCTCACAGTCTTAAAAACATTGTGGGATTGAAATGGTGCTTCATCCTTCTTTTAGAGCAAATCTGCCACATATTTTAGTCCAAAAGGAATTGTAAGACTAAAAGAGTAGTAATATGCTATATTTGTACAAAAACGCCTGAGGCTCTCATGAAACAGAAGTGTGGAGTAGGATGTTACTGACCTGAGGAATGTATTTGTTTCTTAGTTTTGATTTTCACATACTTGGTAAATATTTGGGATTTGATTGCCATAGGCATTCTTCTTTCCAGAAAACTGCAGCTCCTCCTTTTAATGCAACAGAGATACTCTGGGAGTAGTTGTGGAGGAGGAAAGGGGAACAGGCAGCTTGTCCTCAAATTCTCTAGATGATGTGTCTTGCCAAGTTTCTGGCAAATGTTTATGAAGATGTATGTACCCTGCAACAGTCGATGGATCTACTTGGGAGTGTAAGAGCCCGAGGTGCTGTGTGATGAATACTGCTCGTGACTTTGGGAATTCTGCAGTGCTCCCTTGGCTGGAACACTGTGGATGCATTTGGGGAGTTTTATCAATGAAACTCCCTGTTGAGAAGAAAGTGCTTGCTGAGGAAAACAACGGATAAAGTTACCAAAATAACCCTTGCTCCCTGGAGAGCTTGTGGAGGAGGGAAGAGTGTTGTCAGTCACACTTGGATTTGAATAACATGACATAACATCATATCAAATGGTTTAGGGTGAATGGAGCAGGGGGGCTGCACTTCCAGCCCCTCAGGCTTGCTTTGTGTTCAGAGCTTGGTTGCTTGGGTAGGATGCGTGGGATTGAAATGTTAAATTAAGTGTAATAGTTTTAAATCTTGGCATGTGTCAGGCTTGTCCAAGCTTAAATAAATTGAGTGCAGAACTAAGATGATGTGCATCTCTTATGTGGATGTGCCATAGTTGAATAATTGGTACATATGTGAGCGGGGCCTGATTTTATATAAGGTGTTTGAATTTTTGCAGAATGCCCTAGTGAACCTGAATATATTTTCTTCCTCTGAGCTGTTAAACAAGTGGTGAATAATCTGTTCTTTTTTTATTTCTTAAAAAAAGAAAGACTCTGCAGTTGACTTCATTTATGCTGTTTGACCATTTACTTATTTTTGAGGAATGTGTGTCCTAAATGGTAATTTTGGTGGGTGTTTCAAATAGCTTATGCTGTAAATCTGAGGCAGTGCTCTTGCAGAGAGCAGAGGCAGTGGCTGTCTGCAGAATAACATGAAGACCACATTGGTCCATCCAATTCAGTAGCAAGTTCTGTGGCAGGTGGAGAATATATTCTAGAGATGTGTCAACAGTTACAGCTAAAATTGCTGTGTGAGGATTTGGGATTTCCCTATTCCCAGAAGGAGAAACAGCTTTAGCTGGGATATCTTTAGTAACAGTTTCTCTTTTGTTTGTTTAGGGAGTGAGCTGACCTGTCTGGTCACTCATCCAGAAATGTTTCAACATAAGTTTCTGAATGAGGTGATCGGCTCTTCTCCCAGGAGTGATTTCTCTGGATAAAATGGTGCATGTTTGGTACAGCTTTCAAGTATTAGATGCAACTCTTGCAGCCTGAGATCTTGCTGCAGTGGTTTGGAAACAAATCTGTTTAGTCACAGAGCTTTTCTCTGTTTTAATGCTTGTTCTTGAAGAAGATGTATTTTGCTGGTTTGGGGAAGGAGTGGATAGCACTGTGTTTCAGCTGATAGAAAATTTAGTTTGTCCTCTTCTAATGCTGCACACCGTGGCATTCAGTAGTGCCAGTAATAATATGGGCCAATTGTATGTTTATTTTAGGCTTTTCCTTTCTTAACCAAGTATTTTGTTTATCCTGTGTCAGGGGAAGATGATTAAAAGCTTCTAATGAACTTTTCCTGGAGGTTTCTTGTGCTTTTACTAATGCCTTGTTTGTAAGGTCAGCATTCCCTGGAGGTTTGCATGCCTCAGCCAGCCCTTGATATATGTTTGTAGCTCTTGTCCTGCTTTTTATGCTGTCTCTGTGATGTGTTAAAACCTCTGCAGAGTGCTTTGAGAGAGCATTCCTAGGATATGTCTGGTTTATTCTGTCATGCCTTGTGACACTGCTAGGAAGAGTGTTTTCAGGAGAGGCTGAGGTGTGATGGCTTGCTGGCTAGGTCAGGCTGTTTCAGGTGCTCAGCTGTCTGGTTAAGAGCAGAGAGGATAGAGAAAAAGCCTCTAAAAAAACATGTTAGTGTGAGCATCCGTACTCCAGAGGGGAAACGGAGGCATGGTGTTGGGATCATGCATTGCATGTTACCATCATAAACCATGGTGATGGGTAAGAGTTGGAGGTCTGGGCACCTGATGGAGTGAACACTGATCTGACTCAGAAGCACATTAAATCCATGAGTAATAAGTTTCTAACAGTTTTCTGCTTCACTGCTGAGGGCTGCAGCTCCTGCGGCCAGGGCGGCTGAACAAAACCTCAGCTTTTGGGGAGGTGGCTCCAGCGCACTAGGCTGTGAGTGGCAGTGCTTAGGAGTAGCTTCAGGTATTCCATAGCCCCTGCTCCAGATATGCTCATCCTTGGAGAGATTGGGACAGCCTCAACTCATCCAAGTATAAAACCCGGCTGGCTGAAGTTGCAAGTCGAGACCTTGTGGGAGGAGCATGATACTGAAGTCAAGGAGATGTTTCAGTTCCATGTAATGGAAATAGGGCAAAAACTTGGTGAAGCCTTGATGGGAAAAGATGTTCATATTATAGGAAACTGGGCTTAAGGGGGTTAAAATTTGTACCTGTAGCACATGGCTGTGTAAATTAATTCAGATTAAATATCTAGGGAAGCTAATGGAAACATGTTTTAATGAACCCTGGCTAATTACTCTATTTAAAGTTCTTGATCAATACCCAGGAGATCTCAGACCTCTTGCAGATTGTTTTTTTTTAAAGACCTGCACATGTATGTATTTTAAATCTTCTGCATAAAATCAAAGCAACTGAAGTCACTTGCTTTGTAGACTTTTGGTTCACCAGGGCTTTATAATATTTGGAAGTGATCTGTAAATTAAAGCTGAAGACTTAAGCCTGTTCAACATTACTGATTGTGAATTTTTGATGGGAAGAGCAAAAGAATAAATGGGCTTAAGGGAGCAGATACTGGGACAGAATTGAGTTTCTGGGATAATCTGTGGAAGTAAGTGTGTGACAAGGCAGCTGGGTGTGGTTTTCTAAGAGAGGAAGGCGTTCTTGTAAATACTTGCTGGTGCAAGTGACCTAAATAAAGACCACCTCTTACTGAGAACCTTCATTTTCTTCAGAATACTGTGTATGAATTTCAGTGGACTCAACATTAATATTAAATAGAAATGTCATGCAGGCAGTCTTACCCTGAAGGGATAAACTACTGTCTTTAAATTGCTTCATATTAAGGAAGTTGGAATATGTTTAGTCTTTTCTGATTGAGCTAATTAGCAAAACTGCATTGCATGTTCATAGTTAATACATCCCTGTGTGTGCAAATGGATAATGAATGCATAGCCAAGCTTAGGAAAGGTAACCCTTCAGCAAACAGCCTGCAACACTGTCTCCTTGAGGCTTGTTTCATGGATTCTCTGGGTATTCTGTGACAACTGCTGAGTCTGTCAGGCTTTTACTCCTGTCTCTCTTCAACCCAGTGCAGCTTTTGGTGTCCCCATGGTAGCAGCACTGATTGTATCAAAGGAAAGGCATCCTTGCACCATGCTTTGACTGGCCTGGTGAGGGACTGGCTGTGCACAGGAAGGCTTCAGCAGCTGTCAGATGCACTAATGCTGTACTGCCTAAAGCCTTGGCCTCTTCATACACTTTGGTGGCAGAGGGCTCTGAGAAGCAGCATGATCCTTGGAAAAGAGAGTTAGGAGCCTAGTAGTCTCATTGAGGCAATCCCAGGAAGAGTGTTCTCTGTGTTGACAAATGCCAGGTCACACTAACTTAAAACCACCCACAAACTCCACACTGTAGGTCTTGATGAGATTGTAAACCCTCACAGGCTCCCTCTGAAATGGTTTAGTGGTTAATGGGCCGACTGAACGGATTCTTTGCCTGGGAGCTTTTCCAAACTGAAACTGCCAG
The DNA here is from genome assembly GCA_013398075.1 of Notiomystis cincta. Taxonomy (NCBI): domain Eukaryota; kingdom Metazoa; phylum Chordata; class Aves; order Passeriformes; family Notiomystidae; genus Notiomystis; species Notiomystis cincta. The sequence goes on from VZRX01012544.1 coordinate 143,286, forward strand.
TTAGTTTGAGGAGCCATTCCTGAGGTATGAACAATCTGCTCAAAAGCCTTATAATTACATCCCAAAATTTGTTATATGGTAGAAGACTTGAGATGGAAGTGGTCACTTGAAGCCAGAGAAAGCAGAGCTGAGCTGGGTCTTGAACTTTGTAACAGGAAAGTCCCTGGAGCAGGCAGTGAGCAAACAGGGGCAAGGGATAACATAGAAATCATGGGACCTTGTGGCAGAATCCTGTTCTTCCCCCTTTTATAGAAAACCAAACACACCCTTCTCATAAATTTGAGATACTCCATTCTGTGCTGTCTGAAAGCTGCCCTTGTGTAATGTTGTGTTAGCATACTGTTTCCTTGAAGTTCTTGTAAAGATCACGAGATTGAAAAATACCCACAAACATTGTTCTTTCTCCGTATTTCTCCAGAAAAGAGTGGGAAAGTTGGAATGTTATGCTTTAGTGTCATTGTAGAGCTGGATTTCCATGTTTCTTTATCTTTCATTTAATGTTGTTGCTTTTGTGCCTAACTTTTATCTGCTTTGTTTCACTGCTGATGCATCTCTTGTTTAAATAAGGAAAAAATCCCCATTATGTTATCAAGAGATTGCTCAAGCATGACTAGAGATAAAATTAGCTAGCAAGTCAGTGCTCTGTGCTTTGAGGAGTGGCTTCAGATGATGGCTCACATTCCTCTACTAAAAATGACCTGAGGCAGTGATATAAAAAGACAGAGGTGGGCATGGGATATCAACCAGAGTAAAACCTTTCATCCAGTGAAAGGACAAGATCTAACCTTTGCCAGAAGATGTCTTTGTATGCAGAAGTTTAACAGTTATCAATCTTCAGGGCTTTCTGTGCTCATGCAATTCAGAGCCAGTCCGGCTCACGGCCTTTATTGGGCCTTTACTGAACAGCCTCAGTGAATGATTGTAATCACAGTGATTCTTTCCTGCAATCTTGTTAGTCTTCAACAAGAAGGTGAGGATCAGATATAGACAGGGTTTCTAGCTGCTGGGCTTACTGATTTTCTTCTTTTTTTTTTTTATTTTGTTAATACCCTTTTCACCTCAATTCTCCTGGATGTTCTAAAGGCAAAGAAGCTGCTGTACAGCTGTGATCACATCAAAGCCTTCAAGTATACCAACAAATCTTTTGAGAACAGGCAAATCCGTTCTGTAGTTTTACTCAGTGAATTCCTAGTGTAGATCCCAGGTACTGGCTGAAGGATTTTCTCTCTATGTGATTCAGTGTCTGCTTGGATTTCCAATGGTAACAGCTGTGCTGGTGAAAAATCATATCTAATTGATGTCTTCCTAAGAAACATGTAGTAAAGGCCATAGCCATTCAGATTAACTAGGAACAAAAATGATGAGTTAACACAGTAATAGTACCTGATTTTCATCCTTTACTGCTTAATTTTCTGTAGATCTCTGGCTAATAATGTAATAGAATTTTTCATTTTCCCACAATCTCTTAGGTAATTGAAACAAATGCTTTTTTTATTAATGGGTCATCTATGGATAATTGCATTCATTGATGTAAGTATTGTTAAAGAGGCAACGCAGCTGGTTGTCCACAGGTTGATATTTTGATGGTTTTGTTCAGATCTGCTTAATTCAGTGTTAAAACTGGATGTGTTGCTGTATGCAGACTCCTTTGCAGGTTGTCTGCAAGTTGTTCAAAAGCTGGTGCTTCTTAAAAATCAAAGAACCTTGCAGCTAGCTCAGATGGTATAAAATTATTTTCTTGGATCTCAGAGCAGCTTTACATTCTCTTGCAAGGTTATCTTGGCCCACATCTTTGGAGCTTTAGTTCATTCAATTAGTTTGTGTTTGCATGCAATATTTCCTTTGCTGGTTTACGAGGAGCCTCTAGTGCCACATCTTGTTGCTGTCCTTAGTTAAGCCAGTTGAGCTGCTGGCAGGATCAGCCTGTGAACTGAACTCCTGATGGAGCAGGAGGTTGCAGGGTAGACTCAAAATTTGATCAACCTTTAACTTGAGCAGCCCAGCTCCTCAGACAGTGGCACTGGTGATGGTGTTCAGGATGAACAAAGATGGGGATGTGTAATGATTGGAGCAGGGTGGATCTGAGAGCCAGGTTTCAACTGCCACACCTCAATGTGTTTGGTTTCCAGAGCAGCATCTGAGTCCCACAGGCAAAATTGTCAAGGAGCTGGGCAAGACTTCTTAGGCGAGTCTTAAACACTTAAGAGTGCCTGCCAGAAGCACAAAAATTGTACATGAACCTCAACATCTGGAAGTCTTTATTTCAAAGTCCATCAGATTATGAATATCCTGAAAATTGAAGATACAGTGTAGTGTTAAAATGAGGTACAGCCTTGTAATAGTATTGCTGTCTGTTTTGAAATAATTTGAAAGTTATTGTCTGATAATGTCAGATGATCAGTCTTGGAAGTTCTGGAGAAAATGAAACGATTTCTCAGAAGCTGAGGTGCCAGTGAGTCTAATGTATGACAAACAGCAGCAGTAATTCAGTTTTATTAGACTTGGCAGCATAACACCTCTGCAACTAAGCTAAAGAGGCATTTGATTTAAGTATAATACTCTAAGTATTAGTGTATAAAAGTAAGTTCAAAGAGAGAGGATGCTACAGAGTGTGTTTCCAGGTAGTTAAAATGTCCATAACACCTTCTTTCCTTGCTGCCTCCTGTCTTCTTAATCCTGCCACTGCCAGCAGATGTGACCACTGAGCAGAACTGGATGAACATGCAGACTTGAGAGCTGCACAGACCTAACCAGTTGCTAAGCTTTCTCTATGGCATACTCTAACAGTGCTTTTCTTTCAGGCTTACTCTGTTTAATTTTGTGCTGTGGTAAAAGGAGGCTTTCTGGTTAGACTAATTTACATTATTTCCTCTAGCATTGCACAGACTTGCATATTTGTTTTGCACATCTCAGAAGATGTCTGATATTAAACCAGTTTTAGTTTTTCCAGATCTGAGATAGGCATATATTGAAATGGATGCTCAGTCGATGAAAGGAGCACCCTGATATACTGTGAACTTTTGGGTGGGAAAATGTCCTTAAAAGAAGGATATAGACTTTATAGAAATGCATCTTTGTCCTTTCTAGTCAATACAGGAAGGTTGTCTGGTGCAATTTTCTGGTGACCTGTTTCTAATTAACATGCAAATTAACTGCTTGGTGCTAGAAATCAGGATTGCAAATACGAAGTGCTAATATGCGTTAGGCTGGGAAATCCCCAGCATCTGTTAAAGCTCCAGCGCTGTCTGTCTGCTTGTGTTTGCCACTGCCTGCAGAGTGGTTCCCTCTGGAGAAAGAGCTACTGCAACCTGCTGCCAAACGGTCCCTTTGTCTCACTTTAAAGAGAACAGGTTTTAATTTTGTGGTGTTGATGCTTATTGCCTCACGTAGGGAGTCGTTTGAGTGCGCTTACAGCCCTGGTTCACCAAACTGACTGTCGTGAAAACAGTCAAGATGAGCTGCTTCAGATATTTCCCCAGAGGAATTGCAGTGTTTTATGAAATAACTTAGTTCTTTGTACTAGTGTTACAAGTGCCAACTAAATGAAGAAATTAGCATATTTATTAGTGCTTGTCATCACTGAAAATTTGGGTTTTCATTAAATGCAGCTGTATGATTTTATATTTAGGAAAGTGACTTTGATCTAACAGGTAGAGGTGATTAATTTAGTAAAGGTCTAGTCAAAAGTGGGATTGTACCTTTGTCCTTGAGGCCTCTGCTTATTTTCATGCCACAGAACATCTTATTTTTCCTCTTCAGCATTTTTGTGCCAACATTACCTACTACCAATGATCGTAACAGCTGATTTAGTAACACATTTTGGCACAAGTTGTGTAAAGTACAATAAAATTCCACTTGATTTTTGCATCACAGCTTGTTTCTAGTGCTGGCAGTTGAGAGAGAGACCTTTTATGCAAACTGGGCAAATTTCAAGTGGAAAAACTAAGCAAAAAAGTGCTCAAAACCCCTTTTCTTCACCAAAATGCAGCTAAAACTTAAGCTTTGTAAGAGAATTACGTTGGAACATCAAACTGGCAAGAAAATTTGGTCTGTTTTCAAAGTGAAGGAAAAATCACTTTTAGTTGTGCAAGTTGGTTCAAAGAGTTAATAATGAAATGTTTCGGTTACAGACTCAGCTCTCTGAATTCTCCCAGAGCAGGCTTTCATCCTGTCTCCTGTGAGCTGGCTCTGGCAGAAACAGTGGGAGTGTGTGTAGTCACTCCTAACCTGCCACATCCTAAGTATCACTAAACTGCACCAGCAAAGGTGTCTGGAAGTGAATCTCTCTGAAATTTTGTGCTAACTAGGTGGGGCAATGTAACAAATTTACTTTTGTAAAAAAACTGTAGCTCAGGTTAGGATGGAGGCTGTTAATGAGCCTAATTAAAAAGAAAGATTTCTAAAAAAACCAGCATGAATTACTTTTTAATTCAGGGGTGTTCTTGCCTGGACTGTACTTTTTTTCAGAAGATATTATAAATCTACCTGAGAAGAATTAAAACATTTCAGCAAACTGCCTGTTGGCACTTTGCACTATGGTGCTGCTGTGTAAAGCCTGAACACCACACACCTTTCCTGGCTCTCCTGTCTTTACAGTGTAAAGCCTCACTCTGCTAATCCTGCTTCCACTGAAACTTTAAATAGAAGATGAGGAAGAGGGATCAAGTCTTCAGTCCGAATAATTGGTGGATTAACTCTGATTTGCTTATCTCAAAGGACAGTAAGAACTGGCTTCCAGTGGTGAGCCCCACCTGCATTAGTAGGATCTTGCTTGTCCTGACAAGGTTTCCTGCTGCACAGTCATTGAAGGAGGCAGGCTTCCAGAAAAGTGTGGGAAACTACCTGGGTGTTTTAGAGGGTGTCTTACTCCAAAAAGTCAGCAAACTTAGTGCCAGGTCTGTGCAATTCGTTTTGTAGGGAAATTTCCTATTCCAGTTGTGTGATACTTCCATGCTGAATCTTGTCCTCCAGTTCTGAAGAGTACTTGTGATAACTTGCTGAGTTAAAAATAACAGCTAGTATTTCCCCTTAGACTAGGCAAAGCATCTTGCATCCACCTCCCCCTTTCCTAAAAGCAAGCTACAATTAATTTTTGTTTCCAGAAGTGATTTTTATTTATGGAGTTGCAGAGCTCTCATTTGCCTACTGCTGGTTGCATGTTCTTCAGGTTATCCTTGTTCAGCACTTCGCTAGGAATGGGAGGGCTGGGATCAGTGAAGGATGGATCACTGGAAAGCATGAGAGAAAAAGATATGTTTTAATAATACTTTATCTTCCCAGTTTTGTGTTGCAAGAACAAGTGGAGCAGCTTGGTTTTCTGTCAGCCGTTGTCTTCTTGTGCAGCAGCAGCTGGTTACTTGGGGAAGTAGGACCAGTTTCTGCAACAGGGCAGCAGTTGCTTGTACTCAGAGAAGCAGCTTTGCAAGTTGCAATGGGCTGAAGCCTCGGATGTCTTAAATTACTTGCAAATGTGTGAATCTGTGGGAAACTACAGATCTGGTGCTTGTGGTAACAAGCCTGGGAGCTTAGTCAGAGCAGTGTACAGCCTTTCTAGCAGTGGTTTCAGTTAGATTTGGTGTATGGGCTCCTTTGTGGTTGTTGCACGTTTCTGACAACTTGGTTGCCTGCAAAATGTTGGATCTGAAAGTCTTGTGCCCTAAAATGTAATGACAGATATAACTGATGAGGAACAAACCAGCTTTTTTTGCCACCAGTACATTTAGCACAGGAAGGTGTCTGCAGGGCAGTGAAGACTTCAGAATAAATCCTGAAACCTCATATTAATCTGCAATTCACTCTCATTTCTCATCCAATTTGCCTGAAGAATTGGCAGTCCCTCTGGCACACTGAGCCTTTTTTTTTTAATTTATAAGAGTTATTCTGTTAAGAGCCAGCCAAGCTGTTCTGTCAGCCTGTAACTGTAACTTCCTTGTGGGTTTGTGACCCTTGGTTTCTTAGGGTGAGAGCTGCTCCCAGGATTTGAGATTAATAATACAGAGATTTTTCTTGCTAGATTCTAGCCTGCTTTCCGGTTGAGCTGGGCCTGGGGATTGTTTCTGAGGGAGCAGGTTCTGAGGGCTCAGGTTGATCCAAGTTCATACTGCACTTACCCTGCGTCATCATTTCCCCCAGCAGCACTGACCTGGAGGCTGTTGTATGTGGCATCATCTCGGTGGAAAGCAGGAAACCAGCAGAAAACTCCTTACAGAAGTTCGTAAAGAGAAGCAAGGAGAGTGGTTTGAGGAGTTTTTTGATCCTCCCTGGTCAACTGCTGCATGTTATAATTCACCAACTATTCATTTGTTTGCTAAGTTCTGACAGACTTTGCTTGAGGTCGTGTAAAGCACCAGAGACCTTTTGCTTTGTAACACAGATGCAGTGGAAAGCTCTGTATCACTGGACAGAATCAGATGGACATTTAATTGTATTGCACCTCTGTGCATTGTGAACCTTCTGTTGCTCCTTGCCAATTGTGGGTGACAGTGGAATGTCAGTGTTTCAGCAGCTCGAGAGGTGTGAAGATGGTCAGCTTGTCAAGTGCTCTTCGGAGCAGTTGTATCACCTCAGTTGTGTTATACTCTTTGAGTGTTTTATTTTGAATTGAATTGTTTTGAGGTTTGTCTGGAGAAAAAGAGATCATTTCTTGTGCATAAATAGATGAAAATTTAAAGTTATTTCACAGTGTTCTCTTCTTGACCTCAGTGTTTAGGCTGGTTTGGGAATTTCCTAGATTATCCATTATAAAAATATCCTTGTTAATCTGGTTGCCTCAGGTAATCTGGTAGATGCTACGTGATAGTCAAAAATGTAAACCTGAATCTCCTAAATTCAATTTTGCAGGCTTCAGGAAGCCTGAAAATGTTACTTTTGGAATGCCTAGGTTGTGATTAAATGAAAAGTGTCTGATCATGGCAGTTCTTAATTTGCTCTAAGGCTTTTCTGTCCTTGCTTCTTGTTTTGGAGGGCAGAGAGGATGGAGGTAATGTATTGCTATGTGCTCTAGTCTGGGCAGAAAGCACTGAACCACGTGTGTTGATGCCAAGCCTAGCACTCACCATGGGCTGCATATTTAAAAATGTAGCTGATGAAAATGCATACAAAAGAAAAGAAAAATCTTTAAATGACCTTTACAAGCCCAAACTATTCTATGATTCTATAATCTTGCTCTCACTATGTAAGTAATATCTCTGCCTCATCGTGCCATCTGAGTTCAAATGCAGTTTGTAGAAGATTTTGTGTGATAACTTTCTAATTATTGGGGGATTGGAAAGCTCCTAAGGATTATCTCTGGATGCTGAATAGGTGCTGGAGAAGATTTTGCTCTTTGAATTCCTTCTCCATCTGCTCTTGGTTTTTTTAGATGCCTCAAACTCCTGTTGTGTCACACTGGGACTCTTACCCAAGTCATTCCATTGGACTGTTGAATGCTCACTTTTAGTTTCTATTTTGCTAAGATTTAATTTTCACTAAAAATAAAAAAGTAAAATCATAAGTGTCTCCTAAGAGGTAGTATCTTACTGTGTTCTTACAGTTACTTACAGTTCTTACTGTGCCAGGTATTCTTTCTTCAAACACATTTATCAGGAATGTTCCTGCTTCTCGATGGCACTTGGAAATACCTGACTTCTTCCTGAAGGAGATGGGTTTGATAAATGTTATACCTCTGATATTCTGGGGTTTATCTCTCCTTAAAAACTGCCTTGGAAGAATTGTATATCCATCCTCTACTCTGTATTGTGTGATAATCCTAAAATGCAGAGACAAAGTAATTGATAATCTGGTGGGTATATTTTAAAGTTTTGGTTTGCCTTTGCATGGAGATTGACAAGGTTTTTCAGGCATCAGAGTTAATTCTTACCCTGAGCAAGAGCTCCTCAAGGCTATTTAAAGACATCACAGGAGACTAAAGCAGCTGGTTTTGGTTGCAATGTCGACCTGTGCTTACAGCATTCAGATCTCACCTTGCTGTGAAAGTTGTGCTATCCCAACAGTTTTTCTTATCATGCAGATAGGAATCTGCATGCAAGGGATTTGAAGGCCCGCATGGGGTGGAAAACTGCTTACCTGAGGGTACTGCTGTCACCTCTTCCCCTAAATGTCCCCAGAACTATGCCACTGCCTTTTTGTGAACATGCAAACCACATCAAGCTACCTGGGCCACTTGGATAAGAACAGATCAAATTCTTGAGGTCCCATTCTCAAGCATTATCTGTTGGGGAAACATCTTTATTCTGCTTACTGGTTAGGACAAAATAATTTCCCCACCTTACCAGTTTCTTCAGTGAGGATTGTCTGGGCTTTACCATCAGCATAGTGTAACTAATCCTGGAAACTCGATATTGCCTGTTGGGCATTTCTCCTCCTTTAGGGATCAGAGATTTGCAGCTGTGTTTATTTCTTCAGCCACAGCCAGGCTTCAAAAGTTGTGTACCTTGCTTTGTGTATCTTCCACTGGTTTAATAGTGTGTGACTATTGAAACCATCACCATTGACGAGAGCCTAGAATGAAGTGTTTTCTATCAAGTGGTAATTGTTGCTGACTGAATACTTAAACTTTGAAGTTCTATTTTAGACAGAATAGAAAATTCTGTTACAGCAAGAAGACAGCATTGTACTGCCTGAGTACTTGCCTGCAGCCCTTCCAACCTGCCCCAGATTTTAGGTCTGTATTCCTGAGCCTTGTAATTGATTTTACTGTTTGTCAGGAATAATGGTGAGAAAGAATAACCAGCTGTTTCTTGAGCAGTTGAATTGTTGATTTAATTCCTGTGTTTTGACAGGTGAGAATTGTTCAGCAGAGATGTTGGTGGTGGTCCTGTGTGGAGCGTTGTGCTGTGTGTTGGTACAGAGCTGTGGCAGTGATGAGCTTATTGCTGTTCTCCCCTCTGCCTCTCTCCCCCATTATTTTCTTTCTGTCATTATTAGCAGAAAAGCTGTAGGTGTGCTCAGTCTTTTTAATTGCAGCTTGTCTTTATTCATAGCTTTTTAAGTAGGAGTTATGGAAACAGTAATTGGGAGGATTTTCAGGCAGGTGTCTGGCTCTCCTGCATCCCAGTAAGACATTTTTCTACTAATGTTGCTTTCCAGAAAGCTCTTCAAGCTCACTTCTACAATCCAGCATCAAACGTGGCTTCTTTTTTTCTTTTAAGTTGCTCATCTGTGCAGAACTAGTCAGCTATAATTTCTTTGTTTGGCTTCAGGGGAACTGTTACTGACCTGGCTGCTTACCATGGTATCATTTAAAATCCCTCAAATTACCATTACAGTTCAGAATTTTCAAGCAAAGTGCTTGGTTTTATGGCTCTATCTAACTATTGAGCTGAGCAATTCAAGCTGAAAAACCCCAGTGCTTTTTGGAAAGGAGCTCTCAAAAACACAAAATACATTAAAAGCCAAGCTTCTGTGGGAGAGCAGACCAGTACCTGTGGGGAAGTGTGCTGCAGCTCAGTGCTCCAGGCTTCTGGGATCAAGGTTGGCAACTTAAATGTGTATCTAACTTTGTGAGGAACGGCAAAGCTTTAAATAAGAAAATTTATGTACAATTTTCTTTATTTTATCCTTTATTCCATATAGTGAACTGAAGATAGGTACTTGGTTTGGTCCTGTAACAGGGCTTTTGTTTGTGTATTCTGAAGGCAAGCAGAATTTTTATTTGGTAGTTTGTTACTCATCCCGTGGAAACCTTGCCTTAGCACTGGCTGTAAAGACTTATTCATGTTGATTTTTCTGTTGAACAAAATCCAAGCGATTTTATCCAGGGTTTGCTTTTCTTCCAGTTATATAAAGAAAATATTATGATTCATCCAGGTGAAAAGTTCTGCAGCTGTGAACAGCACCATGCTGGTCCTGTGCTTTTGAGGAAATTATACCCAAGCAAAGGTGGGAAAAATACATTTGGTTGGCATTTCATATGTAGTCTCTTAAAATGACTCGTGGCTTGCATCTGCCTTTCTCCTGTATTCCATACACAAATTCCTAAATAGCCAAAGTGCACTGTGTGCTATGAATCAGGCCTGCCAGTGGGTTGATGACTCATTTCCTTATTGGTGCAGATGTGTATAGTAAATGTTTCTGGATAACTCTTTTCATATGAAATGCATCTCCCCTGTGGGAAATGAACACACAGCAATCGCTTTCATTAGGTGTTCACAAAAACTTCATCCTGAAAAAAAGCTCAAATGGCTTTTCTTGGTGGAGAAGAGGTTATCTTGGAGCAGTGGTTGAATCTTGGAAACTGCTGTGTGATCCCACTTGAGGATTTTTTCTTTTCTTCTTCTTTTTTTTAATCTTGCTTCTCTGCCCAGCTTCAAAACAAACTGCCATTTATACTAGCATGATTCTTCAGGTAAATGCTATAAGCATTTATTTAATTAAATTTCAGTAAAGACTCCTTTTGAGTGGCATGCTCTACCTTTTGGCCAAGAAGGAATGAAGCACTGCTATTTTTTTCACATCAGTAAAAGCATTAGCACAGTAGGTTTGCTGAAAATTGTTTTAGATAAAATCTAGGTGTGTGTTGCTGAAGTATAGCAGAAATGGGGTTGTAAAGTAAAATAAAGTGCATTAGCCATGTGGCACTGCTGGAGTCTCCAAGAAGAAAAATGGCATTTCTGGTTTGGTGCTGAGGTCTGTGACTGAGCACTGCACCTGGCAGCCCTGCTGTGAGTCACTGAGCCCGGCCGCCTGCACTCGCCAAGACATTTATAACTTGGTCTAATGTTGTGATGTATAATCTGTCTGGATGCAGAATGCCTAATGATGTTGTGAATCAGCTGGTTTCATCTTGTCTTTCTGGTCTTTTTCTTGTCATGGCTCTTTGGAAAGGAGAACCAGACACTAGGGAAATCAATTTACCACAACAATTTGTGTGGCTCCCAGGCAGATTGATTTAAATAAGCAAGAAGCTTAGATTTGAATAATTTCAGTCTTGCTTGAACACTCTAGTAATCTTTCTAGAGCTTTCTAGTTTGGTGATATTATTTTGCAGCTAATCTTAGCTTTTATTGCTAAGCTTGGTATGTTTCCTGACTAAATTGATATGATCTGTAATTATTTAAATGCTTGCATGTTAATGTTTCTATCTTTTTTTAATAATGTTTAAAAATGGCAAGCCATTATCTACTGAATTACTTTTCCATGCATTAAGCTGCTTTTGGATAGAAATGGGAAACTTAATTAAAATGTGGAAGATGAGTATTGTTGAAGTAAAACTAAAGTACTCAAATACTGGATCAGAACAGTTGTTTTACATGGAAAAATGCTTAATACATCTAGCTTTCTGGTCATTGTGACCTTTGAGACTTGAGAACAAGGAAATTTATTTTTTTGCAATTTCTTAATTATTAGAAAAAAGTATTCTCTTTTCTCAATTCCTGTTCAGAGCCTCATCTTCAAGGTGTTGATGTGAATGCAGTTGTAATTGAGAATCTATTTTGTCTGCACCTGTGGAAAGGGCTCATTTGTCAGAAGTTGGTGATGAGCTCATGGAGCAGGAGAAGGGTTGCCCTGGAAGTGTGTTAGCAGGTTCCCAAGTGGAGTATTTATGGCTTCAGGAGCAGAAGCACCCTCTGTGAGTCCCTTTATCTAACATTCATCTTACCAAGGTCGATGGCAAAAATGGTAACTAGAACTGTTAAATTGTGACTACAACAGGATGGACACCCTGCCTGGCTGCCTTAAAGAGAGTTTTAGGACTTTCTGTTGAGTGCCTTCTGATTTTATTTATAAAGGACTTAAGATGGATGGTAGGTTGTTTTCAGCTGTTACATGGGAAGCATAGCTCAGTACTGCCTTCTGAAGTGCAGGGTAGCGTAGGGAGCAGGGTTTAGTTTGGATGTGCATCTCATGGGCAGCCCTTCCTGTATGGGAGGAACTTGAAATGGAAGCGGGGCATTGTGCTGTTTCTAGGACTCCCTAAAAATAGCCCACAGATCTTTCCTGCTGAGTTCAGCGGGTGATGGTGAGAATCCAGCATAACAGATCTCGTGGGAGAAACTCATCCAGGGATGGAGAAATCCTCTGGACTGCTGAGGCAATGTCCTAATTCTCTGTTGCAGAGTGATGCTGCTTGCCAGCTGCTGTTGTGGGCTGTGCTGTGGACATTAATACATATTAGCCCTTTGTGCTTATTTGCTTATTGCCACTGTGTACAAGTGCAGTGTTATTCCTTAAGTGAATTTATATTGGCCTCTCTAGTTTAATGGACTGCTCTCTTTGGAGTAACCAGAAAGTTTTCACTGGAGAAATTTCTTTGGGAGAATTGGAGGATGAGTAACGTAGCAAGTCTGGCTTTTTCCTGGCATAGGATGGTCTCTTACAGCATTTTAAAATCCTGGCTTCTGGCCTTCATTAGTGGTGTCAAGTCAAGAGCTTGTGTGGCTTTTGACTTGACATGGCTCTTCTCAGCTCCCATGTTATGTTTGACATAATGAACTTACACTTATGTGTGCTAACTGTTTTCATTGCTGTCACCACAGCCTTGGGGAGCCTGAAGTTGCCATTGGATTCTCTCAGCTATGCAATACAAGCAGCTTTTCCTGTGGGCTTGTGAATGTTGTAATAAAGAAAGGAAGGGTGGACTTGGCTGAGGAAGAGTGGTGGCTGGGCCTGGTCGTTGAGCATTTGTCATAGATTTTTTTTTTCATGTTTGAATAGTACAGTGATAAAATTGACACCTACAGGGGATGGTAAAGTCAGCGATTATAGTTAGTGCTTAAGTGAGAGAAGAACTGAAACAGTTTATTTTAACAGCAGGGAGTTGCCCTACTTGGGACTCTTGTTCTTTACCTGCTTCTCGCTGCAGTGAAGAGGTGAGTGATGTGCTGGGCTCCTACAGATTTTCCAAAGAAAATTCCAGTGTTTTATTTCAAATCCAACTATTAGGAGTGTCTGAATCCTGGGTTCTCTTGCTTTTGAGTGAGACTTCCCCATCACATTTCGTCTCACAGCCAGGGTCCAGGAGACTTTGTGCTTTCAGGAAATCTCTTGCAGGGTAATAGCACTGGAAAGCTGGTGTGTGGGGTCCCTTGGTAAATCCTGCCCCTCTTGTTGGCATTGCCATATAACAAAACTGATGTTGAATATTGCATGGGAATTCAGGGCAACAAACACCATGCAGAAGACTAAAGTAGTCCTTTTCTTGTGACAGCCAAGGATTAGTGCTGGGTGTTGTGTAAGAACCTCTACAGGCCTGTTCATCCATGTGTAATGTAACATCCATCATGTTATGGAAGTTAGTGATGTTAAATGTAATTTTGCCTCTCACCACTGTCCTGAAGGAAGAAGGGAAGACTTCAAAATAAAATTGTTCTTCTTGTGGTTTGTGGTTAAGGCTGAAGTGGCTTCTCTGAGGTATTTGATTTTTATTGCCTCTAAATAGAATAGCTGGCAGGAGTTAAAAATAGCAGAGTCTGCTTCCCACCTGTTTGGATGCTCGTCTTATTTTGGTTCGGAGGTGGAATGCATGAATGTAAATCGTTCGGATTAAAGCAGTGCTGCTCCTGCCCCTGAGCACGGGCAGGAGAAGCTTATTGTGCCTTGGTGAGGATGGGCACCTGATTGATGTGACACATGTGCCTTGCTGGAAGAGGGGGAGGAAAATGCTCCTGGGGGGGATCCTTGGGAGCACTGTATGGCTTTCAGTGTGGAAAATTGGAGTCATGAGCCTGCATGTTGAATAACAAAGACAAATATGAATATTGGCTGGTGGAGTGTTTAGAGCATTGTTCACTCTGCTGAGTGAAGCAAGAGCCCTTGGCAGGGGAGCATGGTATTGGTTAGAGGTGCTCTCCAGCAATGGTGGTGTAATGGAGCTGCCAGCAAGGGGGGAATGTCAGTGCTTGTTGGCTTTGCTCTGCAGCACAGCACCCCCCACCCCCCCGTGTTCTGGGAGTGGGCAAAGAGTTTGCCCTGAAACTGCACTTCTCTGCTTTGGTACTTGGAGCTTTTGGTGTGAACTGTTTTCTTAGCCCCTGTACAAAGCTAATTTACAAAACATTTCTCTGGTTCCGGGCCTTATGCAGCCAAAACATGATTCTCTTAAGAACAAAGCATGTTCAGAACAGCATTTTCATCTTAGGAGGCAGGGCTTTACCACCCCATGTACAACAACCTTTTATTTGGTGTAAAACTGAATATTACTTGTGAACTTGTCATGGCTTTTTGGAAGCTTGCTGTAAAATTAAGCTCAGTTTGGATATAGGATATATACTGTCAAAAGATATGAAGTCTCTGTATTGAGAATAAGTCTTAGAATTTGAGTTACAAAGAGATTATGAATGTATTTGATAAAAGCTCTTTGTTAGATGTTGCACTGGAATTATTTGTTGATAATTCCATTTCTTTCTTGGTTTGTCCTCTGCAACACCAGTGGATGCTGTGCAGTACTGCCAGTACTCATGCAGTTGATTTTGCCTCTTAACTGGAATACTCTGAAGTTTATCTGCGATGTTTCTGGTTGGGATTAAGGCAGGATGTCATCCAGAAAGGTGAAGTTGTCTCAGCATAGCTTGTAGACTGCTTGATGCTGCAGGTGGAGATGCTACTGTGCCTTTCCAGTGAATTCACTGGTGCTGGGGAGACTTTTCCATAACCCATTTGTACTAACCTGGCAGAAAACTCTAAAATGACAAACAGTTTTCAGTTGATTTGCTGAGTTTTGGACAGTGCAATGAGCTCGAGTCAGCTACAGGGGTGAAGAAGACAGCAGTCTGCCTGTCACCTCGGTTGGTGGGATAACAACTCTCTTCCTTTTATCCTCTCTTGTGACTCTACCAGCATCCTTGCTTGCCTTTTGGTTTCTGAAGCTTTTTGCTGGCATTGCAGGGGAGCTTTCCAGGAGCAAATCCTGAAACCTCCTGGCCGGATCTGCAGCTCAGTGTCGGTGCTATGCTTAGTAGCAGAGCTCTGTTGAGGAGGAGTGTTGTGGGAAACATTATATCTGGTAACAGTGCTGCCAAACTTAGGCAGCAAACCCATAATTTCAAGATCTGTCTTGTTCCACAACTCATTGGGACTGCCTGGAAAGCCTTTGAGAGGAGGAAGAGAGGGGACTAATGGAAGAACAAACATCTGGGGCAAATTTGCTTTGATTGTGCTGACTGTTGGAATATGCTCTGATGTGAGGATCTGCATTGAAAGGAGAAAGGCTGAGAAGGCTTAGGGGCTTCAGAGGCCCCCATGCAGGGAGGCAGAAACAGCAGGGACAAGAATAGTTTGTGTGAGAAGGCTGTGGACCAGAATGTGGCACTTCCAGCACAGAGCAGCTGTGCAGCCTCTGAGCACCCACCCTGCAGCTTTGCCTGAGTGGGAACAGCCAGCTCAGAGAAAGTGATTTGCTGGTGAGAGCCAGCAGAGATACTTGCCTGGTCAGGCAAATAGAATCTGTGTTTCCTTAAAATTGCACCATGGTCACTTCTGATGCACTGGAATTAAAACTTGAGCATTTTCTGTGTTTTTCCTGCCCTTGGTATTTGCCCAGGGAGGGGTCTCTGCTGTGCAGGAAAGGTACATAACCTGCTGAAGACCTCGTTTAGTGTCAAATGTGAAACAAGCAAAGACCACTTTTGACTTCCTATCAAAGCTGCAGCAGAAAGAGTGGGACTTGCTGAACTTTCTTGGTATTTGAAGCAGATGCTGAACAGTGGATCCTCAAAGTACCAGGGGACAAGGCCTGCCTCATCCTTGTCCCCTTTTTTACATGGCTGCTGAGCCAGAAGGATGCATATGTTGTGCTGGGGTTTTTTGATGTTGCTTTGTGCTATCTTTTCTGAATAAGCATAGTTACCTTAACGGTGTCATACCTCTGGAATGTCAGCAAAGGTGGAAAAGTTTGTGGAATCCAGAATTCAGATAAAACAATGAAAAAAAAGTAGCAGAATTTGATGTTTGGGGTGATGTGCCACTTGTGCTGTGTGTGTGCAAGGTGACTAAAGAAATTGCTGCTGGTCCCCATAGTTTGATTTTTTGCACAAAGTTCTGTGTATGTTTTGGAGGTGGTTTGGTGTTTGTGTATAACTTGTTTCATACATTTGCATGAACTGGGAACACCTAACCAATGTGGACATAATTATTTGGGTAAATGATTTGCTGCATTGCAGACTTCAGCTCTGTTTGTAACTGGGGAAAACTATTTATATGACATTAGCAAAGTATGTGGAAGCTGGAGCTTTCAACTTTGGTGCATGATATATCCACAGTTACCATGCATTAAACTGGCTATTTTCAAAGAGGTTGGTAAATATAGAGTTTTTTTGCTGACATGACAACACAGAGTTTGTTTTTAGTACTGAGTTCACTGGCTTTAGTGAATATTTCAAGCTTGGCTTAACAAGTTTAACTTTCATTGCTCACTAAATGTGTAATTAAGTTACGACATCTTCTCATCTGTTTTGAACTCAAATTATAACTGGTTCTAACTTTCCTATCACACATGACTTTTTCAGGATTGCAGGATGTGTGAAAACGGTTTACTGTAGCCATATGCTCCTTGGCTCAGAGCTCCAGGATGTTTCAGTAGGTTTGAAGCATGGGTGGTTGTGTGATGTGTGGTTTTTCTTTTACAAAAGCTGTGTTGATTCTTGCCTAGACTACTCTATCTCCTCATGTTTCCAGAAGTTCTTCTGCAGAATATTTTCTAGCGGTTGCATTGGAAAGGGATCAGGTTTGCAGAAGGATGGCTCCACCAGATGTCTTCATCTCTACCTTGTGTCTGGCCTGTGCTGTTTCCAGGTGTCCAGCAAGTCTGCCTTGCTTGATACCTGCGGGTTGAATCACTTTATTGTGAGTTTGCTGTCCTGGCTGGGTGTGTTCAGTGTGAAGAGATGGCTGTTATCTGGGGGAAGGACACAGCTAAGAAGCCAATTGTCCCTTTATCAGCTTGCTGGCCTTCTCCTTACAAGCTTCTAGGTCAGCAGGCCCACTCTACCATTTCTGTACAAACCCTGGTGATAAATGTGTTTGTTTAGATCAAAGTGAAAAAACCAAAACATGAGCTGCCTGTACTGTGTGTCTGTGTGAACCATCCCCTGTAGTATAATTGGCTGTGTGACAGTGCAGTAAAACTGCAGTAAACTTGCAGTCTGGCTGGGCTTCTGTCTACCCTCTCTTTCATAGGGATGTAGCTGCTTTCATTAATATCTTTTCCTAATTGACTTGTTTGAGGTTTTTGCAATCTTCCTAAATTTAGGGAGAGGAAATCTACTGGATTCTTCTCATTCGCAAGCCAAATGTCTTTTTATTTTGCTGGTTTGTTCCATGTTGGTTCTTGATGGCTTTTTCCTGAGCAAAGTCTGTTGTCTTCAATGTCTGAAGATTAACTATAGTTAGTATTTGAGGTGTGCCTGCTTCTTGCTTTTCAACAAGTTCACTGCTACTCTTGCCTTAAAATATTAGTGGAAATGTCTGCCATTATCCTCATAAGAATAGTGAAAATGTCTGCTGTCATCCCATCTTCTGCTCTCAAGAGGGATTAAATTCTGGAAATTAAGGCACTGGGCAGCTGACTTCAGACTCTTTCATTTGCATGACTTTTGCAAGGAAGCAAAGGAATATTAATGCTGGAGATTTAAAATAATCCCTGCAGAGAGTTTTCCCAATACCTTGACTTTCACAGAACTGTAGAACAGTTTGGGTTGGAACAGACCTTAAAGGTCATCTTGTGCCAACCTCCTGTCATGGGAAGGGACACCTTCCACTGAACCAGGTTGCTCCAAGCCTCGTCTAACATAGCCTCGAGCACTTCCAGGGACAGGTCATCCACAGTTTCTTTGGGCAACCAGCCTTACCATTCTCATCCACATCAGTTGATGAGGATACTTAGCTTGCTCTTCAAAATCCCATGGTGTGAATTATTTTTCCTCAGGATGTGCTGCAGTAAGACAAAATCAAGTGTGTTTTGTATACCCAGCTGGAAGGGGCTCTGACTGTCGCTGAGGCAGTGGCTGTAACTGCACCCCAGGCAGTGTTCTGTGCACTGGATGGTGATGCATGACACTGGTTCAGCCCCTGTTAGGTGTTCCTGTGGCTCCCAGCACGATGATGGTCCATTTCTGCTGCTAAAGCACCAACGCCCTGTGCCCTCTGGGGCCTGGGTAGTGGTGGTGGGCTGCTCACTTGCTGTATAGTTTTGACCTAGTTTTATACTGCTGCCAAAGCAGAGAGATTTAGAAAGGGATGGATGACTGTTGTGGTTTGCTGCAGTGAGTTGAGATCTGGGGTATGGGAAAAGGCACTTTTAAATACAACGGTGTTGACGACTTCAGTCTGGTGGTGACATGACTTCACACAAACCTTTGAATTTTTCTGTGGAGTTCATAATACTAATGCAGTGTGATTTGTGGCTGTTGTTTGTGGTTGTATGGAAGAAAATGCTTTTTCTTTCCAGGTTTTCTTATATCTGGTACTTGTTCTAAACTCTGCTTTCCCAGGGAGGTAGGAAGTGGTGTTTGTGCTCTGGAATGTGAGTGTTAGTGAGTGAAGGAGTTTGGAGAACTTTTTAGAGAACTGTAAAGGGAGGCAATATATTCCCACTGAAGCTGCTAAACAGCAAAAGCTTCTCTGAGCCCAGAGGCACACACATTTTCTGTAAAGGCTGTTTTCAATCCTTCAGTTCAGAGATATAAGAGGAGTCCTTCTCTCTTGCTAATCGGTGGAATGTCCTTGCCATCAGCTTTCTCTCCTAAAATGCCTTGACTAGCATGTGGTGCTGGTCTAGTCTGCTCTCTTGCTTCCCCTTGCCCTGGGGGTCTTCTAAGCATCCGTGTTCCACAAGCTCACCATCTGGGACTGACACAATGCAGCTTTTCTTGCTCTTCAACTTCCCTTAGTGGTAATTTGAAACTTACTTCGTAACTCTTACTGCATATTGTTCTGGAACTGCTTGTTTGGAAGGTTTTTTGGGTGATTATAGTGGACAGAGGGCCACAGGCTGTGTCCTTAGCAAGGCAGAACATGTGTGGGTTGCTCTGGGGAGATTTGTCCTCCCCTTCTTCAAACTCAGCCTTTCAGTTTATCAGACAGAAGATAAAAGGATTGTTTTTCTCCTGTTGCTTCACTGAAATAGGGAGAAGCAGGTCAGCATTGCATGGACCCACCTCTCCTACACTTCAGTGGTAAGATGGAAGAAGGGTCACAGCTCTTAGCTAGCAGGGGTCATCTTGTTCCACTGTGAAAGGATTATTGGCCAGATAATAAACTTTGCATATTTAAGTACTGAGCTGTGAATGAATGCAGTATTAAAGCTTAGTTAAGGTCCCATTTAACTTCCATTACTCCCCTCAAAAGAATAAGGCTAGATTTCATTTTCACAGAGCTGAGGCTTGCTGCAGAGCACAGGGAAGTGTGGTATTTCAGTGTGTATTTTATTGTTGTGTATTTCAAGAGAAGCTTGTTTAAGCTTCACAAGTCAGTGAGAACCAGCATGTTATCTTTTTGGGCTCATCTTTCCAGAAAAAGCCCTGAGCTTTAATCTTTGGTGGATCTGAAGCAAAGGTTAGCAGGTTGGAAGGTGCAAAAATAATTGAAGTGACCCTGAAGGGTTTCGTGGGAGTGCTCTCTGACCCTTACAAATTCTCCTGCCTGCAAATGTGTTAGGAAGTCTTGTCCTCTATAGCAGAATTCCAGTGCTAACCTATATAATTTTATAAATAAACTATACTTGACTAAAAGACTGAGACAGCAATTTCAGTGGGGGGCACTCTGCCTCCCAGCTTTTGAAAGGAGTTTAAAACCTTTATCTGTTGATGAAGGCTGTGGGATGAGTGCAAAAAATTGAGGAAAGTGCACCTTATAAGTCACAGCGGTGTTGATCTTAGAGACTGCTGTAAAATAGAGCAATTTGGGTGGCATCTTAGTTTTCAGTTGAAAGAATCAGTTTTGCAGTCTGAGGATAACTAGCAGACATCTGCTAGTCTTTAAAAAAAATTGATATCCAGATTTTTAAATTTATAATTACTTTGGGAGATACAGTTTTAGATCATGTCAGTCTGACCAAACTGCAATTAATTACTGGAATCCTTCAGGTACCTTTTTTATGTTCAAAGTGGAGAGGTGATTTCTGCCACTTACTGCTATAAAAAATAAAAGCACTTTAGTTAATAATGGCTGTAATTACAAACTAGGAAACATTTTCCAGGCTTGCTTTTTTCCTCATAAACTTGTGTTCATGTTCTCCAAAGCACCAGTGGTACAAATGTTGGTGTAGCAGGTCATGCAGCAGCAAATGCTTGCACTGAAAAGCTCTCCTTGCTTCCAAAACTGCTGAAATGCTGGTTCTCTTATGTCAGATCCCTGAGGTCTAACATCTTAGTGTCAATGATGTGTTTCAGCTTAGACTGGTTTTGTGTCTTGTGGCTCTTAAAGCATGTCTGGCATCATAAGTATCAGTAGAAGCAGAGGCTTTGTGAGTCAGGGTTGATTTTTCTGTGGGTGTGACAGCCAGGTGATTTTGTCCTGCCTTTGTGCTGTTCTGCTGTGGAGAGGAGATAGGGATTTGTATGATTAACTTTTTTCAAGGAACTCTTCTGTGAGAGCCTACTCAGGCTGAAAGGAGAATGGGATGGTTTGCACTCAGAGTTCTTTCCAAAGGAGCTCCCCAGGAGAATATAGTGAATATTTTGAAATGATGTATGAATATTGGATGTCACCAGTTTCTCACAGTTGAAAGTATAAATCTTGGGGCTGCTTTGAACCAGCCCTTTCATGTACAGCTGAAAGAAAAGATGTTATGTCTCAAATGGGGAATATGAACGTTTCAGTCTGGGGGAAGACAGCAAGTCCTACCTTTCTCCTTCAGTTGTATGCACCAAATTAATTTTTCTTTAAAATTCTGCTCCTATGTTTTCCCACAGGTGCTTTTTTGCCTTCTTAGTTTGGGCAGTTGTGGCAGATGCCAATGCATTCATTATGTTTTTGCAGTGTCTACATAAATGCTGCTGCTCTTGTGGTGTTTGTTCTGCTAGTACAGCATAGTGTTTAAAGTACCTGTTCATTTTTTGGTTATCAGGTATCATCACTCTTGTGATGCAGTTTTCCAAATCTCCTGTCAATTGTGTCAAGTTGTTTATTACAGTGGAAAAGAATTTTGATATTTTAGTTTCAGAAGTTGACTCTTCTCTGTTAAATGCATATCACATTGGTAGTAAACTGACACTCCTTTTCTTTCTCCTTTCAGCCAGATAATGAAATCTCTTCAGACTGCAATCATGTAAGTATTGCTTTGTTTATTCAGTCTCTAGCTATGGCATTTGCACCTCCTGTCCCTTGTGAACCTGAGGTGTTTTGCATAGTTTGGTACTTTGCAAAGGCTATTAATCACGACACATTTGAGTTTCTGTACTGGCCTTTGGAGGAACAGCACAAGGTGACTTCTTTAACCCAGTATAACCACTTTTGTGTTAATGGAGACTTCAGAGTGGAACATTTTTAAGAACTTTATAAACTGTACTTCTGTATCAGGGGAGGATAGCAGACGTCTCTCCTGTTTCGTAATTGGGGGGTGGTTCCCGTGAGTTACTGGGAGCAATGTGATGTGTTCCTTTTGGGAAAGATGTGAGCAGTACTGAATTTAAACTCTTAATTTCAGCTGTTGACACCTTCTGTATTACTTTCACAGCTGCTAAATTCTTAGGCTTGCTTGGAAAATGCTGTGGGGGTGTGATATTTAGAGGCAGTTTGAGACACTTGGCTGGTTTTAGAACAGATTTCCTCTCAGCACTGTGTTTAACAGTGAGCAAACTATTAGCCAGTTTTTGGGCTGTCAAGCTGACTCTTCAAATCCCAAGACTCAAAAAAAAAAAAAAAAAGAGAAAAAATTCTTTGCTACGGTTGGTATTAGGTTTCTTTTGGTGTTTCTCATTTGTATTCAGTCAGTGTACACCATATCAAGATCCCTAATTGCTTGGTTAGCCCTGAACACAGACAGACAAGTGCATGCCTCAATGACAGTCTTGATTTTGGATGCTTGAGAAGCTGTATTTTGCTTTATTATTGAAAGATGTATTCCAGAGATGAAACCCGGCCATGCTGTACAACTAGTAATTTCCAACTGTGTTTATAAATTAACCTTTAGCACTGCCTGACTTCGTTGGCAGCTGTAATCCTCTGTTGTGCAGGGTTGGATCAGATGAAGGGCACAACATGTTTCTGTTTAAGTCTTTTTGAAAAAGAGAAAACTCCAGTAATTAAAATGTATCTGCCTGACATTTAAATGTGCCAGCAAAAATTACCTGAATGAAGAAGAAATTGAGAATTCTAAAAATCAATTTGGATCTTTCTTCTGCTGGATTAAATGGTGGCATCTCTGCTTCAAGGAAAATGTTGAGTGGATGTGGATTATGGAAGCCATTCACAAGTAGGAGCTTTGGGCTAAGTCTCGTTTTCCCAGGCAGAAATTGAGGGAAGGTGATAAAAAACTAAACCACAGAGAGATTGTCTCATGTCCAAATGTTTTCTTTGCCTCTCTCTCTGCAGTGCAATTGCTGATCATCCCCTGGAAAATACTGCCTAGTGCTAAAATCAGGAGTTTGAAGCTGCAAGTTTAACCTTCTTTCTGTTAGTGGGAAGGTTCATTTGGAGAGCATCTCATTTTGAGACTCTCCAAGGTGTGAGATGTATTCTTATCTTGTGTCCTCATTCTTGTACTTCCAGTTCTGCCTGGGAGAGCCCTACAGAGCTCTTTGCAAGAACAGGTTCCCTGTTCATTCACTTTTACCTATTAAACCTCATGTTTACAATTTACTCCATCTGTAACACCCTAGTTTCCCATCACCTCCTTTTTTAACTTTTCACAGCTCCAAAACCATAAGAGGTGTGGAAGGTGGTGCAGTTACACCGATTCTGATTTTGGTTCTCTCTCTGTGTTTTCTCCCTCCTGGAGTGGATGTGAAACTGCTTTCCTTGTGTAGAGCATGTGGTTATGTTTTCCCAGTGTTTTGTGTACAACTGAAACCTCGAAGTAAAAGTTTGACCAAATTTTATCTTTTTTTGATATTAATTTGTCCCAAGGGCAGAGTTTTTAAAATTAATTTCTAAAACTTCTTAATTTTTAAGTTAATGAAAAATGTTTAAACACAGTTTAAGTTCCTGGAAGAACAGATGAGCTAATAGAGCAATCAGGCAACACTTCAGCTATTAATTTGCTGAGATTTCACGACCCTACCCTGTATTTTCACTTTACGGTGCCTCAGGAGGACATCTGGGAAGCATGTATATATCTGCAGGGCGTGACTTGCCCAAGACTGATTCTTGCACAATGGCCCTGTGCACTGAGGCTCCTTCATGAGCTCATTGCTGGCTCCTGGAAGAACAGTCATCCTTACAGAGGCATTTTGCAGTCTAAGCTGTAATGTATTGTTTTGCTTAGCAAGAGAGAACCTCCTGTAGGTTTGAAATATATCTGCATCCAAAAAGTTGTCTGGTCGCAGCCCTCACAGAAGGATCAAGCTGCTTTATCTCCTGCCATTTTTTGCTAAGTTTTTGTAAGGTTTTCAGCATGAAATCTGCTCATAGTGAAGATTTAATTTGTTCACTTTTGTCAGGCAGACACACCATGGCACGTAAAGGTGTGGTGGGCTGAAGGTGTTGCTAAATATGCAGAAGGTAGCAAGTTAAAGCTTTCATTGCTTTATCCTTTCAGTTATAAAATATTCTTCATTTGTTATATTTGCTTTTAATGAGTCAGCTCATGACCTTGCAGAGAGATTTCTGACAGCCTGAATTTGTTCAGTATGAAAAAATTATTGCAGAAATGAAGGGACAAAGTTGTTGTCAAGGAGACTTTTTATCGATCATTGCGCTGTAGAAGGATGATGATAGAGATTGGATATAAATGATGTTTCATTGTTTTCTGAAGCAAAATGTTTGTTATTCTCCATGGAGAGCTCCTAAACTCCCTTTCTACAAATATTTTCTCTACAGCTCTTGTGGAACTACAAGCTGAACCTGACTACAGATCCAAAGTTTGAATCCGTGGCCAGAGAAGTCTGCAAGTCCACTATTGCTGAGGTAAGCCAGGAGGAAGGCATGGCTGCTCTTGTGGCACTGAGGCTTTTCCATTTCTATATGGTAGTGAATTAATGTCTGAATAATGAATTGGGGAGCTCTGATCTCATATACCAAATTTCTAGCTGCAACTAATTCAGTCTCCTTGCTGAAGAAGCCAGGTACTTTAGTGGTACAAGGCAAAGGGGTGGGAGAAAGAAACGCTGAGCTAACAACCCACCAGCTCCTACCAGATCTTTTGTCATAAATCTGTTGTGAATTGGATTTGTCCCCTTTTATCATGTGTTTGACATTTATAAGAGTGTTGTTGGAGCAGGGGTTCTTCTGAATTTAACATAAGGCTGGTTTTGGACTGTATCGTGCTAGCAGAAGGGATAAGCACACAGATATCAAATGATAATCAACTTGAGGTCGTTTTTTCAAGTTTCAAAGGGTAGTTACTCCAAGGAGACTATGTCAGGAACTTCCTCTTTTTAGGTTGCACTAGGAGTTAGCACTCTGTATCTGAGGCATCCACACACCTTGGTCCAGCTTCAAAGATGACTTGATCAATCATTTCTTTCCTCATGCTCAAGCTCTTGAGGCTGTGTGCTCATGTGGGAGCTTGCTGAGCTGAGGCCTCATCCTCTGTTCGTGGTGGTTTTCAGCTAGACTTCAGGGAAGCAGTGGAAGCAAGGCTCTTTGCAGCTGTACAGGCTTCAGCTGACTTAATTCAGTCACTAAGCCATGTTTTCAAAAACATTATTTGTATATCCACCAATATAATGTGACCTAGCCATAAACTTACCTTTTAAAAAAAACCATTGTCTGCTCTAGTGTAAATTGTGTTGTGGAAGGAGAGATCAAAAAAATACTTATTAAAAGAAGGCTAGAAGATGAAACAGTGGAAGACAGCTTGCATCAAAGGATTGTGTTGTATTTGGAATTTGGTAGCTCCCAAAAGCAAACTCTGCCAAATCTGTTGAATCCCACTTTTTTCCGATCATAGAAAAGATCGTGTTTTTCTGGTTTATGTCATATGGCTGCTGCAGAATTTTTACAACCAAGGCACTCTTGAAAATGCTCTTTTAATAGTCTGTTTAATTACCATTTTTATACAGTGGCAGTCTGGCATTGCTGTAAACGATGCCCTCTAAATCTGGTATATGATGTTTAAAAGCAGTGGGAAGAATATACATAATTTTAGAATTTTGCCATTTGGTGAGTGGTTTTTAGTTAAAGAAAAAGGTTAGATAAGGAACAATAATCTCATGTTTGATCTTCTAGTGTTTAATACTGAGGCAGGTGCATAAATCATTCCACTAATATTTTTAAAGGCACTTCTACAAAACTCTTTAAAACAGATATACAGTGGGCCTATTCTCCTCACATATAATATTAACCTATTCATATTTTCCTTAAATTCCCACTAGCAGGTGTAGGTGACTTTTTGCTGGATGAATGAACTCTATTTAAAGTATTGCTTTGCACTAAGAATAAAATAAAAGTAGAAGAGCAATTCGAATTCTACAAAAAGTAATTTGGGAAATGGTGACTGACCCAGCTGGGTATGGGTATGTTCTGAAAAGTGCACCTTTATATTTATCAGTTTTAAATTTCAATTTATTTTCTTCTCAGCTGTTGTGGTTTTTATAAGCTCTGGCAAGAGCTTTAACCTAGAATTATAATTGGCTACCAGATAACAGTGGTTGTTTCAGAAGTGGCCTGGCAATAACATGTTTGCTTGGTCTTTTCTGCAGTTCAGTGGCTCAGGCTGTGGAGCTCTGGGGCTGTTTCTGAAGCCAGGCTCTTCCAAAAACAGCATGTTGCCGTTGTGTGCTGGTTTGGCTCAGGGAACATGAGCTGAAGTAGGGCCAAACCAAAGATGGAGCTTTCTCAGTGAGCACTCGCTCAACTCTGTCCTGTTCACCCTGCAACAATCCTGTGTGTTTTCACAATGTTAAAATGTGTTTTACATCTTATCTGTAACAATTACATTGACCTTAGTAACGGTTTTTCTAGCAGCTATTTAGATTAAATGTAAAATGTTTCACCAGCCTACATCTGCCTTCAAATAATGATGTTTAAGATGTTGAATGTTTTATTTGTTACACACAAAGTAATGTCCTTATAAGCTAAGGCAGAGATCTATTTTATTCATCTAGTCTGACCTGTGTGAGTCTGTCACAGAGTACCCTGAATTATTGTTGTTTGAATTAGAATATATCTTCCTAGAGACAGCTCTTCATTTTTTTAAATTTCCAGTATAAATATTCCAACTTGGTATTTGAGAACCGATAAAATGGTTTCCTGCCTGTTCCCTTAGCGCTGCCCTTGCTGGTTATCTGAAACTGCCAGAATTATTGATTGCCATAGATCTTCCTTGAGATTGATGAGCCCTTCAGTATTTTTACAGGGACAAATCTTTGATGTAATCAAGTCAGCCCATGTATCTATTCCTTGCAAACCTGTCAGCACTGAACTTCAGTGTCTGCCTGCCAGGAGTTCCTTCTGCGGTGTTATGGCTGCGGTTTTCAGCACACTCCTGAGCAGGGGCCACCAGAGCTGGGCAAGCATTTCAACATGGGCTTGCCAGGGTTAAAGACTTGTGTAGTCTCAGTGCTCCTTGGAGCAATGCATTGCACTGCTCATATTGAAAGATTCCTCCAGGGACCATCCTTAACTGCTAAGTAACCATGTTTTCCCCTTCCTTTGGAAAGACACTGTCAAAACTGCCTGCATCTTTCGCTTTCAGAGGTGGTGGGTTTGGCCTGACTGTCTGCTTCCCTGAGCAGTGCAGACTGTGATTTATATTGGGCACCTGTCTGTTCTTGTACGCTGCTTTTCCAATCCCCACACAGCTTTCAGCTTTGGTTAACTGTGATTTTTACTTTTTTTAGACCACTGAGTAAAATGGTTTTAGTACCACCAATCAGTTCATGCAAGAGCCTCATAGAAAAGAATTTGATGAGGATTTTCCTTTATAATATTTTTCATCTCCTAGCAAGTTATAAACAGTTCCATAAATAGTGTTGACTGTTGAATCAGTCTCACTTCTGGCCAAAATCTTATATTGTATGAGGTCAGGTGGCTAATGGGGGTCTAAGTATGATTTAGAGATGTTGTAATATGCTCAGTTTTCTAAATAAAGGTTTGTCAAACTAGCATTTTTCCTACAAGTCTACTTGATTGCAGGGGTTCAGTGTAATTATGAAAGACGATTATTGAGCAATAGAGTTTATAATCCTCAAGGTCGCTGTGTTTGCTTTTTTTGGATACTGGCACACATGAGATTTCTCATTTCTGAAATATTTTCAATTATTCTGACTAAATCAAACTAAAGCCTAGAGGGTTTTTTTGCTAGCAGATTTTGAACCTACAGATGCAAGTTTCTTTGAGGATTTTCTTATAAGGTTAAATTCAGTAGCTGCAGCCACTGTAATTTTCCTTTTTCTTTTTTTTTTTTTTTAACAGATAAAGGAGTGTGCAGATGAACCAGTTGGTAAAGGGTTCTTGGTGTCATGTTTGGTGGATCACAGAGGCAACATCACTGAATACCAGTGCCATCAGTACATCACTAAAATGACAGCCATTATCTTCAGTGATTATCGGTTGATCTGTGGCTTCATGGATGACTGCAAAGCTGACATCAATCTCCTGAAATGTGGCAGCATTCGACCCGGAGAAAAGGTATCCAGAGAACATGTAGATTGTCAATAGACTTGTAAAAGTCATTCACTTCAGGAAACTGATGTGGAGGCTCTGCAGTATTACTGCCTTACTTGCAACTGAGAAAATACATGGTATATCTCATCTGTCTGAAAAGGGTGATGTCCTGATTGTTCCCAGTTCCTTTCTAATAAATATGCATTCATTCCTCTGTGAGGAACTGCTATGCAGAGATTTTCATTTGTCTTTCCACACCCCACTACAGGTGATCTAGCAGGTAGTTGTCTCTTTGATGAGGCCTTCTGGAGCTTGACTCAGTACAGTGAATCCAAACAATAGATTTAAGCAGGCCTGTTGCTTGGCTTATTTCACAGTCTGGTTGGGTCTGGCAGGAAGGTTATCAAGGTGGTGATGCCTGTGCTAAGACCCTTTCTGCTTTCTCAGGCTGTAGTTGATAGACTGGATCAACAGCTTTTATCTGTTTGCTTCTCTTTTCCTCTGCTCCTACAAAATCAGTTGAAGGGCACAGGATATGTGGTGTCACATTTTAGTAGTATACACTTACCAGTAGTGTCCTGGTTTTACTAAATCAGTGTTCTTTTGCCATGTGAGACTTAAGCAGAGGTTGATGCAAAGAACAGTTTATAGTGACTAGATGTGGGATTTTTTTGTCTTTCCCTGTCTACTTCAGCATAGCTAATGCAGGCAGCAATTATGTAGTGCTGCAAGAATGAGTGACTTTTTCTATGATAAGTTTTTATGTTTAGGGATAAAGTTAAAATTAGCCTATCAACTTTTTACAGTGCTCTTTAAATTATACCTTTTATATTTATAACAATTAGTCTCATAAATGAGCTGTTAATGAGGAGGTTTGAAATAAGATACACATTTTTTGGTTAAATAAAGAAGCTTTCCTAGTTGTTTGAGATATCCACAGCTATAAGCAGTGTGTTAAATTTAAGTTCTAGTGTATTCCAGAAGACTTAGCTGAGACACAGCACAAAAATAAGGACTCATTTCTGGAAACAAGAACAAAAGCAACCATAGAAGCAGGAGGAACTTGGATGCACTATAGGTTCAGACTGGTAACAGCTGAGTAACTTGCTTTCTCCATAAAGTAAAGGCTCTCTTCTAATACTGGGCTGAAAGACCTCATCAAATGAGAATGAGAAAATCCTTTTAACAATCAGTATAGAACCAGAAGTGTAACATGAATCCTGTGTGTCAGGTCTGCATATTACCTGTGGCTTGACCAAAAATAAATTAAAATACTTAGGGTAGCACAGAAGGGATACAGCAGAGGGGATTTTGTAAGCATAAACTGAATGGTGGAGTGAAGCCAGTGTGGGCAGCCCTGTGCACAACCCACTGCCTTGGTCAGTTCAGGTGGGTGAAGGGGGAGGATGGCCGGGGTGGCTGAGGTCACAAGGCACCAGAGAAAGGGAAACTTGGGTTTCTGTGGGCCAGCAAAGGGATCACTAACCAAACTTCTATGGATTTTACTATGGCTTATGCATATTCCTCACTTTCTTGGTAGCAAGCTCAGAATATTGAGCCTTGGTTTGTGAAAGCGTTGCAGCCTGTCATATATCTTTTGTTATGCTGTCATCCTTGGCACTTGGAGCAATTGAAGTACTCTATACTGCTATGGAAACAGCTATAAATGGCTATGCAAGCATTTCTTTTGTTGCTGTTCTGTTCCATCCCTTTGCTGCTTTGGAGAAATCTAATTTGCTTCCATCAGATGCTGGTTAAGGTTTTATTTCCACGCTGTAGCTTCTGAGAGTTACCTGTAGAGAAACAGTCATTACCCTTTTGTATGACTGAAGGTAACTGTGAATTTAATAAATAGGACCTGGACACCTGAGGAGGAAGATGGGAGAAGAGATTCTCTCTCTCTTTTTTTATGGAAATAAGCACAGCTAGACCATGAACTCCATCCACATCAGACAGCTAGGTGAATGCAGTATGATAGCTTCATCAGAGTAACTGGGATAAACTGGCATTTTTAACTGTGAAAGGCACTTAAATTGATAATCTGGAATTACCCTGCCCCTTGAATCTTCTCTGCTAGCTAACCATGTTCCTTTTCTATACTTCCTTTTTTTGTTTCAACTTGCTTGATACTTCCTGATTGAATTCTGTCCTTGCTTCTGACGTGATGGTTTCTGTGCTTTCTTTTCACACATTTATAGTTGGGTTTCTGCTCTGTAAGAGCAGTAAAATTCAGCATAGAAGTCTTGGTCTGACCCTAGACTTCATTTTGCTGTATGTAGCTGAAAAGCTGTAGATGTGTCATTTGAAAGCATTAAGTTTTCTAACATGCCTGTGTTGTGGGGGTGTGGGGGGGTTGTCTTTATCTTTTTCCAGCTAGTGGAGAAACATTTAATAGTAGTTTCAGTCACCTCTCCAACTGGCTGTTCTGTTTCATAATGAATTTGGTCTCCTGGTATTTAAAAGTTGTTTTATCTTCATACAATAGGGATCCAATTTGAAATTGAAATGGGTAATTACAGTGGAGCTTTTCTTCTTCAGCTGCTGATTGAATTGAGCTACTTTGCCAATCCTGGTCATGTCCAGGATTGTACCAAACTCTAGTGGGTAGTCTGTTGTTGCCAGGGTGCTATTTAGCCATGATGTCCAAGCTGTAGTTGATTATTTGCCATAATGAAGGCTACCTAAGTGTCAATTGCACATCTCTTGTAGTACTTTATCAGGTAACAGGATTTTCCCTAAAAGAGGACACCTTAAGAGACCCTCATTTTCTTGGTTTTGTTTTGTTTTTTACCTCTAAGTGCTCAGAGTACAGTTGCTCTCTTTCCTTAGTTTCACAAAAGTACTGGACACAGAAAAAAATGAGTCTAAATGGGAAGAGATGATAACATTCAGCTCAGCCTTCATTTAGTAGTGTACATATAGTAGTATTATGCAGTGTACTGTCATCTGAAGTACTGGGAATTAGCTAATCCCAGAAACATCTGAGCATCCCTGCTGTGCAGGTTAGCCAGGTGGAATGCTGAACTGGAACTCCCAGTAGATCTCCTGGGTGGTTTTCCACAGCCTGGCTGCTCTGGCTGCAGCAGGCTGGCACAACTGTCCAGTGCAGGATGCTGTGCTGATGAGACAGGTTATATTTTACCCTCCTGCCTGCTGCTTCCTTTTACTCTTCATTCTCTTTTGATCACTTTTCTGCTTCTCTGTGCAAGGCTGCAGCTGGAACAGATGTGTAATTGAGGCATGTCAGATTTCAGACAGGATGAAATCCTTTTGGGGAAACTTCGAAAAATTACAAAAAACCCACCAACAGTTGCAAAGCCTAAACTATACTGGGATGAAAGTGAAATTTCTAATGGAAAATTAATAGTAAGCCAAATGATTTTAAAATTCCCTTTTGGCCTAAAGCTGCACACCTGGAGTTGGGATTTTAGTCATAGGAATTAAAATCTCCCAAGTGTTGTGCTGAAGGGGATTTGTTTGGGCACATTTAGAACTAAGTTCCATACCTCTGTGGCTCAAAGTGCTGTGGGACAGTACTGGAAAGCTGCTTGTATCCTTTCAGGATCTAGGTATATCCTTTCATAAAGCTATGAAGAGTTTCAAGGCTCTCCAGACTAGATAATTATCTAGTATATTTTACAGATATTTGCAACTTTCAGTTAAAATTCTCCATTTAAAGCTTGATAGTGGTGGTGAAGCTATTTTCCAAGAACCACATGCGGATTTTAGATTTAATCTTTTGTATTTCAATGTATTGCTTCAGAGAAACAAGACCTAGACTTTGTCAACAGACAGCAGTTTTGCAGGAGTCCTGACTTCTGGAGTAAACTTAGAGGTTTTCAACTCTGTGATGGAGGTTTTCTGACAATGGGTGCTGGATAGAGGCAAATCCTTTTTGGGAGTCATTCCACAGCAGAGCTGCAATAGGTGTTTCACTCTTGTACACACCAGGCAGCTGGTGCTGGAGCAGGACTGGGAGAGCTCATGCTGTGGGATGATGACCCTTGACTTTGGTGCCTCTGAAGCTGAGCTGACTGCACAGGACTGTTGGCACATGGAATGTGGGTGGGAACAGGCAGCTGTTGTGGTGTTGAGCTGGGTTGTGATGCAGGTACCACCAATGTGTGTCAAATTTGTCCTGCCATGCTCAGGATGGGCCTGGGTTGCCAGCTGCATTAGAGCAGCATGGTTGAGTGCAGCTGTACACACATTTGTTCTCCCTTCCTGTCTGCAGTATGGGATTGTACAATATGAAATACAGTAGGTGTTACCCTATAATTAAAGCTTGAAGTGATATGTCAGTAAACCATGTTTGTAGAGTCCCATGCTTTGTTTGGCAGTAGTGTGGGTGCCTTTGTGCACTTTTGAGGAAATGAAGAGTCAAGCTCTCCTTAATTGCTTAACTAGTCAGGACTAGCACTCCAGGGACCTGATCTGCCTGAAAATGAACCCCAGAATAGGCCAGTAAATCTTCCAAACAGTGTCACGTGGGCACAGGAACCTTAAGGGCACCACAAGGAGGCTTGTAAATGCTTGATGGTTGGAGGAAAGGGCGTGTTGCAGGAGCCAGATGGGTTCGTTTGTATGTGTTTCTGTTAAGTCTGACATGTTTTAAAATTGCTCTAACGCAGGGCAGCAGAGTAGCCAGCACTTCAGGATGATCTGCCCAAATGTGAAAACTCTATTAGCAAAGTAATGCAATAAACGAGCCACTTCATGTTGTGTCCCTAAAGTGTAACAGCAAACATTCAGCATCCAGCATATGGAAACCTGCTTTCCAGATTTCCTATTAAAAATAAGTTTACTTACATATTTAATATGACTCTGACCAGGAATCTAAACGTTTCCACACTGCAATAAACTAGGTACCCTCTGATTTTCCTTGTAAGAAAAGCTTGCCTTCTGCCCTTCTTGCTAGCTTGCAAGGGAAAGCTGCAGGTGAGTGAAAGTAACCTTGGTCTGCCTTGCCTCCCAGCTGCAACTTCACTTAGGCAGGAGCAAAAATGTGCCAGAGGAGCTTAAAATAGTTGTTTTCAATCATTCACACTTGACATCATCTCAGCTGTAATTACTACCTGTGACTGACCATGAGAGTTTGCAGAACACTTTGTGTTTGACATGGTTATGGATAAATGGCAGTCTTAAGTGATGCGGCAAATGTACTTCTAAGTAGTGTTCTTCAGAATCCAGATTTGATGTTCAATTCTAAAGGGACTGTTGATATATAATTATATTTCTTCAAAGATACCTACTCAGCCTATGGAATTAGCTAGTTCTCACTCAAAGAAAGGAGCAAACCAGAATAAGGAATTTTGGGTTTTCTGCATTCCTTTTTCTGTGTAGGGGAAAACTGCTTTTAGCCTTTCTAAACTGATGATATTTCTGGGTTGTGTTACAAGTTAACAAGTAATCAAGCAATTCTGCTTGTGCTCCAAGTGTAGCAGAACTAAGACAGGAATCAAAGACTGCCTGTGTAAGGAGACACGTCAGAACAAAAAGATTTGGGAGAGTTGTGTGGCTTTGGGTAGTCGTGGACATGTTTTAGGGAGACTGTTCTCTTACTCATGCTCCTGTAACAGCAGTGGATGATCTGCTTGACAGAGCAAGCTGAAGGGATGGCTCCTAAATGGTGACTGCAAATGCCAGGCTGGGTGATTCAGCTGAAATTGAACATGCATGCCTTGTTGCATACTCAGTGTAAGTTTAGTGGCAATACCCTCTCACAGCAGAGCAGCATAGATTTAGGTGGCCTTCACATGAAAAACTTGCAGAAGTCTTGAGAAATCTGTACCAGTAGAGTCCATTAGAGGAACCAGATGTTCTACAGAGGAATGGAGGAGGCATGATTCTCTTTCTAAACACATTAAGAGGATGTAGGAAACTAAATGGAGCTTTACTGAGCTTTGTCCTGCCTCTTCCAGGCTTTCAAACAAAGCACAGGCTCTCTGTGTTTATTGGCAGTTGCTGCTCACAATCCAGGATTGTCTCCAGGCCTGCAGGACAGTGGATGTGGTGCACAGCACAGGGCCAGAACTGCTTTGTCTGAGATCTCTGTCTACTCTTGAATGCTTTGCATTTTTTATTCTCTTAATGGAGGAATTAGCATTGAGAAGCCTACATTCATCAAAACTCCTTTGTGGTCTTTTTTACATCACAGATTTTCACCATCCAAACTGAAGGCTTTTCTCGGCATGGCAAAACTAGGATTTTTCTCTCCCCAAGTATCTTCTTAATGTGATGCTGTTCCTTGCTGTTGCCATGGTGCCAAGAAAGCTGTGTCAGATTAAAGATAATTTGGCTGTTTTGGTAAACTGCTCTGAGCAGTGTGACTAAGTAGTGATAATCTCATTAAGTCGCATTAAAACAAGCCCAGAGCATTGGAGGGGGGGATTTCATGGTGACCATCAGTGGGGTGGTGATGTATAAAGTGTGATGAGTACAGGTCTTAATTGTTGCCTTTTCTGAATTTAAATACAGCTTAGGCTGAATGTTGGGAAGTCTATATGTAGACAGTTTGTTGCTTAATTAATGTGGTACTTAGCCAGAATCACTGATCACTTGATTATGTAAAAGCTTGGTTACAGACATCTCGTTCTCCCATAGGATGCTCACTCACAAGGAGAGGTGGTGGCATGCCTGGAAAAAGGCCTGGTAAAAGAGGCAGAGGAGACTGATCCTCGAATCCAGGTCTCTGACCAGTGTAAGAAGGCAATTCTTCGTGTAGCTGAGCTCTCCTCCGATGACTTCCACCTGGACCGGCATCTCTACTTTGCATGCCGAGATGACAGAGAGCGATTCTGTGAAAATGTGAGTACCTTCCTCTTCTTTCTCTCTATAGTAATCCATTAAAATACACAAAACCTCTCTGGAAAAAGGAACTGAGCAGAACTGTAGACTGGACCCTGAGGGATATTGTGTAATAGTGAAAACAGATACCTTGTAGCTGTCATTTTCAGTAATTCCAGTATTAAATTCACTCACCCAACAAACGTGCATTATTTCCAATAGGTTAATGAACTGAATTGGCATAAATGGTTTAATGGGCATCAGAGCTGGTGTGACAGGGAGTGGGGGAGGAAAGGCAGACGTGAGTGACCACTCCTTCCTACAGCTGTGAGGTGTTGCACTAAGTAAGCCTGGTCTGACTGTACTTGCAGCACTTTTTATGCCTAGAGCATGAGCTGAAGAGCTGCACTGTCCAGTCTCAATTAGCTTGTATTAGCTGAGAATTGTCACACTGAAGGGGTGATGAACATGACTGGATTTTTTAAAATGCAATAAAATTTAAAGGATTTTTATTGCATAGAAGCTATCGCCGTCATTTGAAATATTGAATATATTATTAGTTTAAAAAAATTCTCTTCAGGTGTAGTTTAGCCTGCTTGTCAAGTATTACAAGTCTTATCTTTAATGGCAAATGTTACTGTTCTATTTCACAGACTCAGGCTGGGGAGGGCCGAGTATACAAGTGCCTCTTTAATCACAAGTTTGAGGAATCAATGAGTGAAAAGGTAACGTATCCTGGTGCGACAAATCCTTGCTGCAGAAATCATCAGATCATTCCTCAATCCAGGCTGCATTATTCTTTTCCACTGTTAAGGAAAATCTGTCACCTTCATAGCCAGATAATCGGCTGCTTTAACAAATGCTTTTACTTTGATATTTTTGTGTTTCAAGTTTCAGTCTTTAAAGTAAAGGATTTAAATAAATCAAAGCTTTTGGGTGGGTAATTTGGGGAGGCCGACGTGGAGCTCAAGTGGTAGCATTGTGATTGACTGTTTAAAGTAACAGTCACAGCATGCTGGGGTAAGCCTTGGATAAATGGTGTTCTAATTGTACAGATTAGAAACAAAAAGGAAGCTGTGTTTCTTTCACTTGTGTTTTTAAGGCTGTTTTCAAGCATCACATTCTGTGGGAAGGATGCTTCAGTGACTGAAGTTTTCCTTCTGATTTCCTTGAAAAATTTCCTTTGGTTTTCAACAACAGCAAAAAAAGTTGTTCTAGAAAGCTGGTCCTGAAGAGTTTGTACTGGTATAGGTGCTTTGTTAAGGCAGCAATGCCTTCAGTGATTTTGGAAGCAGCATCAGTGTTTGAGATTATATGGAATTATAATCTCTTGGAAAGGATATGAAGATGAGTATCTGTAAAGATCTCCTCAAAGAAGATCTGCTGAAGGAGCCCAGCTCGGAGTGATGGAGGGATCAGACTAATTTATGTTTTGTTAAATGCATTACCTGTCTGACAGCTTGGTTCCAATTAACAAATTCAAATCTGAAAAGTGATTGCTGAGAGCTTGAAACAAAGCTCCATTTTTTAGAAGTGTGCTACTGAAATGAACTGCTGCTGTTGCTTAGCCTCTTTTTAGTTATACAGGGACACTGGTAGTTTTTGAAGGGTGTTTTCCATGATCAGCTGACTGAGGTATGAATGTAAAATGTAGAGAGGTTACACCAAGCTGCAGCAGATGATTTCATAGATGAGAGGGGTGAATGCTCTGAGGATGTCGTTTGCAGAGCAGAAGGAACACTAAATGTGGTTCTCACTCTTGTAGCTGCCAAGGTTGGACCATCTGCAGTCCCTGGTTTTGAAGAAGCTGTTACCCAGCAGAGAGTCCCTCCTTGCCGACGGTGTCGGCTGCTGCATACACACGTAGCCAGCAATAGCTGCTGGTGGGTGGCTCGCTTTGTGCCATCCAAAACTGGCTCCTGGGCTGTATCCAGCCTTTCCCTTCTTCAGGGGATGAGGTATCTGTAAGCCTCTATCTCCCTGTGTCCAGAGCTGTCAGTTTGTCCAGTCCCAGGATCTGAGACTGCACAGGAGCATGAAAGAGGGAGTGGGAATATCTTGGAGTAGGGCTTTCCAGGCCCTGGAGCAGCTGTGCGAAGGAGGGAGTGAAGTTGAAAACCTGATGTAAGGAAATGGGGGAGCAGGTTCTAGGCCTTTTGTGTTCCTTCTGTGCCAAGATTGCTTCCTCTTCTCCCTACTCTACATATTCACTGTTTTCTTTCCTTTCAAGTGGGCTGGAAATGGCCAAATTTGCTTGAGCTATTCTGAGTTTTCTGTTGCCCTCAGATTTAATTTCCACATAATTTAAACCAAAAGCTATGAAGTGTAGCAGTGTTTTTACAGGCCCTTTTTTGGATGAAATTGAGAGGGCTGTTCTTGCAGCTGCTGGATTCAAGTTTGGGCACAGTGCATCCTCGTGAACCTCACCAGTTGTGGAAAATGGCTAGAAATTCTCACGGTTAGACTGTTTTATCTGCTATCATCTGCTCAGCGCATTGCAGAACAAATCCAAGAAACGCACCATTTTGTAAATGCAACTGGAAAAAGTTATTTCTTGAGGGCATGGGGTGAGCATGTACCACAGCTGGGATAAATGTCAGCAACTGCTCCTAGTTACCACGAATGAGTCACGCTCTCAGCCGTAGCTCTTCACAAAAAGCTGGATGAATGTGCAGTTTTGAGAACTGCTCTGCAGAGAGCTGCTCCCTTTGGAACCCCTGATCTGTTGACCTCAGTGTGCATTGTTAACTGTGTGGTTTCTATGAGACAAATGAAATTTAGCTGCAGTCCAGTTTAAACGCATCAGTTTAAATTTTATTCGTTTAAATAAATTAATTTAAAAGCATCAGTTGTTTTCTGAGATGCAACTTGAAAACTTGACAGCAGCAGGTCCAGCTCTCTGCCACCAGCACACGGCAGCTCATTCCATCATCCCAATGTGTCCCCTGCAGTGTCGTGATGCGCTGACCACCCGCCAGAAGCTCATAGCCCAGGACTACAAGGTCAGTTACTCGCTGGCCAAGTCCTGCAAAAGTGACCTGAAGAAATACCGCTGCAATGTGGAGAACCTGCCCCGCTCCAGGGAGGCCCGGCTTTCCTACCTGTTGATGTGCTTAGAGTCTGCTGTGCACAGAGGTGAGTGGAATTCAAGACTTGCTGGGACCTTGATTTTAAAATAAGGGACCTTGAGCTTCATCTTGTCTTTACAGTCCCCTTCTCCAAGAACCTTTTTCCAACCTGTGTTTCAAAGGCAAATTTCCTCATCATGGTGCTTTCATCGCTGTTGTTTTGACGATCAGAATAGCTGAGTAAACCCCTCTGCCACTGACTCCTTTTGTGCAGACAAGAAGTTTAAAATGCAAAATAGCAAATCCCACTTGGACTGCTGATGTGTAGTTGCAAATCCTTCTATTCACTGTGAATTCAAGCAGCTCTTTTCCTCCATTGTGTAGTAAGCATTAAATATGCTACAAGGTTAAAACACAGAATAGAGAACCTGTTTATCCTCACTCAGGGAAAACCGGGGATACTCGGTCCTCTGCCTGCTGTAAATAATGTCTTTTCTTGTAGTTCAGTAGCTTGGGTAAATGCTTTAATTTTTCTGACTCTGGTTTTTCCCTATATAGAAAGAAGGTAAGTGTGAGAGTATTATTTTTGATCATTTAAGTTAATGTAATCTGGAGGTGTCCTAACACCAGCTGCTGTCTCCAAAGGCGTTAGAACACTCAATGCAACTGGACCGTGCTAAAGATTCTCTGTGAAATTGCCATAATGTGAAACAATGTGTTACATCTTCTAGATCTGTGCTGGAGAACTGCTTGTTTTTCCTCTTGCCATGCAGCTGGGTGGTTTCAGAGTGAGCAGCAGGGCTGCATTCTGCAGTGCCTCTGGCATGGGATGGAAAGGCTGCCATAATTCCATAAGCAGTCTGCATTTGTGAGTTTGAATAACTCATTGCTTCTGATTGATGTGGAAATTATGTACCCTGTTTGTAGACAAGTTGTTGGGGTTTTTGGGTTTTGGGTTTTTTTTTTTTATTTCTCCCTGCAGTAGGGCAGGTGGTTTCCTGAATTGCATGCAGAAAACTGCTGTTCAGCTATTTAATTTCATGGTGGAACAGGTTCTGCAGTGTCTCGTGCATGAGGCATAGCCCAGCAGGAACACTAATTATTCCACACAGCACCATGTGCATGTGTTACAAGGCCTGGCAGCCCCTGTTGGGGTGTCCTCTGTTCCATGGGATGTTGTGCACATCCCATGAATAGGTTGTGATGGGGACTGCAGGAAAGCTTATAGCACATCTAAGCATTTACTACAGCAAGATTTCTGTGCAGCTGCAGTGGTTTGTTGGACACTCTGTATACACTCTTGTTTTAGTCTGATTTTTGGCTTCCTGGGCATTATGTGCTATTGCCCTAGAGAATCTTTTCCTTGGAGAAAATGCTGTCCAAACAAATTCCCAGTTACATACCAAGCTGGTGAACTAACCAAGCGTGAGTGCTACAGTGGCAAAAGGAGCCCTTGAGCATACAGGGGAAGAGCTGACTTCTGCTACAGAACTGCAGATCCACGAGTGCTTTCAGCTGTTCTTCAGAAGCATCTCTTGTAATGTGAAATCCAAAATCAGATTCTCCTAATCTTTCAGGGATTCTTTTTTAAAAAAAAATCTGTGTTAAATCCATAGACTGGCTATATTTTACAGGGTTGTTAAAATGGCAGGAGCTACCACAGCCACTGGTTTATTCCCCAGCAGGAACGCTCCAGCACAGTTGTTTTAGTCCGGCGTTGTTCGGAGTGCGGACGTTGTCCCCGCTCTTCTAACACTGGTAGCACAGGTCAGGAAGGGCTCTGCTAAACACCGAGACTAAATCCCATCATCCTCTCTTGGCTCAGGTCGGCAGGTGAGCAGCGAGTGCCAGGGCGAAATGCTGGATTACCGGCGCATGCTGATGGAAGACTTCTCGCTGAGCCCGGAAATCATCCTGAGCTGCCGGGGGGAGATCGAGCACCACTGCTCCGGCCTCCACCGCAAAGGGCGCACCCTGCACTGCCTGATGAAGGTCGTCCGGGGCGAGAAGGGCAACGTGGGGCCCAACTGTCAGCAGGCAGTAAGGAGCTTTTCTGTCCCTTCTCTGGTAGTTTGCTCACTTGGTGGAAGCGTTGATTTCACTGCCAACGTTTTGCCTTGTGATGGAGGTTCTGCTGAAGTCAGCCTGGCTCTGCTGGGCGCCACTGAACGCTGGAAGCAGCTGTGTGATTGCCATGCTGTGAATTTGGTATCTAGCAGCACATCAGTAGTCTTTTTCCCCCTCAAAAAATATATTTTGGATTGTTGGGCTCTGGGTTTTTTATTGGATCTTCTGTGGTTCTTCTCCACCAGCTTTGAAGTCATGGAATTCTCTCCTGGGCAAAAGATGTAGGGAAACTTGCTTTTTATAATTGTAAAACATTCCTTCTCTTTCCCTTTCCTCCCTCTCCTTCTCTTTTCCCTCTGTGCCCTGTCCTTGGAAATGCACAAAACCTTTCAAAGCACCTTCCCACTCAGTTTTATTTTTTGCCATTTCCTTAGATTTGATGATGGAAATGGAATTTCAGGGACAGGGAGGTACAGCAGAGTGCTATGTATTTATGTAGCTGCAGCCAGTGTAGGAAATGTCATTTTCCTCCAAAATATCTCTGTAAAATGTAATATTTCTTTTGCTTTTTTAAAACTTCATTTTGGCTCAAATACGTCCTTCTTATAATTTCTTTAAATTGAAAACAATATAATTTTTGTTCAAACTCATTAGTGCTTTTTAATATGAAATTACATTTTTGTACTTAATACTTGGTTTTAATGACCCGTGAACCCAAGAAAGTGACATCAGTGATAAAAATGGCAAGGGAGTGTTAGTGCTGATGTAAGAATTTGGGGACATGGATGCTCTTGACTCCTTTTAATAAACAGAGCCACTGTTCTATACATTTTTTTTGTAAATGTAGCTTAAGACCTGAACTTCAAATGATGCCAGTTTGTGTGTATTATCAAAGATAAATTAATATATGATAAATTATTGTAAGGCATAGGGTGCTTTTGTGATGAAGCTTATTTCTGCATAAATACCAGGTGTACTGGTGCAGCAGCTGTACAGTTTGAGTCATTCCTGCAGGGATCTGTAGTGCATGACTTACACTTTGCAGCCTTTGTGTGAAAAACTGAATATTTGTTTCTGTTTAAATATGAAATTGAAACTGCTGCTTCAGAATTTCATTATTTGCAAATACTCATAAGATCAGTTAATCTTGGGAATAACCTTTAGATCATGAAGTGCATGTTCAGAACAAGTCATAAGTCAAAACAGGAGACCCTCCCCCCNCCGAAGTGATACGGGATTTCAAGCTTTCAGAGAAAAATATCTTTAGACATTTAGAGCAGGTTTGAAGGTTTTTTAGTTCTCTTATACTTAAGCTACTGCTTTATTTTTTCACAGTAAGCTGGTGCAATGGTAAATAGGGTTGTCCATGAGTTCCCTTCAAGGTAAATGTGTTTTGTTTTCGGGGCAAAATACAGCAGAAAGCAAATTAAGTGTTGATCTTATAAACTACGTTTAGCTGGTCTGGATTTTTATAGGCAAGAGGAAGTAGATGATTACAAGAACAGGATAAACATTCCAAAGTTCTGAGTTTCTGAAGACTGACATGGTGCTATTATATAGCTGCCTATAACTTCTGAAGTACTAAAAAATTTATCGTTCTTATTTTTCATATCTGAATGGTAAGGGTTGTCTCAGCTGTCAGTGGCTTTGTTGTGTTTTGACTTACTGTGTTAGAATGAGCTTTCTGCTTTTACCTTTAAAGGTAAATAAATTATCTTTACAAGGAAGAGAATATTGTATAAAACTCTTCCAGATACTGTGCAACTCGGGCTAGAGGCTTGAACTGCTTGTCACATGAGGTTGGCCCATATGGCAAGCCCTGAAGCAGGGAAGTTAGAGATCCATCCTTCAGAGTAAGCTGGAGCCATTTCAGTTCTTTTTTAGGTACTTAGAGAGCACCTTTGATATGTGGTTCTGCTGTGGCTCTTGATGGTGGAGTAGTTGTCCATGGCACCCCTACTTTTTCACCTGCAGAAAGAGGAGAACAGCACAGGTGCCCTGTGGTGATGGCAGCAGAGCTTGCTGCAGTGCTTTGGGTCCATCTCCAGATGTTGTCTTTTCTATAGAGTCAAAAACTCACATCCTTGTGCTTTCAGCAGTATCATTAGATAATGCTAATACAGCACCTTGATTTCTTGGCTAACTCAAAGCAACAGGTGGTGTCCTGAAATTCTTCCTTATAGAAGCTTCTATGACCAGACACACCTGCCTAGAAAGTTTGCCAGAGGCAATTGGAAGGGAAAACATCTAATTTGGATCTGGTTTTACTTACTGTCCTGTCTGTGAAGGTTTGCTCTGCTTGTCTTATGAAAGGAAGACATTTGCCCATCTGCCAGAAACAACATAAAGAATCCTAAAACAACAAAACACAAGAAAAAACTTCCATTTTATTTTCTTGCAAGAGCATTGAGTCATACCCTTTCCTGCAGGTGGATTATGAGTGATTATTTGTATTTAAAACTGTCAACAAAATGCATTCTTAGACATTCTCAAACCCTAGTATTTTAATCTAGAAGTTCCATTTCTTGTGAGATGCCTCAGCCAGAGTGATCTTTACATGTTGAGAACCTGTGCTCACACCTAACTGCTGTTGTGCAAGAAGCACATCTAGACCCAAGTGTCAGAGCTGTGTGGGGGTTTTGTCTCAGTTTGAATAGTGAACTTGCCAAAATGCTAAAGCTCTGTGAGTGGTAGAGGAACAATGGCTTTCTCTAAGTGGTTTGGCCTAAGTTAGAAAAAGAACCCCTGGATGTGTGCTGAGCCTCACTGTGCCAAACCATGGACCTAAGGGGACCCCATCCACAGGGAGGGTGGATGTGCCCAGTGGTAAATCCTCAGAAAGGAGATACAGTGTCACTTAATTGTGAGCAGCAGCCCTTTAAGGGTCTGCAGCTGTCCTGGCAAGGTCTAGCACCTCTGGTGTTGCTTGGTGGAAGCAATATTTTATATTAAAGCTGTTGGCAAAGCTTTTTTCAAATATGTGGCTTCTATGTTGCCATGGTCTTATCTTTGGGTTTTTTCTTGTTCAGACCTTTGAGTGTATAAAACTCCAATCCCTGCTTAAAGGGCATATATTTCTTGCCTCCAATTTCTAATACAGTTAAATTGGTAGTTCGTTGTTAATTTAGTTCCATGTCCAGGATAAAAGTTCAGAGCATTGTAAAACTTACCCAGCTGCTTTTCAGCTGTAAGGGTTTGTTGTGTGAGGGAGGAAAATCCTATACAACCTTCACTTTTATCACTGGTGCCAAATTATTCCTTCTTCCCTGCAGTCAGGACAGCTGGCTTGGTGCTGCACATCGTGCATGTGGTTGAGAATTAAGATCAGGTATTCTGCAGTAGTGCCCAAAACAGGGTGGAGGGATAAGGAGGTGCTTCAGTGCTTCTGAGTTATTGTACCCAGTGTGTTTTGGCCTCTTCCACTTGATAGCAACAAAAATACTGATTAACTGAGACCTGAGAAAGAATCCTGTCTATGTAATGCTCTGGCCAGTTTATTTAATCTCTGTGTGTAAAAAGATGTTGGGTTTGAGGTTCTATTCATCAGTTTGTCCTTGAGGGAGTAAATTCCACCTTTTTGATATGTAAGTCACCTGACTTGAAGTAATCCCAGCACTTTACACAGAGTATTGCCCATCCATGTGGGCTGTGTGAGTCTCTGCACCAGCAAAACCACAATATTATTCTTCTTCTTGCAGTGGCTCTTACAAAGTTTGTAAAGAACACATACAATTAAGGTTTGACTTTAAGGTTCTGTTTGACCACTGTCAGAGATGTATAAAATGCTTCTTTGTTTATTATTATTATTATTATTTTTAATGAAAATATCCCAAGAAATTTTGATAGCCAATGCTGTTCTCAGCTGCCTGCATCCCTTAGAAGCTGAGGCTGGGTATAATTAAGAGTGAGTCGCAGGAAATCC
>VZRX01012544.1:187148-210073 GCA_013398075.1 Notiomystis cincta
CCCCTTCAAATTTGTCAGCTGAAAATGTTTGCCTGCCGAATGATACCAGTCTGCCTTCCATCAGTCTTTGGAAATCCACAGCTTGATGGAAAATGAAGTGGGGCATGGGGATCCTTGGCTGAGTTATGGTCCAGGAGCTACTCTTGTC
The DNA here is from genome assembly GCA_013398075.1 of Notiomystis cincta. Taxonomy (NCBI): domain Eukaryota; kingdom Metazoa; phylum Chordata; class Aves; order Passeriformes; family Notiomystidae; genus Notiomystis; species Notiomystis cincta. Next base: position 187,297 of record VZRX01012544.1, read on the forward strand.
CCAAAATTGAGATTTACCCAAATTCTCTTCCCTTGGCTCAGCAGACACCTCCCAAATTAATGTTCAGATTTTATGGACTGTGTCCACATTTGCTTTTGTAACATAGTGCTAAATATACTAAAGGATGTTTCCTTATTAATAAGAAAGAATTGTTTTTCTGCAGCTTTGTCTGAATAGTTGTTTCACAAGAAGAAAAGATTTGATGGAACTGTTCATAATGTATTTACCCATGACAACTGTGAAAGCATTTAGAAGTCATAAAGAGAATGCTGGGATATTAGCTTTGGATTGGGATACCTGGCCTCTAAGTCTTTGGAAAGTTTTTGTTTTCATCTTTTGCTTATACTATGACTTCTCTTAAGTACTTAAAACATGGCGTCCTGCATTTATTTCGTTTATTTTACAGCTTAGACACTCACACACCTTAGACAGACACACACACACAATGTGTACTACAGACACTGACTTCCAAAAGCTTGAGCAGGGATCCCTGAGGAAATGTTACTTCATGGAACATCAGAACAAGACACTTTATCCTGTATTTCAGTAAAACTTTTGTGTCCTCTCCAGGCAATTACAAAACTGGTTTGGACTTTGTAGATAGGCACATGAGCTTTAGACATTGATTTGTGTTTCAGTTGTAGATAGTATTCACAAAAATATGGCAAATTTGTGTGTTTGGTATCATCAGCCTTATGGAACGAGGCTACCATCAAAGGCTTAAGCTAGATCAGAAACACAGTATGCAAATTTTACCTGTTCTACTCTGTAAATTGGTACATAAGCAGGCCAAGTTTACAGCTGACCTTCAGTGTGTGACTGGTCTCACATAATGTTCCTGGGCTGCTTCAATAATGATAATTAGGGTCCAGCAGTGCTGGAGTGGGCAGCACAAGCTCTTAAAATGTAACACTGCAGAGCAGAGTTCATAATCGTGGTGCTGTTACTGGCATAGAATTGCCACACTGAGAGGTTGTAAGTGCTCTCATTTATGTCTTTAACATTTGTTTTCCGTCCACAATTCCTTTCTTCCAGCTTCAAACCCTGATCCAGGAAACGGACCCCGGTGCCGATTATCGCATTGACCGCGCGCTGAACGAGGCCTGCGAGTCGGTGATACAGACAGCCTGCAAGCACATACGGTCTGGGGACCCCATGTAGGTGCCTCTCAGTCAGAACTGAGGAGCTTTTTCCTCTTGGGAAGGTTTTGTGGCTGACCAGTGGAGGCACTAAAACCTGTCCAGTGACTCCAGACCAGTCATACAGAGTGGAACTGAGCTGTCCCCATTCTTGCTGTACAAGCAGGCCAGTATTTTTATGGGAGGGCTGGTTTAGCACTGGTAAAGGATGTAGCTATCACAAGCACTTAGACTAAGTTTGTAACTTTTGACATGCTAATTTCTCTACGTAAATCTCAAGCAATATCACAAAGTGACAGGCCTGGAAAGACCAGGCAAACAAACCCATAGTGCAGAGACAGGTGTTTCCTTTGTCTTCAGGTCTGATAATATATTCTCCCCAAGCCAGATTTTCTATGGAGTTCTCCTTATGAATTTGTTGTATATCAGATCTGCTGAGATAACTAAAACAAAGAGGGTACAAATCTGATACACATTTGGTTTTAGATGTGATCTTTTTGAAGGAAGAGGAAGATCTTTACTGAGTTTGAACATCTTATCTATGGTTCACTAGAAGACTGATCTGGCAACACCAGCTGTTACAGGGGAGCTCAGCATGATTTTAACAGTCTGTGGCCTGGCTTTTTCTTCTGTTTGCAGGATTCTATCTTGCCTGATGGAGCACTTGTATACTGAGAAAATGGTAGAAGACTGTGAGCATAGGCTCCTGGAGCTCCAGTATTTTATATCTCGTGACTGGAAGTGAGTACTGTAAAACAAGATTTATCTTCACTTGGTGTTTGTATTAAGTGTTTGTGTACATTAGCAACTCCTTGTAAAACAGTATAGCTTGTGGTTGTTCAGAAGAAGACTTTGAAGTACGTCAGGTCGATAGGGTGTTAATGCCTGTGTAGAACACTTAAAAAGCTGCTTAGAAAAGGTGTGAAGCCACTTAAATCGGGTACTCTTTTAGCAGTGATGCAGCCTTAAAAAGTGCTCAAGTTTGAGCTCTAAAATTCATTGCATCTTTAATTAAAGAATTCTGACTGTATTGAAGTCAAAGATCATTTTCTCTGCAGGTGGCAGCCAGTTGTATCTGCTCTAAGTACTACAATATGGAACTTAAGGAAACCAAGTTTTTAAGTATAACAAAGACTCACTGTGTGAGAAGCTTCCTGTCTCCATTTCTGCCTTTTTTCAAATTCTTGGAGTGTGATTACAGCCTGTAGAGCAGATGTAATACCCTTCAGAGCACTACTTCTCCATCTTTCTCATCCAGAGATGGCAGTGCTTTGTTTTAAATATATACAAAACCCCTTGTGTCAGTGTTGGTTAGGATGAGGAGAGAATAAATTTGATAAACATGACCAGTGAGGAAAGAATAAGTGTTTGGCTTGTCCTCTAAAGAAGATTGAGAGGTGAGGAAATAGAGTACATTAAATGGGGTTACTGCAAGAAATTGAATAATTGTTCTCAGTGGCCACAAGGAGTGTAAGGCAAGAAGTCCTGGGCTTTGATTACTCCAAGGAGTGTTCAAATCAAACATTAAGAAAATCTTGACTCACAGCAAGCCATGTATTTATGGACAGCATTAACAGTAACTGAGAGCTGATGTGCTCTGTGAACCTTCTGCTTTTAAAATACATGGGGCTTCATGGAGCAGGGAGTTTAAGACTTTTTGGCTGTTCATTTAGTCATCTCAATAATTATCTCCATAGGTAGACAAGAATACTTAATTTTTTCCCCCCTTCCTGTTTGTCTTCATTGCTGGGTCTCCTGCCTGTACTGTTTCCAGCAGGTAATTCATTGTTTGAGTCAAACTTAAGTGATTGGAAGAAAAAAGACTGAGTATTTACATTTCCCTGTGAGTAAGGATAATTCTAATTCATAATGCAGGCTGGGCAGCATTAGCTTGTCTTTGTTTAGCCACTGTTCCCCATAACTGTCTCATAAATCTGTTGCACTGACTGTATGCCTCAAATGCACAGAGTAGAGGGTTTTGTTGATATCTTTATCATTATCTATATAATTGTGTTCACTGAAATCAGTTGATGTTTGTTTCCTATAGATTTTATAAATACGAAGTTTCCATTTTGGAAAGTTAGCAGTATCTCACTTAGTCTTCATGTAATTAGACATCATCTTAAGGGATCTGCACTTACACACAAAGCAGGGGGCAGTGAGGTTTCAGTTGGCTCAAATCCAGGGCAGACAGAGTCAGTCCAACTCAGATTTTTATGGAATTGGTGTTTCAGAATGGCAGCAGTACAAAGTACGTGTAAGATATTACACAAGCAAAATGTGGTATGTACCACATAGCAGCTTTTCTGCTGCTTCAGGACATTGAGGAGATGATTTCTTTTTCTCATGTGTCAGCATTTGGCTGGCATGCTGCAGAAGAAAATAGGAGGTGCTTCAAGAAGTGTTGAAAATTTGATCTGTAATTAAAGATTTTGGTGTTATTTAGGGAGTCGATTCCAAACTGAATTAAGGCCACCTGTTGATTCAGTTGGTCAGACACTGCTGAATGGTGATGCTTGAAGTGGGTTTTCTGCCTCAGAAGCATTTTGGGATATGAAAAGCATTCCAGGTTGGAATGAAGTGCCGGTGCTAACTCGTGTGTTTGCAGATTGGACACAGTCCTGTACCGCAAGTGCCAGGGAGATGCCTCCCGCCTGTGCCATACCCATGGCTGGAACGAGACCAGCGAGCTGATGCCTGCAGGGGCTGTCTTCTCCTGCTTGTACCGGCACGCCTATCGCACAGAGGAGCAGGGAAGGAGGGTAAGTGTAACGGGCAGCTTGCTGCTTGCTCATCTGGGGCAGAAGGGTTGCACACGTGGTTGAAGTTGGACAGGCTGTGCTAAAACTGCCAGGACTCAGGAAAGGTACTTTAAATCATTTACTGTAGGTGGTTAGTTGCACTGTTTTGGGTTGCACCTTGAGCTCCTCCTCAAGGCTGCCCTGAAGGTCTAGGTGGTTGTTCTGGTAAGTCAAAATAGGCCCAACAGGATGACAGGCCCCTGACACAGACCCGTGGAGAGAACTGTGTGCTGACACCAGTTTACATTTCTGTTCAAGCACAGTGCAAGTTCTCCCTTAGGTCTTTCCAAAGAGGAGTGTGATTCCTTGCAGATAGCCAGAATAGCTGCAAAGTTGGTTTTATGGAAAAAGGAGTTTCAAGATCAGCTTTCCTCAGCTGTTTCTATTTAAGTTTTGATTTGTGCCCAGCTTCAGATTATATTCCATTTAATTCTTCCTATTGATATAATGCATCCTTCCAATTCTTTGGAACATGCTGCACTGGTAAATGTGCTTATGCTGTCTTTAAAGAGGACAGTGAGGATCTGACTTGCTGCCCTGCAGTCTGGAGATCCACCATAATCACATTGTGGTTGAGAGCTGCTCTTTTCAAGTTTGCTGCCCTCTCGTGCCTTTAGCAGGGCGCTCAGATGAAAGCACATGGGTACTCAGTTCCATTTCTTTTGGCACTGTAGTGTACACAGCCCCTAGGAGTTGATGGGTTTACACAATGGCCCAGTTTAAAAATTAATTTCCACAGCTTGATTTAAAAGGTCTTTTGTGGCAGAGGTCAAGTATTGATTGAAAGCATCTCTTTTAGGAATAATTTTTTTTTATGTAGTTACTTAGTCTGCTGAGTTGAGACTTTTTCATTCCATTTTATATTAGTGCTGACCAAAGAAATCAATAGCTACCCTGCAAATAATCTATCAGAGAGAGAAAAGGTTTTTAAATGTGTTTTTCTTTTGGAAAGTAGGTTAAGGGAGCAGCTGTCATTTTGAAATTTAGTCTTGGAAGCAAACTCATGGGAGATTAGATTTGTGTTTGTTTCCAGTGCTGTTGACAGAATGCTAGGTAGCTTCCAGTGGTTTGGATTTGTAAATGTATGAAGCTTTAAGCTTCACCTGATGCATTTTAGGCCTGATAAACACCATACCAGTATCTCTTGGTTTTCTACAGTTTGTTCCTTTCATTCTTGCAAGTGCTGACTCTGATGTGCTGCAGTGGGGATTGCTGAGAAGAAATTCTCGAGGGCGTGAGCTACTTTGCCTTTCTTCCCCAGAGCTGGTCTGTAGCCTTGAGTGAAGGCAGCAGATAACCTGAGGACCTGATCTGACATCTCATTTCATAAAGCAAAGTAGAGGTTTAAGGATATAAAATTAAACTTAGTGGAATGAGAGGAGCCTCTATCTAAACTAAATGACAGAGGTCCAAGCTCTTTTGGAACCCAGATTTCTTGGGGGGGTCCTGGCAGACCTGTGCTGAGCAGTGCACGACTCCTGTGCTTTCTGGGATTGATGATGAATTGTGGCATTTGTGGTCATTCTCAGAACCTTACCTGAGAGTGTCCTGTTTGCCCTGTGTGGATTTAGGGTCCCCATATGCCAAACACTCCCTGTTCTCTTTGCAGCTATCACGAGAGTGCAGAGCAGAGGTCCAGAGAATCCTCCATCAGCGAGCCATGGATGTGAAGCTGGACCCAGCCCTCCAGGACAAGTGCATGACTGACTTGGGGAAGTGGTGCAGTGAAAAAACAGAGACAGGGCAGGTACTGTACACAGTATCACTGCTACATTGTTTGCAAAGCTCCAGGTGTGGGAAGGAAAAAAAGGGAATAAAGGGACATCTTGCTGCCTCTTAAAAGTGTAGAACATGTTAAAAATTAGTGTACTTTGAAACACAATCTGCACCAGACTGAGACAGGCGGTGTGAAGAGGCTTTGAGTGTTCAAATGTTAGTGGAATGAGAAGGGGATAGTTAGCAAAAAGGGCTTCAGTGAAGCACCCCTACCTCCCTCAACCTCTTACTTTTAATATTCTATTATAGGCTTGATATTTCCCACATAGACTTTATCCCGTTTCCATTTGGCAAATACTGACATGCTTCCTGTGTTTATACAGAACTGAACTAACATCTGCAGCTACTTAACAAAGTTTCAACACATACTTTCATGTTAAATTGCTGAGCCCTAGGAGGGCTGTAGCAACAGGACCATTCTGCAGCAGATGCTGTAGACACCACTGTCTTTTAGAAGTGCCCATCATAGGCTAGGTAATGAACCTCTCTTTAAGGTTATGGAAAGGGCAAATTAAATGGGATATTCCAGAAGTGAAAGCACATCATGCAGCTTTTGAGAAGTGGTAACATCCTAGACCAACATTTTCAGTCATTACTATATATCTGTGTTCTAGGAATGCTAGTAGAGTAGTGGGATGAGATTTAGGACTTTATAAAAAGGAGGGCAATTTCACATGTGTAAAAATGCTTTAAGCCCAAAATTTCAACTTGGGTTCTTGGATCACACATTAAAATGTCTGTTTCTGTAGGAGCTGGAATGCCTTCAGGACCATCTTGATGACTTGATGTCTGATTGCAGAGACATAGTGGGAAACCTCACTGAGCTGGAGTCTGAGGTGAGTGGTTTTCAGCCTGGGGTAGAGGGAATAGATGAGCATATCTAGTTAAGCATGCCATTTTAATAATTATGAAAAAAACTGAGGTTAGAGGAGCTATAGAAATGCAGTCCTCTGGGATTAAAAACTATCCTTTTTAACCCATACCATGGAAGTTTTCTTGGAGGTTCTTGAGGAAGAGAAATGAACAATGGTTCAGGATTTTAGGCTGTTGATGGCATTTCTCCTGCTTTAAAGATCACTTACGGTACTAAAACTAAGCTTTGCACAGGAACTCAGTTACCTTTAAGACAAGTCAAGGTATGTGATGAGACTTGAGATTTTGGTTTTGCTTACAAGTAGTTTTGAGTACTGTATTGCAGCTTCCCTCCCAGACACAAAAAAATTTGCAAGCAATAACCACCAGGTACATAAGTAGAGATTTCCAGTGATGTTGGCAGCTTTAATTCTTTTATGAAGCTGCATATTTGACTGTTGAGCCACAGACTGTTCCCCATATCTCTTAAAATTCACATTATGCCCTAGGGAAAGCTTCCTTCCCTAGGGAAAGTAGTTAGAAACTTCGGTTTGCTCATGCTAAATTTTCAACTCCTGCCTAGGGGTAAGGTGATTTCTCAAGCTCTAGCACCCAGTTTGGAGGAGAATGACTGAATTATCCAAGCCAGAAGTTTCTGTGGAGACCAAGCTCTTCCCTTAAGTTGGAAGGCTTGTCTTGTATTTGCCATGCTGGCAAGAGGGAGCCCTGGGATTTCCAGAGCTAAAGGGCAAAGCTGTCTGGATTGCATTTTTCAAAACTCTGTAAACTGAGTTGATTTTGAGTTGTTATCACAGTTTTTTTCCTGAGTCTTTTTCTCTTGTGCATTCACTGTGAAAATGAAAAAACTGTATTTTCTGCAGGACATTCAAATTGAAGCCTTGCTGATGAGAGCATGTGAGCCCATTATCCAGACATTCTGTCACGTGAGTACTCTGTAATAGTGTGAATATCTTTGAAGAAAAAGCTCAATGGGAAAGGTTAGAGAGTTTTAGTATTAGTTCTTGCTACACTTCAAAAGTAAAATCAGAGGTAATCATTTGCAAAAGTCTTTAATTAAAAAATCACACTGAAATAAAAATTCTCAATTCCACCTACTGTTTCTGCTGTTGTCAGAGCCCTAGCATAAGAGCTAGTTTGAAGATGAAAATTGCTCTGTAATTGGCAAAAATCACTCTTTACAGTGAGTTAAATACTAGACTTTTTTCCTTCTCCTTTACATGCAGGCAGCGTGTCTAACCAGTCGGTGCAGCTGCCGAAATAACTTCACTGGTGTAGGGCTGAGTAGTTAAAGAGCAGTGAAGGCACCTAATTGTAATGTGTCATGTAAGCACTGAGTCTCTGCAGTGTGTTCTCCTGAGTCTGAAGTGTGTGTGTTTCTGAGATGGTTCTTTTCTGAACTGTATAAACAGTTGGGTACTGGAGCTGTGTGGTGCAGCTCTAGGGTGGTCAGTTAATAGTGAGCTCACCATGGAAAGTGGGACTCTAAGTTCCATATTTTGTGGTCACAGTGGGCTAAAAGAGTATAAAACCCATGACTTGTAAAAGTAGCTGATTTTTATGCCTTTCATCTCTTCTTCAGGAAGTTGCAGATAACCAGATTGATTCTGGGGACCTGATGGAGTGTCTAATACAGAACAAACACCAGAAGGAAATGAATGAAAAATGTGCAATCGGTGTTACTCATTTCCAGCTGGTAAGCAACGCTTTTCTCTGCTATCAGTGGAAGCCTGTTCTGTTCTTTCAGCATGTTGCTGAGAATTAGCTAATTATGAAAACTCTCCTTCTTTGAAATTGATTTTCCACTGTATTTAAAGAGCTCCTATGAATTCAGACAGTTGTGTTTGCATGCCTGGTCATATATGGTCACTTCTGGAGATGATTTCTTTTCAGCCCCTCAATCCTCCCTGCCATTTGGTAGACAGGGTACCAACTTCTTCAGCAGTGCAGCATCCCCCTTGCTTCCACATTAATTAGTTTGAACAAAAGTATGTGCTAATTGTGTGATTCAACAAGTGTTCTTTTGGCCAGTGCTTTGCTTTTTCTTTTTTTTTTTAAACTCCAGATGACCAAAGTTGTTTTTCTCCCCTTTTGTCTCTTGTAGGTTCAAATGAAAGATTTTAGGTTCTCATACAAGTTTAAAATGGCTTGCAAGGAGGATGTGCTGAAACTGTGCCCCAACATCAAAAAAAAGTATGTAGTGCCTGACCAAACAGCAATCTGATTGTATAAATATGTAATTAAGTGACAGGGTGTTTCATGATAGGACAGAAAATGCTGGACTTCCTTTAAAGGCTGACTGGTTTGTAGGTGTTCCCTTAGTGACTGCCTTCTGCAGATGCTTAAGGTAGAGGCCTGCCTCATAAAATTACTTCTGCCTTACTCCTGGATAGAAGCCTGTCCTCCTTATTTTACTTGCTGTGAAATTAGCTAATTATTACAATTAGTGGATTGCATGTCCCAGAATGGTTTATATCCTTGCTAGATTCATTGTCTTCTAAGAGGCAGACTACTGTTGTTCTAGTTGCTGCTCTGGAAAGGGAAAATATCCCACTTGTTTTATCTGGTTTATTCACTGCAGTCTAAGAGGGCTTTTTTTAATGTCCTACTGCAATAGTGTAAGGCTAAATTACACACAAGGTCAGTCCTGTTTGTGGATAGCAAGACTATTTGCATTTTATGAGATAAATGCCCTTCCCATAGTGTAAAAGGATTGCTTGCAGTGCTCTGTAGGTGTTCACCTTCATCTATTTCTGAGATGAAGCAAAGCTTTTCTAAAGTGCTGACATGATTTAAGAGCAGAAGTCTTGCTGGGCAGAGGGGTTGATGGGACTTTGAATGTCTTCCTGTCTGCTGATCTAGACTCCAGTTTAGGTTTTAATTGTGATCCAGTTACTTTGCATAGAACTGTACCCAGAAGTGAGCACAGATGCACAAGAACTTCATGCTATGTTTGGATTATTGGAGTCAGTTTCTCTGGTGATCCAGTATCAACCTGGTCTGGTCTTAGTGAAGGGTGTGTGACTAAAAAGCTGTTTTCTTTTCTGCAGGGTGGATGTAGTGATCTGTCTGAGCACAACTGTGCGCAACGATACTTTGCAGGATGCCAAGGAGCACAGGGTCTCTCTGAAGTGCCGCAAGCAGCTGCGTGTTGAGGAGCTAGAGATGGTAAACATGCCTGAAACTCCTGTCCTCCCCACTCTTCTAGTGAGGTCCTTCAGTTAAAGCTTCCTGGTTTGTCCACCTTTGGGGAAAAACAGGAAGCTCGTTTGTAAGATGTATCTAATTTATTTTTTCCACTTTTCTTACAACACCAGGCTCAATTGCCCTTCACGGTGAAAGTACTGATTGTCTACTTTAATGCCTTAAATATAGTCTCACAAAGGCTAAGGCAAGCTAAATGGCCATTGGAATTTCAGCTAGAAGTGATTATGTTTAGTGTTAGACAGCAACGTGCTACACATTCTGATGTCCTTGACGTCCTCTAGGGGAGAACAAAAGCTTCATTTTACAGACTGAGGAAACAAGCACAGATGAAGCAACTCGACTCCAGCTGCTCCAAGTTGCTGAGTGAATAAATAGGAGTAGTGTTTGTTCTGGTAGGCAAAGCTGCCTCTCGACTTCCTGCTGCAGTGCTTGCAGTAATAAACTCTTAAGGTCTTTGTCCTGTAGATACTGTTTAAGTGTCAGAGCTTCACCTTAAGTAGGTCCATATCAGAAGAGGCAGCACTCTTGCCTTTGTATGGAAGAATTCAGATGCTGGGCATCACCAAAACCAGGAAACTTCATTCACATCCTACTAGATCACCTACTAGATAGGTGGCTGTTAATATGTCCTTTAGTTTTCATATGGTAAGATTCTGATTGTCCTGGACAGTTGTGATGATGCCCTTTTAGGAGAAGCATTGGAAACAACTTGCTAGCTCTATAATTTGATTTAAACTCTTTCTTCAGTCTAAAAGGCTGACTGATCACTGCAGGGAATTCTAAAGTTGATTTCCTACCAATACCACTTCTCACACCCAAGACCCTTATATTCAAAGAAATTGAATGCCTGTTGTGAGGGCTACTTACTTTCTGTGAGTAGAGGTCTTCACTTAAGAGATTAAAAAAGTTAAATAGTCTCAAGTCTTGCTTTAAGGCTCATATTGTAATTTTTCCTGCAGACTGAGGATATCAGACTTGAACCAGAACTGTATGAGGCTTGCAAAAGTGACATCAAGAATTACTGCCAGAACGTGCCCTATGGCAATGCTCAGGTAATGGAATTTATTAATAATTTACAATTTAATTTATACTTTCATTTCAGAAAACTTTTGAAGAACACTTTTGCCCATGTAAGTGCAGCTTGAGATTTTCATTTTGATATCACTCAAATATTTTGATAGTACTTTGGAATATTAATTTCTTTCTTTTCCACTGATACACAAGCATTAGTGCTGGGTGAATGCAATGCTGTGAACCCTTCATTCTTCAGTTAATGCTAGTTTTAAGCTATTAGCAGCTGGTTTCTGCAAATGTTGTTAAAGATTTCTTAGGCATAATGTGTCTGCAGGATGAGATTTGTGGTTTTGGAGTAAGTCCAAGAGACCCTCTGCATCTCATTAAATCTTTGTGAGAAAAGATGAGCTTAAAGCAAGTCCTGGAAGTAAACATTGGTAATGACTTGGATAAAATCTAGGCATTGGGAACTTAACTGTCCAAATGAGTTGAAGGTGGTTATTAGGGGAACACATGGCTGTGTGTGACAGAATCATATCAACAGTGTGTCTGTTATGCCTGCAATATTGTATTGTAGATTATTGAATGCCTGAAAGAAATCAAGAAGCAATTGAGTACACGGTGCCACCAGAAGGTGTTTAAACTGCAGGAGACAGAGATGATGGACCCAGAACTGGACTACACACTCATGAGAGTCTGCAAGCAGATGATCAAGGTAATGGCAGTGTGCTCATTTAAGAGGGTGAGGTTGGGATATAAGAGTTCTATCAGCTTTGAGCTTCCCATAAGGGCTTGTTACAACATTGCTGTGCTCTTTCAGAAGTATGATTGCTTTTTTGCAAGGTAATCTGTTTCTTAACTCTGAATCAGGCTGAGGTTTCTTCAGGGCTCTTCTCTTTCAACTTCCTGATCAAAGCCTTTGCACTAATAAATTTGTCTTCCCAACCGCCAGCAGAATTGAGGAGGGAATCTATGCTGAGGCTTCTAATACAGTTCTCATCCAGTCAGTTTGGATTGGGATTGACATTTAGCAAGGGTGAAGAAGTTATGATTACAGAGAAGAGTAAAATCTTCAGTTCACTGCTGACCTGGTGCACACAGACTTTTATCAAACTGATAAAGCAGGCAAAATAATGCAAAACTTAAAATTAGAAATGATGGCTGGAAGTGATACTATGTAGAAAGCAGCAGTGAATGTTCATATAAGACACACTTTCACAGTAGCCGGAATTGCAAGCCCTGAAACACTAGTCTGTGTGGTCTGTTTGCAAGCCCTGACTCCGTATTTTGTCTGATGAAGAACATCTTGAGAGTTACTTACTCTCCTGTGCAGACACATGCTTTTAAAGAGACCTGTGATCTCATCAAAATAGTGAGGATTTGAAGATGAAACAGCCTTATCTTACACCCAGAGAATTAGTTTCTAACAAAAGAAATTAGTACCTTAGTCTGAATTTGGGGTAAGCTGGTTCAGTTTTGACTATCTGATTCAAGGTGGGAATGGGCTAATTACTGTCAGTGAGCTCCTCTCTGTTTTCCCCTTATATGTGGTCTTAGTTTGCCCTGAGTGGTACTAATGAAGTCTTTACTGTTGCTTTGTCCAAGCAGCATTTACACAGAACAGCAGCATGTGTATAGACTTAAAAGACTACTTTTTTAGTTTCCAAAACAAATGGGAACAAAAGTAGTTGAGTATTATGAGGCCTAATTTGGTGTGTATTTCTTTCCAGTGTGCTGTTCCTTAAGAAAAGAAAATAAAGGCAATTTGCTTTTGATAAGACCAGTTAGGACTGTAAAGCTCAGCACTCAGTCCATGAGCAGGGACATTAATGGTCATAGTGAATTCAGCGTAGCACTGAGATGTTGGGGCCAGGCAGTGTGGCTGTATACATCTCTGTTGGGCAGGTGATTATTCCCTTCCACGAATTGGAAGCTGCTTGTTGGGTTTGGGTTCTGTTTTTTCAAGTGCTTTTAGTGATGAAACTTGTTGGGTTTTGGGGATTTTTTGTAGCGGTTTTGTCCAGAGGCGGATTCAAAAAACATGTTGCAGTGTTTGAAACAAAACAAGAACAGTGAAGTGATGGACCCTAAATGCAAGCAGATGATTACCAAGCGCCAGATTACACAGAACACAGGTATCTTCTTCTGAAAAAAAAAAATAGAACTTGCTTGCCTGAGGTGTTCAGCATGGCTGCAAGAGTATCAATTTTATTTTATTCTCCTTTGTGTTTTTCTGTGTACACACTGACCTCAAGTTCTTGAGGGTCAGCATATGTTGTTGAATCCTCTTTATTCCTGAAGCTCTTACATCACAATTTGAAATTCTATTATGAAAAAATACTATTTCCCCCCAAAATTATGTTCTTTGGTGGTATAATGTCATCCAGGAAATTTCTGTCCCATGTCTTTTGGAGTGTTATGCTCTGTAATCTGAAGAGATGTGTGCTCTAATGAAGTTCTGTCATCTCTCCTGGTTAGATTACCGCTTAAACCCCGTGCTCAGGAAGGCGTGCAAAGCAGACATACCAAAATTCTGCCAAAACATCCTGAATAGGGCCAAGGATGATACAGAGTTGGAAGGACAGGTCATCTCATGCCTGAAGTTGAAATATGCAGACCAGGTGAGTAGAACTGGTGCCTACAAATGAGAAAATGAGCAGGATCGTGCTGATAAATCACTGAATAACAAATCAAATTTGGGCTTGTGGTGTGTTTAACGTGTGTAACAGGCTATACATAAAGGAGGTTTTTATGTTCCTGTACAAATATTATAGAATACAGGTTAATGTTCAGGGTGGTTGATTTCCAAAGGTCGTTGAATGAGTTAATTTCTCCTCCAAATAGCGTCTCTCTCCAGACTGTGAGGACCAAATCCGAGTGATAATCCAAGAATCAGCCCTTGATTATCGGCTGGACCCCCAGCTTCAGATGCACTGTTCTGATGAGGTAGGAGAGTAACTCCATTGCTGCTACTTGAGGAGGAAAGCTCCCTTCGTGTAACAGATATTTTGCTTCTCAAAACGTAAACTTTCCTAATAAGTAAAATAATAAAAACCCTTTGAGTTGCTTCTAGCTAGTCAGATCCTCTGCTTGTGACTTCTGCCCACTGTGCAAGAATTGCAGTTTCCTGTAAGGTGCTAATATGAAGTTAATTTTTTCATCTGGGATCTCATCAGTACATGTGACTGTGGAAAAATACTTCTTCCTTGTTGTGAAAAAAAAGTCAGTTCTCTGGTGTTGTCAGCCTTAACTGGAGTACAGTCAGGCTTTTCAAGTTTTCACTTTTGGTAACAGAGTTGGTCATGCTTCAAGTGTTACTTATTTCATACTTTCACATTCTTTCCATGCTGTTTTCTTGCCTGCCCTCCTCCTCAGTACAACGATATTGACTTCTTGCTGCTAGGTTTCAAAGGGTTATGCATATTGCATGAGCCAGGCTGCATTTGGCTTTGGGGATTCTGGGGGGGAAGGAATCTCATCATGTATTCTTTAGCTGCGCCCTGTGATGAACTAACATATTGAGATATAAATGTGCTAAAAGGCAGAATGATTGTTGTGAACTACTTCTGTTAAAACACCTCTTTCAAAATAGATTTCCAGCTTGTGTGCAGAAGAAGCAGCAGCTCAGGAGCAGACTGGGCAGGTGGAAGAATGTCTGAAAGTCAATCTGCTGAAAATAAAAACTGAGATGTGCAAGAAGGTAAAGAAAATAAATTGGATGTGCTCTAAAAAGCTCCCATCCCTGCAGAAGTCTGTGATTTTTCCAGATCACAGCCTAGGTCATGTTTTAGCTAGTATGAGGCCAGAGTGATGAAATTTCCCTATACATCTTGGTTCTGGCCTGCAGTGATTCAATTAAATTTCAGTTTGCCAGTGAAAATTGTGTTGAAAGTACCTCCTTTGCAATTCCAGACTTGAATCCTTTCCTGATTATGGTTGCCAAAGGTTCTTGTGACTAATGTGTTTCTTGATGCTGTCTCCATTGCAGGCTTTCCTGGGCCCAGGCTGTGTGCTTGAGGGCTCTGTGAATTGTGCCATGGCTATGGCATCTGATTTCAGTTCTAACTGAAGCAGTCCTGGCATACTGACTTTGTCTTTTAGATCAATATGAGTATTTTAAGGAACGTTACAAACCAGGACACTTAACTAAGCCTAAACCAGCATCCATAGCCTGCTCCAAGGGCAGTGGTGGATTTTCTCAGGATCCTGGATTTCAAAAGATGATGCACCTTTCAGAGACATTGATCAGCACGTTTTGTTCTGTCTCCTTTTTCTGAGATGTAATTTCCTTCTCCACAGGAAGTGCTCAACATGCTGAAGGAAAGCAAAGCAGATATATTTGTTGACCCAGTGCTCCACACAGCCTGTGCCCTGGACATCAAGCACCACTGTGCTGCCATTCCCCCAGGGAGAGGACGCCGTAAGTGCTCGTGCTGTTCTTGTATAACCTCTCACTGCTGACATACTTAACCTGCATTTTCTTACCAGTGTAATCTTAACTGCAAGATATTTCCTCCAGTCATTTGTGGGCAACAGGAGGGAACAGCAGCAGAGGTGGTAGATGAATGGGTGTCAAGAAGTCTTTCCTTGTGTCCACGGCAGGATCTATTCCTCAATGCTGATGTAATATCCTTGTAGCCTTATCTGCAGATTTAATGGGTGTGTTTTATGGGCATCATTCTTACAATTGCTGACAATAGTGTGTGATAGCAGATCATAAACCTTCTATAAAATCCACCTCAGTTAAATTTCATTGAAAATGAGCTTTTAATACACATGGACTCATTTTTCAGTGAGGTTTATCTCCCACCTTGTATCAGCTTCACACAAAATACAGCTGGCACATTTACATATGACAGTGTTCTATCAGACTGTATCAAAAGCTGTCCTAGAACTAAACTCCTTTTTTTACAGCAACAAGTTAGTTTGGATTCACAAGATTAGTTCTAAGGTAGTCTCCTTGGTTCTTCTTTCTTTGTCAGTTGTTGTCCATGTTTGGCTTCTTCATTTCAGTATTTAAATGAAAGTTTTTTTTTTCTTCTGTGCTTAAACATACCACTTTTTTCTTTTCCAGCAATGCAGAGGGTAGATAATCATGATACACTTTCTAAGTTCTCATAGCAGCTAAAGGCCACTTGAAACATAATATATTTAAGTACTTCCTAACCCTTTCCTCTCCTGTTTGAGGTCAAGGTCTTGCACTTTGTTACTGTTATTAGGTTAGCTACTTGGGTAGTATGTGTGGCTTTTTAAGGAAAGCTAGTGGGGAAAAAAGTTCTGAACTTTCCCATCTTTCTAAGTTTATCTGGCATTAAAAATAACAACCAAGTCTTTTCCTGATTGTTATCTCTCATGCTGGTTATTGAATGCATTTCTGAAATTCTGGATGTATTTATTGATTCCTGCTTTGTTGTAATTACTTTGGTGTGTGTACTGATGTGGTTGCACTGAAGGTCTGCAGGAGTCTGTAGCTTAGAGAGGGCTCTGCCTGCGAGTGCCTGAATTGACAATTGTGCATTAAAAGTCTGGAGTTGGTTTAATCAAGTTTGTGGCCTGTCTGCTACAAGCTAAATAACTCTTCACTGCGAAGCAGAACACCTCTAATTAGGGATTAGTCAAGTATGGTAGCATGAATATAAAATACAAAATTTTATATGTGTGTCTCACATGAACATTTAAACGAGCTTGTGAGTTAGTTGGCCAAACCCCTCTGTAGGCACCAGAATACTGTGATCCCATTTCCTTTTCACAGGCCTTTGTGAAAACTCAGTTAAACCTTTCAAAATACATTGTTGATCAAAAGAAATTCCTAACAAGCCTAAGGAGATAAGACTCTGTTTTTCCTGAACTGAATTTGATCTTAGCTCTCTCTAAAAGCTGGTGGCATGGAGTTGAGAGTGTACAGCTCATTGATGGTGCAGATTTATAAGACTTGATAAACTGTCACATAAACCACATGAATTATATATTGGATACGTACTGTAGTTTCTTTCTGGAAGTCAAAATTCCTTGCCTCTCCAAATGCAATACTGATCATGAATCTCAGTGAAATTGCTAGCCTCAGGCACAGTCTGCCAGGTCTGTTTAGAAAGCCTTGTAACCATCAGCCTTCATGAGAATGGAAGAGCCCCTCTCTGCACCATGTTATGGAAGCCACTGTTGCTATTTTGTAACACCATCTTCTGCCCATTACAGAAATGTCATGCTTAATGGAAGCTCTGGAAGATAAGCGTGTGAGGTTGCAGCCTGAATGCAAGAAACGCCTTAATGATCGTATTGAAATGTGGAGCTATGCTGCAAAGGTGAATATGTAAACTTGTTTCCATTTCTTTATGCCTTAGATCTCTCTGATGCAAGGTATTTATGAAAAACTTCAACTATAATGAAATTCTTGTCTGCAAATGAAGTTTAGTATTTTGAGTTTGGTCCAGAAAAACTGAAATCAGGTTGTCTTCTTGGAACTTACATCTTACTATCTCTGTGTCTCACATGCATCCCTAACAATGCAGAATTAAACTGTCTTTTGTGCACATAGGGCTTAGTCTCATATAGAGAATCGTTGGGGCAATGAAATAGGGGCAGGAAAACTTCTTGTTATAAAGGTGCCTCCTGAACACCAGTTCCTTCAGGTGGAGGCCTACGTTTTTCTGGTTCAGGCCAAGTCTGACAATGACAGGAGGCAATAGCAGTACCTGACACTAAAGCTGGTAAATGTCATGCCTGAGGGTTGCATGGAAAGCACGGCTTGGCTCATTTATTCCCTTTTCACCTCCAGGTTGCCCCAGCTGAGGGTTTTTCTGACCTTGCCATGCAAGTTATGACCTCTCCATCCAAGAATTACATCCTGTCTGTGATCACAGTTGGCATCTGTGTACTCTTCCTCATCGGCCTGATGTGTGGACGCATCACCAAGCGGGTGACAAGAGAGCTCAAGGACAGGTAGAGCCTGGATTGCCTGCTGAAGAAATGCCTGCCCAGTGCCCAGTTTTGTACAGCCCTCCTCTGT
Source organism: Notiomystis cincta (assembly GCA_013398075.1). Taxonomy (NCBI): domain Eukaryota; kingdom Metazoa; phylum Chordata; class Aves; order Passeriformes; family Notiomystidae; genus Notiomystis; species Notiomystis cincta. The sequence continues at coordinate 205,110 of VZRX01012544.1, forward strand.
ATAGTCTACCCACCCCCTCTTGTGAGAGGAGAATAAAAAAAAAAAAAGAAAAAAAAAAAGAAAAAAAAATTAGAACAGCAGCAGGTGTTGGCTCAGTTTTCCCATCCTGGATCTCATCCATGGCATCTTCATCCTATGAAAGTTTGTGTGCAACATTGGCAGCCCAGCCAGCAGCTTTTGTTACCCCTTTGTTAGCAGACTCTCGTTTACCTGCCTGTAGACAAGTCTCTGTTGTACTGTTGGAACTGCCTTCACTCTTCAAATCAGACTGATATGACCTGCAGCTCAAGCAGTTTTTAAGTAAATTTTTAAAGACAGACATATTCTGCATACCGACTATATGATTTAGGTAATGGTTCATACTGAAATCTAGTCATCCTCTGTGGCTGGGTGAAGTTGAGGCAGGAAATTAAAGGGTAAATTGCATCTTACACCACAGTTGGCCTTGTTTTGGACATCTTGCTCGTCTGTGTAAAGCATCTTCAGAGCATAGTCTTGGACAACCTAAGGACACCAATCATTGGTGTCATCTCCTAGTGAATATCCTGCTTTTGTGACTGTGGATTTTTTTGGCTGAAAAGATGTCCTCCCTTTCTTCCTCTGCTGCTCGCAAGATAGAATAAAATACTGACCAGGATTGAATACTCATGTGAGCTGTACAACTTGTATTTCAGTCGATTAAAGACACGCTGTAGACACGAGGTGTGTAGAGCCTGTCAGTAGTGAACAGTGTCAGTGGGCAGGAAGTGCTCTGAGCAGTTACTCGGTCAACTTTTTTATTAGCAATGATGCAGTAAAATTCTAACACTCCTTTTATTTTACCTTGCTGCTGCTAAGCTGTTACCCTCCCAAATTAACTGTGTGTAGATGGTATTGACACACTGGCAGTGCTCTGTCAGTGATACAGAAAGTGCTGGAACACTCAACATCCTCTCTCCCTGTGTAACTGTTACTTGTGGGTTAGCACAGTGGTTTGTAACCACACTCTGGGTCTCAATGCTTTGCATGGTACACTGAAGAGTGGTTTTCCTTCCCAAAACTACAACTGATGGTGATAACACCTGGCATTTTCCTGGGATGTAAGACACAGGTGCCGGTCCCGAATGCCAAGCTGAAGTGGTTGGAAGAATGATAGTGTGGGATGAAAGGCAGAAACATCTGGATCTTTAAGGGGAGTAGCTTTTGCAGAGTTACCATCAACATGTACATTTATGCTATGTATAGTTATACTTCCAGAACCTGATACTTGCACCCAAGAGCCCAAAGAAGGTGTTTTGGAAAAGCTGCACCAGTAGTTGTGGTCCCTTCTTATCATCATCTGTGTTCCTCATGTGCAAGGAGGTGTGGAGCTCATAAGACACATGATTTGACTGAAACATGGAGTGTGTTGATGAAATCTAGAAGTTGATACGTACAAGAGGATATGTTTTATTCACTTTCTAGATGTGCTCACCTATGTGTGCTGTGGTAAAAACCATGTGCCTGAAACTGTCCAACTTAGGCTGATGCTTGAACCATAACTTTATTTTCCCACTTAGCACACTGCTAGGTAAGACCTGGTGTTTCCAGTTCTCCCCATTGATCTCTAGAAGAAATAGTGGAGGTGGTTTTGAGACACTCCAGAGTGTGGACCAGCTGATTTTTGTGGTGCTGTATACACAGAATGGCATATACAAAATACTGTGAGCTTTTGCTATGACTTTTTGCAAACATACCTTCATCCTGCTCTGAGGGTGGTGGCAAACTAATATGGGTTTAGACTTGCTATGCTAGTGAGTCTCACAAACACTTCTGGTTTTGTAGGAAAGTACTATGAACACAAGCAAGCAGCAGTGGAAGCCTGAGTAATGAAGCTTAGGCAGAGAATTAGTGTATGGTAGGATTGCAGTTAAGTGGTGAGGTAGAACTGAATTTAAGCCTGAATTCCTTCTCTTGCCCCTCTTCCCTGGTGCTAAGGGAGCTTGACTGGCTGTCTGTCAGCCTGAAGTGGAGCAAAAGGGAAGCAGTTAATCGGGTCTCTTGAGGTAGCACAGGTGTGTAACTCCACAAATATTAGTTTGGCAATTAGAAGTACGTGTTGTATCACTTGACTGAGTGTTGAAATGACTGCTCTCGAGATGGGTGTGCTCACAGAGCTGCCAGCAAGGGAAGTGGGATCTTGGTGCAGCCTTGCTTGCTGGCACAAGTCCTGCTTCTCCAAAATGTCTATCAGGCACAATTAAATTGCCATTGGAGGGCTTTTTTTAAACTGTTGTGACTTTTTGAGAAGGCATTTTGTAACCTGATTAGCTTGAAAAGCATAATTAGATGGTTTATTGTCTAGAAATAGCATCTTCCACTAAATTCCAAAAGACATTGCAGTGAAAATTGTAGGTTTGTAGCCACAGTTCCAAATGTAAACCCTGTTTCAGCTCTGAAGGTGACTTTCTTTACTTTCAGATACAAGGCTTTCTGGCACTTTTTTTCCATTTTGATTTGGAGGAGGTTGTGGTCAGGGTGCCTGGAGCCATGGCACTAGGAGTCTGTGTTCTGTGGTGGGGGGGGGCTGTGGTTGGTGGTGTTTCTGCCTGTGTCAGGCTCACCTGGGAGTTCAGTTTCAGTGTGAATGTGCTGTGATGGTGTCAGGGATGTGTGGCTCGAGGCCTTTGGAAGGAAAAGTAGGATACTAAATAAAATACTAAATAAACCTTTTGTCACAGTAGACACAGACCCACCTCTTAAAGGATGGATGCTGGCAAGGGATCCAGGCCATTTTATCACTGAGCATGTTATCTTTTCATATTTTAAGAAGAGGTCTCCTAGCACTGGTGATGACCAAATCTGCTTTTTTCTTGACTAAAAATCTACCAGTCACTGTCTTGAAACACTCTCCTCCTTTTCATGCATACCTAAAAATCTAGAGGTTTTGCAAGCACAGAAACTCACAGGAGTACTCTTCCAAAAATAACCAGGTTGTGCAGTTGCCAGCACATCATCTTGCCTGCAGGTAACCATTTACCACTGCAGGGAAGGAAAGAATTATAGAGTCACAGAACAGGATGAGTTGGAAGGGACCTTAAAGCTCATCTCATTCCAGTCCCTGCCTTGGGCAGGGACACCTTCCACACTAGACCAGAGTACTCAGAGTCCCATCCAGTCTGGTCTTGAGCACTTCCAGGGATGGGGAGTCCACAACCTCTCTAAGCAACCTGTGCCAGTGTCTCACCACCCTTGTAGGAAGGTGTGAGAAATGGTTGTAAGAAACACTGCTGTTGCCTTGAATTTGAGAAAGCCTTTGTAACTTCTCTGTTGTAACCAAGAGTGTTAGCAGTAGCTGCAGTCAGCCAAGAGAAGTGGGTTGGTGTGCAAGAACCTGTGGTAGTCTTTCCTCTTCGTGACCCTTACCTCTCACTGGAGAAGTCTGCCTTCCACTGAATGCAGTTTAAGAGGTGGTTGTTGGTTGGAGTTTTTTTTCCCCCTGATCATCACAAAACCTTCTCTTGGAGAGCTTATTCTAGATTGATGATGCTGGTGCTCAGGACGTGGATGGAAGAGCTGGATGTGTGGATCTGGCAAGGCATGCAGCTCTCCATTTGCTTCCTGCTGCTGCTGTGAGGGTTGACAAGTTAGGCTTCCTAAGTGATGGCGTGTGCACGTGTCAGGACCTGTGCATGATGTGCACCTCTGTACTACACTCCTGCTAGCCTGCTACAGTTCGTTCTCATTCACAGTAATAAGCTTATTTATTGTTTACCAGTGAGTCTAATCAAGTCCTTTTGTGAGTTTCAGCTTGGGCTTCTCCTGCCTCACTTGTGTCACTAGGCTGCTGCAGTAACTCACCTGGGTGGGAGCAAAATTCCTGGCACTAGAAGTAGTGCCCAGCAGATTGGGTTGAGCATCCGTGTGTCTGTGTCACTGCAAAGGGCTGGAAGGACCCTAGTGAAGGTTGAATAATTCTGTAGCAAAATGTTAGCATTTCCTCCAGAATCTGTCACTGTGATGTAATCAGTGTTGCTCTGAAAGAATCCACAGTAAGTGCATTGTATGGAAAATAACAGCAGTGGCTGTCTCAAGCACAGAAGCTTAACTGCAGGTAGGTACAGAGGGAAGAAAAGTGACAAGCCAGAGGGTTTGTCAACATAATGTTGTAGAGGAATTGTGTTCAAGTTGGATGGCGATTTCTGTTAAAACACAACGTTATTACTTAGTGAAAGAAGACTGTAGGGTTTTTTACTTTATCAATTTTGTTTGAAAAAATAAAAAGGTAGTTTTGAAGTGTGTATGGGTGCACAAGTGTGGTATGAAACCAGAATGTTTCATCTAGCACTTCTGGCCCTATTTAAAGCACAGTTCTGTGGACTTAAACAGCTATAGTGTGGGTTTGTGTAAGAGCACGTTCCAAATTCGGGTTCAGATCCTCCAGGCAGCTCCCAGGTACTGATCTTTGTGCAGTGTCCCTTTTTGGGAGCCAAACCTGCCGTTTTGCTTCCACCGATGAGTAATGGTTAGAGGGGACCCAAACCACACATGTGCCAGAGAGAATTCAGCTGGCACTGCTCCTTGTCCTGTGCTGTGGGATTCTGCAGCCGCTCTGCTGAGTTCCTGGGACAGGGAGGAGTGGCAGCGTTGCTCTTCACTAGACAGAGGCAAGATGTTCTCCTTGCACAGCGCCCAGATTTGATTGCGTAGCTGACCAAACGCAAAGATCCCTCCCAGGCTGGATCGCTGCACCCTGCAGCCCCCCCGCTGCCCCTGTGCTGGCTGAGTTAGAAGTGCTCGCCCTGGGCGATGCCGAACTAGGAGAAAAGGGAAAGGTGGGGCCGCAGGCGCGGAGCTGGGACGCTGTGAGGGCCCTGTGTGTTGGACGGGGCTCCTCAGCATCCCCGAGCCTACAAAGCGACCCAGCACATTCCTCTTGTACAGCAGGCACTGCTCGGACGTAGTCTCTTTTTTTAATTATAATTATTTTTAAATGTGACATTAAC